>CM068832.1:98393883-98839455 GCA_028554795.2 Sinohyriopsis cumingii
AATAAGTTTCCAATTTATGACCAAGGCGTTAAGTTCCTGGGAACTAAGGATATACCGGTGAGCGAATGTCAGTTCCATATCTCATCTCTATTTCCATGTCTAAATTAATTTTGCACATCTATGTGAATTCAATAAACTTTTGATTCTACCGAGGGATTGACGGTGACCTAAGCTAAAAAGATTTCCCCCAAGTGTTACATCCATGGGGCTTTAAACTTAAGTAACAATACAAGATAAACCCAAGAAGCATTCAATTTTCCAAAATATAAATTTATTTAAATAGTATATGAATTCCCGAATATTATCCTAAATTATACTGAAAATTTCTCACTAATCCGGAGATCGTCCAAATGTATTCCGAATGAAGTTTATGTGTTGTGCTACCGAACTAGCACCACTCAAGAATCAGAGTTTCTAAATCCAAATGTTTTTACTTCAATATAATCCCGTGCACGTAGGATATCACTGAAGTCCTTGAAAGTTTCTCCTTATCCAATAGAATTATTTAAATGTTCAAAGCCTTGAATAAATTCGCATAATCCGAAAAGTAGTAAATGTTTAAATTAAAGATTTTCCTCTCTGTTAAATCCATGGAACAAATATTATCAATAAATCACTATTTCTTTTCAGATTCTTAGAAACACTAGCATAGACTGAAAAATAGAATACGTGGTGTGTGTATTCTAATTGTATAGTCTCTAAATACGCATCAGATCAAGATAATATGATTTACTAAACGATTCTGGAACAATTAAATCGTATTATTCCAAAATAACTCAGTCATGTTCTGATCTTCTCAAACAATTGAACTAATCAACAATTAGGGCGTGCATGATAACTATACAGAGCAAATGCAATCCTACTTTCACGTGATGTTTGTTACCTCCATTCGAATTAATAGGTGGCGTTTTTGACCTAAATAGTAGTAGACTTCACCTTAGCAATTGGCCTTGGTTTATGAGCGAGATTCTTACAATATTGTATAAATGCCCTTTACTATAATGCTAGCCAGCTACAACATTAAAGCATTTAAAATATAACTATCATAGACCCAGATGACTTAAATAAAAACTATGTTATAATTTAAAAGATGATACATCTATCCGTAACGCTGGGTACTAAAGGTATGTAGGTTATATACTAGAAAGCGTAGTTGTACAAGACAGGGATTGGTGGCTGGGTATGAAAGGACAAGTAAGTCAAGGATTTGGGGTATGAAACGAGAATTAAGTCAGCTGTATCAATTTATCCATGACTGGAATTGAACAGACCAAGAAAAAAGCACTCTACGTGTCAGTTATGGAAGAGCTCTTCAAGGGAACCTATTTTCAGGGGTGGTAATAATAGTTATTGAACAAGCCTATAGCGGAGAAATTGCGTCAGGACAAAAATGACAGAATCGATGTTATTTTATTTTGAATAGTGAAAAACCTTCAGAAATATTTAAGCACAGAGATGACAGCTATATATATATATATATATATATATATATATATATATATATATATATATATATATATATATATATATATATATATGTATGTATGTACGTACACATACTCTCGAAAAGACAGGATAACATAACTTGCACGTGAGTGTGATTGATAATCGGACGTTACCCTGGATAAATAAACAGCTGAAAACACAGAATATTTTCGGGTAGTATGTATGAAGCATTATGTTAAGTGACATATATCTGAACTACAGTCTTTTGACAGACTGGATTCTAAAACTAAGGTATAATAATAAACCTTGTTGATTCGAAATTTCTTTTTTTATTTCCCGATAGACTGCAACTTTGAACATGAATCCTACAACTGGCATTACGAAAAAACCAATAACCCAGCATGGAAAATCGTGACCAAAAGTAATGAGTATTCATATAGTAAGTATTATTTAACAGATTAGCCCATAATGTTCCTTTTTAGGTACTTTTCATGTTTACAAATATTATACATAATCACGAGATGCTACTGACATATAGTAAAATGAGTAGAATTGAAAAATTCATTGTGCGTTAATGGTCTTATTTGCTACAATTTCGAATATACCAGACACTGTGACACAAATGTTTGGTACAATTATTTGATGACATGAAAATGCTTTCACGCGAACACTTAACAAGTCCTTTTATACTGGGACTTAAGAAATTCTTCAAGTGATGCCGAGTATTCGAATGCTTTATGTTTGACTTATCGTAGTTTTTCAGCATTTTATTATTTATTTCTAAATAGGACCTTTGACATAATTTTGAGATATTGCAAAAGATTTTATTGTCTATCTTTATCGTAAGACAATAAAATCTTTTACAATTTCTCAAAATTATTTAGAAACAAATAATAACAAAATACGGTAAAACTGATCTATCAAAAAGACTAGTCTACAGGGCACAGTAGCGAGAAGAAAGAAAAAAACAAGGCAGACAGAAGAAGAGATGGGAAGTAATATCATTGAATAGGCATGCAATTTGTAAAGTTCGAAAGAACAATGGAGAACAGGGCAAAATGGAGAGAGATTGTCGCAAAGTCATCAGCGGCGCCCCTGCGGCCAACCACATTACAGAAGAAATTTAGAAAAAAAACAGAAAATCAATTGTTAAATTTATTTCCAGATAATATCCCGTATGTTCATTTCCTGATAGCGAAGCATATTTCAGCGGTGAAATTTTCAGGAATAAAAGTAAATGAGACAATGTAATTACTCACATTGCATCATGGTAAAAACGGCATAGAGATTGTTATGTCTTTGAACTGGTCGGTCTCTCAGTTTATCGTTGATGATTGCTTTTGTTATATTTTTCTAGAGCAAGATTCTTTCCTAGCTGCTGATGCTGTTAACAGTTCAAACTGTATAGACAAATAACGATTTTGCAGCAAACTATTAACCAGACCATGTCGAGCAACGCTTAACTTCAACTACTTTCTCCGTGGCAAGGAGGACACCTATATTAAAGTCTTTGTACGAGATGATTCGTCAAATGAATATAATGTTTCTGAAAAGATTGGAAGCAGCAGTAATAGCGTGTGGAAAGATGACAAAGCAATAATAAGCAAGGATGCCAAATATATAATTATCTTCGAAGCATCACTTGGAAAAAATTGTTCCGGCCGAGTTGGAGTAGATGATATAACTTTGACCTATGGATCCTGTCCAAATTCGGGTAAATGCTCTTTCCAGTTAATTATTTCTCGTACCTTGTCAATACCATAATTATGTAGATAATACAACATTATGTTTTTTAAAGTCTTCATACTATGTAAAGGCCACCAAGTTAAAAAGCTTCTGAGTATAAGTACAGAAAGAGAACTCTGGCTCAAAAAGAATTTTAAAACAGGTTTCGGAATCTATGATTAAAAGTGTGATGCAGATATGTACAAACACAAAGGAAAAGATGATACCGTTCATATGATTTTAAAACTTCATAAAGAAAAGATATTTTTTTCCTAATTTAAATTTAATGATTACATGAGCATTATTCGCCAGTAGTTCGCCCTGAAGTAAAAAAGATGATGATGTCATTCAACGTTTACTTGAAATTACACGTAACAAATTTGGTCATGAAATAAGGAGAACACAAGGTGGCTTTTGAACAAGTATTAACATTGCTCATAGATAGCATTGAGGGCTCAGTGGAAGAGTCTTTATGGGTTTGCCTAAATGGGTTCAAATCAATCAAGCTTGCATCAATGGGGGTGGGGGTTGAGGGGGTTAAAAAAACGAATGACGGATATATAGGGATTTTTTTAAAATTATACTGTTGAATCTGTGCTAAGAGGAAAGCTGCTAGCAATAAAGATGCTAAATGCCCCGGGTGATCAGGTATATAGACAAATCATGTTTATGAACAACATGTAAAATATATATAGACAATAGACAACATGTAAAATATATATAGACAACATGTATGTAGACAACCATCAAAATAGAGAATCACAAAAGAATGTTGACAACTTGATGGATATGATGTGTGATAAATTGTCACTGTCAGTGAAAAGTTTCACGTATACTTTATAATGATTTTGAAAGTTTAAACATGTACATGTATTAGCATCATTACAGTCCTTGACATTATCGTCGTTTTCGTCGTCCCTTCGGGATGATGACAAGACCTGTACCAAAGGTTCGATGACGTTGAAAACAGCAAATACAGTCCATCATGGTCTTATTTTATAAGGCCAATGGATTATATAGGTACCGAATGTATTCCAGTCTTTTATACGGCCAATAGATTATATAGGTACCGAATGTATTGGAGTGTTTTATAAGGTCATTAGATTATATAGGTACCGAATGTATTCGAGTCTTTTATTAGGTCAATAGATTATATAGGTACCCATCATATTCGAATCTTTTATAAGGCCAATAGATTATATACGTACCGACTGTTTAGGGGTGTTTTATAACTGTTTGGGTATTTGACATGTGTATCACGGACTGAAAACTGCGTCAGCTATAGTATTTACAGATAAAGCTGAGAAACATTTTAAAGAAGTATCTGATTACAAACTTTGCGACCATTGACATAATACTGGAATGTACGGAAGACATGTCCCTAAAGAATGTAATTTGAATTTTAGATACCCAACAAATATATTCCACTAATCATTCTCAATTTGACCGTTGTGACTGTGGTAAAGAACTATATTGGCCATGAAGTAAATATCTTACTGAATAATTACGTAAACTATCTTTCATTCAGCAATGACTTCGTAGTCGATAAGTTGATGAAGCACTACGGCAAAAAAAATAACAAATTTAAATAACGATTAGATTTGTAGATATTGTTTGGTGACAACATCGATTCGATTATAGATGTCGTTTGGCGACAACAACGATTCAATTTGTAGATATTGTTTGGTGACAACAACGATTCGATTATAAATGTCGTTTGGCGACAACAACGATTCGATTTGTAGATACTGTCTGCTGACAACAACTATGTCAGAGGTGGTATTAATATCGTCTCTCACATACATAACACAACAAAGAACGAATTCAATGCAGGTGAAGATGGAAATATAAAAGGTGATGGTATGAAAAGTCAAGTTCACACGATGAGAAAAGGGTATGATCAAGGTCATATATTATATACTTGCACAAAAATATCATGCATGACTGGAAGATGAGCCAGTTGTTGCCAGTCAGTCACTTCGAACGAGTGAATAGGTACAAACATATCTTTGGAAAGTAAGTTGTTAAGCATCTCTGATGCTGATGGCACATAGTGGATTTTCGAAGTGGATTAGAAAATGCCAAGACATCCGCACGACCATTTCAAAAACTAGCCCCTTGCTCCAGAGAAATTAATTCTAGGCGAAATTGTTTCCCTCAATTGCAATGTCCTTTAAAAAAAATCGATGAGTGCAATGGTACAAAACCAAATGAGATTTAGTGTGTACATTGAGAGAGAAAAAAAATATAAACATACACTACAGCAATTTGAAAACAAAACTGAGTTATCTCTTTCGAACAACATCCGTAACTAAAGATCTATATTGAACCGATTACCAGTTTGAGACAAAATACTTCCAATGGTTTTAAAAAAGACGTTTCTGAACGGATGAACAATTCAATATGTGATAATGGTTCAAGTACAAATTTACACGAGAGTGAATATGACGTAAACAAAGTCTGCAAAGGCATACAAAATTGAGTAATAAAAATTAAAAATTTGAAATGTAAAGTGTCTGAAATTGTATGCTACAGAGTTGTATTCCTGTATTACCTCTCACAAATATTTCAAAATGTCTGTAACTGAAATCTAGTTTTTAAGTGAAGTGTTATCTAGATTCCAACGGTCATGAGTCATAAAGTCAGGAACTTCTTGCATATTGTAACATCCCGCGTGTTATCTATCGCAAAGACCAGAGTTGAAAATTTTAAAATGATTTTTATAAATAATAAAGGTGAGATAGAACATGCCTTTCAATATCGCATAGTGACTTTACATCAACACAGTGTTTGTCACAATAATATCAACTTAGGATAATATAGAACAGTCTTGTGTGTCTAAATGTCAAAAGATAATGTTGTAATACACCATATTATGGTGATATAAATTGTGTTATTTAAATTCATGTATATATTAACAGTTAAATTTATTAGACTGACTGTAACACATTCTGACATAGTAGCGTGATCTCAATGAAAACGAAATAATTTTAGTACTAGTGTACTTGAGCAGTGTAGTGGGAGATAGAAGCGGCTTTATAAAGAATTATATAATAATTATTAAGCATTTAAATTCAATAGCAATCATGTAATAAATCTATTTTAAATTTCTCATAACAATTTGATTCAGTTTTGGGATTTTAAAGGGCTAAAGTTAATATGGTTATGTAAAAATATGTAAGTGATGAATTTAGAATACATGGCCGAAATTCTTTTCTACTTAGGTGTTCATACTTTGCCGCTCTGACAGCTATCTGCCAGTGCACTGTCTGCACTTATATTTATATACTCCTATTCACGTCACATGACCTTAGTTAGCCAATCAATGTTTGTCCTTCTCAGGGTTAGCCATGGCGGTAACCAAGTCAACTTTTCAAACTGCATGGAAAAATCCCTCTGAACAAAAACTTTAGACAAAATTCAGTTGTCCTCTCAATGTCCTTGGTGTGCGTTTTTACTTTTAATCTTATTTATATATTCATACCTATGATTAAGTAGAAGTGAACGAAACGGACAAGTGAATTTCGATGAGAATCGAGTGAGAGTACAACGTACTGCTGATGCAATGAGTCGTAATACGATTAAAATAGTCCCTATCAAATGCGTACTATTTCGCACATTAAAGGAAAAATAACAAATTCTACATAACCAACAAATTACAATAATGAACAGTAACATTAGTTCTAACGTTTTGTTCAACAAACGTCTGACAAGAGAAATGTGATTCTTCGGCTGGGCACATTGATTCCATCACTATCCTGCATCTCTGCTGTTTCGGTAATGAACTCGACCGGATAGGTGAAGTCACTAATTTATGGACTAGCATCATATTTATGGCTTTGATATTCCAAAAACATGGAAGTAAGATAATTCATTTCCTAAACTATTCATGAGAAATTCCAGCACGAGACACACATGGTCCAACATGGAAATGAATATGGCACAATAACTGCTAACATGCGAACTTCTTTCCACTTAATATTGATGTCCCAGGGCTTATAGAACTGTTTATGTCTTTAGATGAATTCCTTGAAGAATTTATTAATACTCATGACAACAGCGTGACATTACGAGGACCAGAGCAGGGTTTTATACTCACGTTTATTATAAAACAGATTACACATTAATAAGAGATGCAGGTGGTGATCTAAACAATGGTGGGTGGGTGGCATACGTTCAGGAATGGAAGAAGTATTTCACACTTGGTAGATGTTTTCAGTGACAGATAAAAATGACATGATCAAATATGCCAAAGTCTCGTAGGTCAAACATCATCTTACATCTCAACATTTAACATCAAATAATCTTCACACATTAATTGGACAAGGTTTGTGCATGAAAAACTCCATTCAGAATACCATTAAGGTATAACAACATAGTGAACTGCCTCATGTTTTTCTGACTTTGTTTCATGTTTTTACATTTTCATTATTAGTATTATTATTGGAAAAGAAATGTAGTTCTTAATCGTGCTTAGTATTTTGGTTTGTTGAGTTAGGTATTACAATATCAACTTGTATGTGTAACCATTTATCCAGTATATCTACTTCATTTATCACGATTATATGTTCATCTTTCAAAAGCCACTCTCTCTTGTCAGTCATTTTTAGCTAAAGTATGGACAGAAGATAATTGTATAATCAATAAAATTTCCTTGATTATGTTCAACCAGATTTAGTTACAGCAACGAGTCCTTCCACAAACTGACATGTAATGGTGCTCTTTCAAATACATTTACACATGCCTACAAAAAAGACTATTACCACTATGACGAACAGCTTACAGATTTAGTTTTATTATTCCCATTACAAAGTGTAGGTATGGAAGTCATTCAGCAATATTCCTTGCAAACAACAAACTTCTGTATAGCATATGATGATTGTTTGGGACTTAATTATCATCTCTTTCAAGCAAACTTATATTAGCTTTCAGCTACTAAAATATTATATGTTATCAACTACTAAAGCATGATTTGTTATAAGCTACTAAAATATTACATGTTATCATATTTTAAGGCGATACATACGTGGCAAGATTTGATAGATTCATTGATAATTGCTGAACTTTTCCAAAATTTTGCCTGAATCTCTAAAATCTTCTGGGATATTTCACCGTACAAACATAATTGCCTGACTATTAAGTAAATGTAATAAGATCATTGATTTTAGTGTTATCATATTACTGACTTACATGTAAAGTAGTTGTTATCATGTTATTGACTTCAATAATCATGCTTGTGACTTGGATATAATCATGCTTGTGACTTGGATATAATAATTCTTGTGACTTGGATATAATCATGCTTGTGACTTGGATATAATCATGCTTGTGACTTAAATATAATCATCCTTGTGACTTGGATATAATCATTCTTGTGACTTGGACATAATCATACTTGTGACTTGGATATAATCATGCTTGTGCCATGGATATAATCATTATACTTACTTAAATATGTTTTATCAGAATATATTGGAGGAAGGGGGTGTCATCTGAACAAGTAGATGGAATGACAGATTTCATAATATTGACCAGTTTGAAAAACAGACAGAACGTATTCAACATGTATGCAATTATATAAATAATAAACGTAAAGTTCCAAGGCTATAGAAATAAAACCAAATTTGCTGATATATATACATGCATGCATGCATGCATGCATACATACATACATGCATGCATACATACATACATACAGGGCCGGCGCTACCATATAAGCAAACTAGGCAGCCGCCTAGGGCGCTGATTTCGTTGGGCGCATTTCTTTAAAAATAAATTATCGTTTATAAATATTGAAATTGATATTTTCCGGGCGGGCGCCAGAATCTAACCTTGCCTAGGGCGCCAGATAGTCTGGCCGGGTCTGGCGCCGGCCCTGCATACATACATGCACTAAACTGACAACGAACAGTGCAAAACTAGTATCTGACTAGCATGAGCGCTTTTGGCTCTTATTGAATCTTTTTCAAAGGCAAATGCAAAACATAGACAAGACAAACAAATAAAACACAAAACCGTTATGTTTGCAAAATTTTACATGGCCGTTTCTACAGGAATTAAACCGTTAAATTTGTTATGTTTCAACTAGTTTATTTCAACTTGTTGCGGATGCTGTAGAAATATTCATTATGAAGATGCTTTTCCATCTCTATATCTTTCTTTCGGATATTAATAACACAGAGAACTGGTACATACACGACAATGACAAGGACAAGACGTACAATTATATAAATCACTAACTCTTTCATAACAACCACACATAGAAATGACATATTCATACATATATAAATAGGAATACATATTTTATATAGAATTCTGATAGTGTTTTCTAACAATAAAATGGATCATTCTTATATTCTCTGACTCAACATAATCTGAGATACACAATACAATTATCAAATTTGGGATCTAATCCAGATTTTACATCAAATTGTATGAGCAACGTAATAAAAGCTGTGCAGTCAAGTTATCCGTGAGGTAACCCAGCGAGATAATTTTGAGTTAATTCATTCATTTGTCGTTGTTTCGTTAGTTGGTCATAAAACGCAACAAGCTAACATTCATATTATTTATAAAAAGTATTATTTGCAGAAAATATAACAGTTGGCATTATACAATTTCTGTAGACTTCGGGGTCATTCCGTCCACAGGTGTATGGGAATTCCCTTCTTAGTAAGAGCTGAACAAATTATTTGTCAGATATATTATGAAGATATGCACCAAGAACAATATCAAAATTATTGATAATATGCAACCAATATATCCCTCATTCTTTGAGTTTTTGAACACGAGATAAGCATACGAGTAATAACATCAGTATTCGCAGTATTGCAATGTTGGCAATTATGACGTGTCCAGTGTTTCCCTTTACCCTCATTTGCGCTTCAGAGACCCCCAAATTTTTAATTTGACCCCCATTTTTGGTACAAAAGTTTGTTTTTTACTCAATCTGACCCCCAGTTTTCACACCAAGGTGATTTTTGACTCTCAGTCTTGCACTCCTAGGGGATACACTGAGTGTCGTACTGAATGGAGTTACCAGAATCCTGGCCAGTTTAAGTTCTTTGTTTGACCTAGGAATTTGTCACAAAATGGGGGTTTAACGGAATCGTGTATATTTTTGAATCTTTGAAAAGATTGATTATTAAACCACATGTGCTCAAAGTGATTATGCTCATATTCGTTTATGGTGTACCATACAATGTGCTTCCATTCCTTATTAGCCGGAAATGTCTTATTTTGTACAAAATATAAATAAAGTCTTTCAAGTCGTATTTGTGAAGAATCCTATATATTTCGGGAATAAATCCCATTTGTTTCACACGGTTATTTCTGCCAAGAAAGGTATAAAAATCTCATTAAAAATATTCTGTTAGATAAGGTATTCTCAGGCAAATGACATAATTTGAACATACCCTAGCCCTTGGTTCTCCCATTTACAATCCATATCCTTCTAAACTGTCTAGCTCTTGCATGTGCTTCATGGACATCCTTTGACCAATAAGGCTTTGTATATGGCTTATAAGTCTCTTTAGGGATATTATGTATTGTGGCCTCTTTTATAAGAACCACTAGTGTATTATTTAATTCTTATTTTTGTTTTGCAGTTAACGGGATGAAATTTAATCATGCATTTATTCCTTTGTCAACCTCTATTTGGTAAGAGATAAGCATTCCTGTGTCCTGTTAATGGCTCGTTGACTTGTGTTCACACATGACTGCAATATAGGTATCTAATAGATCTAGACAATTATATACACAGAGTGTGGAGAACATTATGAGCCTAACGTTCCAAGTAAATCAATTAAGATCTTTATCAGATATCACAGTACGAAACAAAACAAAAATAGGCAAGGTCACAACTTGCTTGAATTTGAGTGAGTAGCACAGTAACAACATAACAACATACTATCAACATACTAACAAAATACTCAGCCTGAGCATCACAATTTCTTCTTTGCTGATATTTCTCATTTAGAATCACAACGGTCATCATATTCATTGTCATAATCATGGTCGTCGACATCAAAGTCATTATAGTTATTTCTGTTGCTTCTTTCACCACGTAAATTTTAGTTTCTGTCATGATAGGTGATCCCTTTCCTCTGAATACGTTTCCTTTGTTATATCTTGAACGAAGCTGGTTTATTGTCATCTACTTCTCGCGGGTTACACCGCTCGGCCAGAAAATGTGAATTTTCTACAATTCCTGACTCATCAGCAGGAATGTTTATCCTAACAATGATGTTTCTACCATTCCTTCTAGGAAACATTGATATTGTTGTGGGATGTAACCCTTTCTTTTCCAGGTACGACAATATCCCCGATCGTGAGGTTCTGCAATCAATATTTCCCAGAAAATATCAAATAGTTTTTGCGCTGTGATACACTAATAAATAGTTGATCATCTTCATCACAATTAATCTGATCCAAATTTTCCCATTTGTATCGAGTATTTCACGCCTATCGTTATTTTATTTTCATGATTTGGTATTTTATTAGGTGTAGTGTGTTTGCATTTTGTTTGAGAACCATATATATGTGAGTAAGGCTGACTAACAATGTCCTTCCTATTGGTTATTCTTGTATGGATTGCGCATGTTTGGTTACATCTGTTCAACGACATGTTGGTAATGGGTGTTCTATTCGTGCCTAACGGTATCGTCGCCAGACTGAAATTACTTATGCAGTGATCTTAAATCACTCTGCATAACTAGGAGACGTATGCTCCACTTCATTGATTTTGACAGGCATGTTTTTAGTCGTGTTAACAGTCATCGACTTCCGAGAGCCCTTGCCATCTACAGGGAATACCATTTTTTTGGGTGGGTTTGCCACTTCATTACATGGTGAGTTTATCACTTCATTGGTTTTACTTTTTGGTAGAGAATGTTTTGTATTTGATGACAACTGAGACACTCTACCTGACAGTTTTGAAATAGTTGTTTCGTTCCTTTCTAAACGCACATTGTTGCTAGCTTAATTTACTTCATTGAGGTTATGAAGTCTGTTTGATGCGTATTTCTCGAAAGCATCAAACACTGTAAGTTTGGCAACAACTTCAGCTTTGAAGTTTTCAAAGTTAGATCTGAGATTGGTGTTTTCCGTTTCTAAGTTGGTAATATTTTCGTCACGTAGGTTGATACGTTTCGCTTTGTTGACTAGACAGCTTTCTACGTCATTCACTCTCGCATCAAGAGAATGTAGCTCCGCTTTACACTCGGCTATCATAATTTCGTAGGAAGCAGATTCGCTGTTACTACTACTACAAAGTGGAATTGTCCTCGTTTAAAAACAAATGCAGTTTTAGGTAAGCAATGCTTAGTTCAGTTATGGTTTGCCCATTCTACGGTGATACCGCGATGTAAAAGTTAGAAAGTGTATAATCTCTGGAACGTTTGGTTATGATCATGAGACTACATAATAATGCTGATATGTAAACTTCCGTTTAGAAGGTTGATAAAGTTGTCCTTTGATTAAACCCTTTATTCTTGCTTACATAGCATTTCGAAAGAGAATTGTGATGATTTATGATGAACATTTTATAATTATAAAAGATAGACGTTAAGTTCATGAAACATTATTGTGATCGGGTAAGTCGAAAAGTGCATCCAAAATAATGGGGGAGGGGGCTTTTTGCGGGGACGATATATGTGTTAGATCCCGTTGGATTTATCATTTATACAGATCCAAAGTATGTCAACATGGTAAATTCTCCTCGTCGCATTGTACTCAGTGTGCATTTCTGCAGAATTTCGACAAGGCAGGCCGAAGTCACCAACTAAGGCTTTGTCCAGAAGTAGGAAACGGAACTTTCCATGATCTATGTGGCGATAAAAGGTCTTAGTTTTATACCATATGGTAGCTCTTAATATTGGGAACCTCCTCTTGGGAGACAAATGTCAGGTATTTCAGGGTCAACTAGTGAAATAAGGATGAAGATATGTATCTCTCGGATCTAAAATGATAGCAAATTCGCCCCTTCCAATGAATAAACGGTCTAATGGCCTCGTTTCCAACTTGAACCTTGGCGCAAGGATGAAATGACTGTGCAATTGATGGATGTGGTGTACAAAAATGGCCGAGTGGTCTAAAGCGCCAGAAGTTACCAATCAATGTCATCTCACCTCTGTCAGCGTGGGTTCGAGTCTCGGGCTCGGCCAAAGTGAGCATGTGAGAACGCTGCCAGGTTCTTCCTCAATCCAGATAAACGAACCACCATGTTTAGCCTATCTAGCACTGAAAAATGGCGTTAAACCCAAAACAACACCGACAAAAATGTACAAATGTTTTTGAGCATCTCAGTAAATGCAAAATGCAAAAATTTGTGCTTTAGGGTTTTTACCATAAAATAGATGCATGGCGTGACTGATAGATTAAATGAAGAAAATATTATGATAAATGTACATAGATGAAATGTTTTTTTGCCTGTATGTCTTCATTCATGACTAGTTCTTGAAACTGCGTAAGTAGTTTGTCTTTCTTCCTGTCACTCCTCCGAACCTTTTTCACATTAATTCATGCCTGAAAACAAAAAACAAACTAACTTCTTGTATTTTGTGTATCCTTGAAAACATTGATCGAGCCTGAAAATCCCATAGATGGAGCATTCTGTTCTCTTTTATTATACAATTTTGGATCCTTGTAATTTAAAAATAACCGATAAAGTCCATGCCCTGGCTCAATATTTATGTCAAAAAGGCTACAAAATCAACACCAAATGGTTGTATCATATTTATTAGCAACAACTATCGTAATCTGGAACGTTTCACGCAAAATATCTAACATCGAATGTATTAGGACCACTTTTAGTTGACTGATAGTACGTTACGTGGGGGCGGCCATATTAGATTGATGCAGTGTCGGCTTGAGTCTGTACAAAATTTGGAACTTATTTTGTGCTAAATGGTATATTTGTGTCGCATTCTGTACAATTCTTCTGTATTTACCATACTAGATATATCAACCGGAACTCAAAGAACGACCGACGCTGGCCATTGCATCAATCCCGGCGACTCAAAATATGAAAAAACATTATGTAAATTTAATTTAATTTTAGTTATTACATTCCCTTTTCTCGCATGTATTCTCCACTACGCTATTTTTCCCGGATAGTTTTTGTTCTTAACTAATTCTTTATTTCTCATTTTTGAAACGGAACTTTCCTTGATCTATGTGGCGATAAAAGGTCTTAGTTTTATACCATATTGTAGCTCTTAATATTGGGAACCTCCTCCTGGGAGACAAAATGTCAGGTATTTCAGGAACAACTAGTGAGTTGAAAGATGAAGATATGTTTCTCTCGGATCAAAAATGACAGCAAATTCGCCCCTTCCAATGGATAAACGGTCTAACGGTCTCGTTTCCAACTTGAACCTTGGCGCATGGATGAAATGGCTGTGCAATTGATGGATGTGGTGTGCAAAAATGGACAGGGGCCCCGTGTGGCCGAGTGGATTAAAGCGCCCGAATTTACCAATCAGTGTCATCTCACCTCTGTCAGCGTGGGTTCGAGTCTCGGGCTCGGCCAAAGTGGGTGTGTGAGAAAGCTGCCAGTAGCTTCCCGTGGGTCGATGGTTCTTAACGGAGTTTTCTCCCAGGTTCTTCCTCCACCCAGATAAACGAGCCACCATGTTTAGCCTATCTAGCACTGAAAAATGGCTTTAAACCCAGAACAACACCGACAAAAATGTACAGATGTTTTTGATCATCTCAGTAAATGCAAAATGCAAACATTTGTGCTTTAAGGTTTGTACATTAAAATAGATGCATGGCGTGACTGATAGATTAAATGAAGAAAATATTCTGAAAAATGTACATAGATGAAATGTTTTTTTTGCCTGTATGTCCTCATTCATGACTAGTTCTTGAAACTGCGTAAGTAGTTTGTCTTTCTTCCTGTCACTCCTCCAAACCTTTTTCACATTAATTCATGCCTGAAAACAAAAGACAAACTTATTTCTTGTATTTTGTGTATCCTTGAAAACACTGATCGAGACTGAAAATCACATAGACGAAGCATTCTGTTCTCTTTTATTATCCGATTTTATAGTTTAAAAATAATCGATAAAGTCCATGTCCTGGCTCAATATTTACGTCAAAAAGGCTACAAATCAACACCCTATGGTTGTATTACATTTATAAGCAAAAATTATCATAATCTGGAACGTTTTACGCAAAATATCTCACACCTAATATTTGAGGACCACTTTTAGTTGACTGATAGGACATTACGTTGGGGGCGGTCATATTAGATTATAACGTTACGACAAATTTGATGCAGTGTCTGCTTGAGTCTGTACAAAATCTGGACCTTTTTTGTGCTAAATGGTATATTTGTATCACATTCTGTATAATTATTCTGCATTTACCTTACTAGATATTTCAACCGAAACTGAAAGAACGACCGGTGCTGGAACGTGCATCAGTTCCGGAGACACAAAGGAGAAAAAAACACTGTGTAAGCTTAATTTAATTTTAGTTTATACTTTCCCTTTCTTCGCACGTATCCTCCCTTGAGCTATTTTTCCTGGATAGTTTTTGTTCTTAACAAATTGCCTGTCTGTTGCTTTATTTCTCATTTTTTCTATATATAAAAAACAATGGCCCTTCCAGAAATGTTTTTATTGCTTATTCAAAGACCAGGTCCAAAAACAATTTTCTATTAGAACTTTACCTTTAAATATAATATCTCTTAATCAAGATGACCAAAGCTGCTTTACATTATCAAAGAAATCAACCGTGCTGGAACATTAATATATTATCATGATGCTTGCTCCAAACTCCATCTTTTCATCCCATGTATATTTGGTAGTCCTGTTGTAAGTAGTTCATACTGTTATTTATCTACTAGATACATAACGGCTTTATAACAAACAGAGCAGGTGTGTCGTATCGGCTCAGCTACAAACAGATCAGGTATATCGTATCGCCTTAGTTACAGTTACATCAGGTACGTTAAATTTGAATCAACCAATTTTGCAGATGGTGTCTATGTTGGGATTGCCGTCGGACTTGCCGCCATGCTGCTCATTGCATGTATCGTCACATTAATCATCATCAGGTAAGTTTAACCCAGTCATCAGTCGATTTTGCTTTTGAAAACAATGTCCAGTTTGACAGGACAAAGGGCGGGTTGACGATTTAAAATGCGAAACTATTTTAATCATTATACATTCATACAAAATTAGTATATACTCTTGTTTCAGTACGCCTAACGTATAAGGTAATCCCTAATTATTTTTCCCGTCTAATATGGTCGTCAAAAAAATACATGTCGTCCTTGAGGAAGAGCGTCATAACACAGTCATCATTATTTTTATATTATGACTTCATTCATCTAACACTAATTATGTATGTGATGTGATATGATTTTGATTTTTAACGTAGCTTTAACAATTTTTAAGTCATATCGCTACGATGTCTGCAATGTGGCAGTTTATAGTGATGTCTGGCACTGGGGCATCATGCCGCAGACATGTAGCATGATGTCCCACCCAGTCACATTATCCTGACACCAGGCCGACCAGTCCTAACACTAACCTCTTAATGCTGAACGCCAAGCAAGGCAGCTGTTAGTACCATTTTTTAAGTCTCTGGTATGACTCGGCCGGGGATCGAACCCACGACCTCCCGATTCCGAGGCGGACGCTCTAACCACTAGGCTACCGGAGCGGTCTCAATATTTGTTTTCTCACCAGCGTACTGGACGCAGTAGCAGCGTTAATTTTGCATGGTGAATTCTGTTGATATGTTTTTTTGTTTCTGTCGACATTTGACAGTAGGGTAGAAGCTACAGACACAAAACTGTACTTAACGTTTAGATACAAAACTGTGGTAAACAGACACAAAACTCTACTAAATATTTAGATACGAAACTGTGGTAAACAGACACAAAACTGTGCTCAACGTTTAGATGTGAAACTGTACTAAGCCTATAGATACAGAACAGATACGGAACTTTGCTAAACATTGAGGTACAAAATTCTGTATTAAACGCTTAGATACAAAAATGTAATAAATATTTAGATATAACACTGTGCTAAATATTTAGATACAAAACTCGGTACTAAATGAATTGATGCAAAGCTCTGTACTAGTTATATACAAACCTTTGAAGTGAACATCTTGATACAAACTATGTACTAAATGTTTAGAGACAAAACTCTGTACTGAACATTTACTTATAAAATAATGTACTGAATATTTTAGATACAAGCTCTGTAATAAAAGTGTAGTTATACAACTCTCTGCTAAACGATGAAATAATGAACCAGGGCCGGAACGGGGGAATGGTGAGGGGGTCTGGACACCCCGGTTAAAATAATCCGTGCACACAAACAAACGTACAGGCACTTGTCACTTGTAATGTAACCATCATTTTATTCTTGCGCACGTTTATTGGGTATTAGGTACACTCTGAGTAAATAGACATAGACTTTTTACTTTGGTGCCGATACGATGAAAGCCATGGCCCTATTTTGGAAACAATCCTCCTCCAAACACACACACACACACACACTTTACATGGTCCAGCTAATGATTTATGTACACTTTTGCACTGTTTCAACAGGAAAAGAAGGCAGCAAGCATCACATAAAAAGTCAGCTGCTCTTGAAATGGAACTCGAAACGGCAAAGAAACAAGAAATGGCCACCACAGCAAACAACAGAACAGATGGAAAGGTTAAACAAAGCCATCATATTGCCTGCAATATCAATGATTACCAATATGCCGAAATACCTGATGTTCAGTTTAGCCAAGTCTCAAACACGGGGGACAAGAAAATGTGCAACCTATCGTCAGAGCGACAGAATATTTCATGTGATCACGGAAAAGTTGATGACGTTTATAACACTACATACGAGTCATCAAGTCACGTGCATGATGACGCAATTTATGACCACATAAAAAATTGGAATATGTACGATACAACTAATATAGTAAAGAAAAATGCAATTGTAGATTCTACGTACGACTACAGAGACAAACAGGAGACGTATGTTGAAACTCACACTATGATGAAAAATGCAATGACTGACCCAACGTATGATCACGCCGAAAAACGATTTATATGATACAACGAATTCCGTGACCCACTGACCTTGCATATAACCACAATACACAGCATTAAGACCCCATGTACAATACCACTATTCCAGAAAGGAAGTTGGAACTAGGACAACATGTATAATTTGGCAAACATTCAATCTTAGAATCTGGTAAATAATTACACAAGTTTAACATTTTGTGATACATTCTCCATCAGTGTTTAATTAGGTTCAAATTAGAACTGACGATTTCAAAAATGAAATATTGGACAGTGTGATCGCATACAAGTACTTCATTCGAAAAAGAGAGAGAGAAAGGCTGATATTTTAACAAAGATTCTATAAAAGCCAAACTCAAACTCGGTTATTATTGCTCAAACAAAATTATTAAACAGTTCATATAAAAATTCATTGCACATTTCATTCATGAGCACTAAAGCTACATTTGCACGTAATGAAATGAAAGCTGTAGTAAAGCACGCGCTCCTTTTGTGATTTTCCCCTCAGGCACTGTTATATTCCCTGTCACATAACCTATCACTATTCTATTCACTGTTCTATGTCCTGTCACATGTCATGTGTCTATTCGATTCAGACACTGTTTTATGTCCTGTCACATGTCCTGTGTCTATTAGCAGCAGAGAGGGTGAACAGCCTCTAACTGACTTACTCTCGAATCGTAAAAGCAAGCCTTCCTGAAAATCGCAAAAATAAATCCCACAAAATAAAGGATAGCGGTGGTGACTGTGGTGCTGAGACAACATCCTCGCTGCTGCTGTTAATTAAATAAAATTATAACAAATAATGCCACCAGCGCAGGAATCTTGCACAGCTAGATTAGCTCGAAGACGACTACAAACGAGAAAAGAATCTCTAGCTGAATTCGCAGAAGGTGCAGAACAATTATTCAGACCAGTCACTACAGTTACTGAAAGAGTTGCGACAGCTATTGAAGGTCTTTTTTCGGCGTTAAAAACCTGCTGAGCAAACAAACAAAAAATAGCGGCGAGAACTAAGAAAACAAAGAAGATTTTAGCAGAACATCCAACTGAAATAGTTGCAACCCAACATCCACCCCGCCCCCACCCTCCACCCCGGTGATGAAATACTTGAAGGCATTGTCAAAATTCTTACGAAAATAAGTGATATCAAAGATAGTATACCAGAAACAGAAACAGAACAAGCAAGGGCCAAAGTTGATATAAACGATAAATTTACCGACGGAAGTATTCCCCACATTAAAAAAATTAGAAACAAAAATATATTAGCTGGGTTCGCTGTGCAAAGTTATGATGATCGAAAAAAAGTTTTAAAATCTGAGTATACCGATGATGCTGTAAGTCGTGAAAACTGGTACAAATGGATATATCGCATACACAATGAAGTTGATCAGGGTAGAAACAGTGATACTAAATATATTGCATTTATTAACTCAATATATACATATATTTCACGGATACAACAACCACAATTACAACTTCCTCCACCGCAGCAACAGAAACAAAAACACCTTCTCGACCACAATCTCCAGAACAATTTTACGATGCACCTACTGGAAGTGGCATTACTACGCCAGGAAGTGGTCTTGTTACTCCATGCCCTAACAATATTCTCGGTGACGTGCAACGACTAGAAGTTCTCATAGGAGGGAAACGACTCGGTAACAATTCTCCAGAAATTATTAATGAAGCAGCTGATATTTGTCGACGATTATTTCAAGGCGGTATCATGGATATTGATGTTCATCTATCTCTCATTGATGAAATCGCGGACGGCTACTACAGCGATTAAACGAATAAATAACAAATAAGATGATCATACACAACAACTGTCACTGCAGGCATGTGATGGTCAGAGTAGTAAACTCACGATTACCCGTTTATAACGCGTATAACTGAGATTGGCTCGGTAATGTTATCCAGGGAGTATTTAGAAGGATGACCCCAAAAGTAGGGCCGATTGCAAAACAATTATCGATGAAAGTTATTCGTGATAAAGGCATTGGTGCTGTCGGTGATATTGCCGGTAAAGCTTTCACGGCAGTCAAAGACAGACTAGCACAATTAATACGCAAACGTGATTCACCTCAAGGAGGTCCACCAGTAAAATTACCCAGCACTGAAGATATGCCCACGGATGTCAGTAAAATAATAAATCAGGCCGCAAATCAAACACTAGCAGCCTTGATAAATCAGAAAGCAGAAAGCGCTGGAGAGGGAAAAAAATAATAAACACAAGTTTTATTTCAGAAAGTGGAGTTTCCCGAAGGTCTAGGCGACCACGATTTGAAAAATGAGCAGTATAAAAAAGATGTTCAAACGTATATCCGATACAGCATTCGACATGGATGAACCAGTTCAAAAAGACGAATATGTACGTGAGTATCAATATTATTCTTATGACGCACGTGTACCTAACGCACGAGGAAGAATTGAATTGCAAGTCCATGATACAAGCAGATATTTTCTACCCTCCGAGGCGTTCATTGAGGTAGAAGGTGTGCTTGTAACAGATGTTCCTCTCAATACAGCATATGGGAGGGATGCCATAGTTGGTTTTGTTAATAATAGTATTATGGCGTTATTTGACAGTGCCACATACATGATTGATGGAAAAAACATCGAGAAAATTCAAAAGGACGTTGACGTAGACACAACAATGGTAGGGTTAGCAAGATACCCGACGATTATACAAGATCAATTGGTCCGTCGATGATCTTTTACAAAGATAACACTTATCATCCTGATCACAAGTAATTTATTCAAGTACGAGTACCACGAAATACTGCGACTGAGCCATAGAAAGACCAGCTGCTGAATTTTTGATTCTACAAAACACCAACAACAATTACAATTTAGGATTTACTTCACGTAAATTAATGTTAAAAGGTGACCGTGAAAGATTTTCATGTGCAATTCCACTATCGCATATCTTTGGATTTTGCAGAAATGTCAGAAAAAGTATCTTTCGAGCGAAACACACAGTTGTGCTTGTAAGAAAGGGTAATGTGGAACTGTTTATTTTTACTCGTGCGGGTTAGCTCCACCACAGGAATTTATGCACTATGTCTCTGCGTACAAAGTTGGGCCCAGAGTGCCAATCTGGTACTCAACGCTACCAACACAAACATTAACCGATCCACCAATATGCGGCCGTGAAGCAATGGCTGTACTTGATGCTGTATCAAAGACGCCATCGTTGCCACCTCACAAAGTCGTATCTAATTATACAAGTCAATAGTTTGAGAAATCACTGATTTAGATCAAGAGAGAAGGAAATAATGGTAGATATTTACGGAAGATATCGCGGCGATACTACTAAGAGGTTTTTTTTTTAAAAAAAATCGACGAGATAGATCTGTCAAATTACGCAACTAAAGACGAACTCGCTGTTATTATGAATCTCTCTGGGGTTGACCGAGATGAAGTTGTTGTTTTTCAAGATAAATACGGCGTTTTAAAAACGAGTAATATCAAATAGAATGATATAGTTCGTAGGGTTATCGGTGCTACCACAGTATTTACTGACGACGGTACATTCAGAGACTCAGATAAATCGATCTCGGTTATCAGAAATGAAATTGTAAGAAGTGTTGCTAATCGTTTGAAGAATACCGGTGTCACAATGACGTGTGAACTCAGCATGAACGGAAATAAAATAGCCGTGCTTAGAGATCCAACATCCGACGAAGATGCGGAAACAAAAAAATACGTAGATAACGTAGACGGTAAATTATCCACGCTGTGAGATGAATATGATGGTCAAATAAATGTGTTTACAAATCTTCGTACAAATTTTAGAAAAATTAATGAAACCGCAGAAGAATTCTTTGGTACTCAGTTGACCGCTGACGTGAAACTCTCTGACATGAAGAGGGGCCCCGAGTGGCCGAGTGGTCTAAAGCGCTCTCCGTTACGGATCACTGTCATCTCACCTCTGTCTGCGTGGGTTCGAGTCTAGGATTTGGCCAATGTGGGTATGTGAGAAAGCTTGCCAGTAGCTTCTAGTGGGTCGGTGGTTCTTCCCGGGGTTTTCCCGGGTTCTTCCTGCACCATTAATACTGGCCGCCATGCATAGCCTATCGTGTGCTGAAAAATGGCGTTAAAACCCCACAACAACATCAACTCTGACATGAAGACGAATATTGAAACGATTAAAAAAACACTAGAAGATGTCGTAAGTGGAATTCCTGATATCCTTAACAAAATTAATCTGATTAAAATTCCTCACAAACAGATCACCAATATAGTAAACACAGTGTCATCGGGATTCTTAACATGGTCACAGCAAAATAATACTATCAAACATACAGCGGAAGTCACTGGTGTGTATAGGTTGTCTGTGTTCAGCGCTGCAAAATTTAGCATATACACTACATATCCCTGGCGTCATTCAACCGAT
Source organism: Sinohyriopsis cumingii (assembly GCA_028554795.2). NCBI lineage: Eukaryota > Metazoa > Mollusca > Bivalvia > Unionida > Unionidae > Sinohyriopsis > Sinohyriopsis cumingii. The sequence continues at coordinate 98,416,506 of CM068832.1, forward strand.
AAGTTTACCGGAGTTGCATCTATTGTGTTAAATAGCGGAGATGAAGAAACATTTAAACTGGAAGCAGCTGATAAGAAATTAACCGCAACATCTTACTGTTTGTGTTTGGAATTTGTTGCTGAAACACCACCGTTGATTATTTAAATCAATGTGGTTACGGTATAATGTATAATGACCTTAACAGAATTAAGCATTCAAACATTTAGATATGACCAAGTACGTGAATGGCAAACAGAGCTAAAAACCATTATTGACAAATATACAACGAAAGTAAAAAAAAAATACCGAAGACGTGCAGTTATCATTGATGATTTTGTGTACTCGATATCCGCGCTCACTGCTGGCACCGGTGTGGTATTATCAGCGTTAACACCAATAACAGCAGCTGCAGCTGTGACAATATGTGTTTCATCATTGGCGACCATCGCTGGGGTTTTTAACATTATCGCGAAAAAGATTTACACGTGCACGAGCACAAAATTGCTTGATTATGTTGTAAAATTACACACGGTAACAACAGCGTGATCTAAATTGTCTTCTCTGATATCATTAATCCTTAACGATACGATGATATCAGATTCCGAATTTGATGTGATGCTTAAAATATACAATGAAGTCATCGATTTGGAAAACGGAAATTTAAATAATGACAGAACTACTTCAGCAGATAGTTGTAAATACAACACCGCTGAAAACCACGACGATATCAGTAAACGCCACTAACATTGAATTTAGTATTAATTTTCCAACCGCGATTTCAGTAGCGGAGAGAGCTCTGGCGCAGTTGCGAACATACTACAGTTGGCCTAATATTCGATCAAGATCATTTGGTGGACTACAATCAAATAATTTGCTGGTATTTGCAAATAAAAATAAAGATAATGGAACAATTGACTGGGTAGTTGTTGGAATACAAACCGGCAGTTATCAAATCGAATAAATCAATGATGAATTTCAACGTAGAATTAAATTTGTTACGGGCGTGGAATCCAAGATAGCCATAACAGTACACGAACCAACACTCTCTGCTGCGATAGAGATAAATTCTCTGGATTGCGCAGTTGATATATATCAATCATCGCTCATAACAGTGTTGGTATGGCCCGAGTATCAAGGACCGCCAGAACCAAAACGGTGTCCTTTTACTTCGGATAAACGCTCTTACCATGGAATTATTCCGGATTATGTACGAATTCTGACGTGGTACAAAAGAGACCGAGGATGGGATAAACGGGACGAGTTTGGAGTTACAGGTGATATTGGAAGTAAATACAATTGGCCTTAAGCATCATGAGTGAAGAAGAGAAAAATATATTTGGGTTTTTCACGGCAGCAGTGGAGAAAATTGGAAAATCATTTCATTTTCGAATCATACATTGCAGCATTTTTCAATCGTAAAAACCGTATTCATGAAGACCAACAAAAAATATTACGTCAGAGTTTCAACGAGTATCTCTTCAACGTGACGTCTACGAAAGAAGAAATCATCAAACAAATAGAATTTATGAATCAGATCATTGATGATTCTGAATATTTTCATAAAATAATTATGAAATTAGGTTTTGAAGCATCAAGCGAGCCTAGAAAATCTTTCCTTGATAAACATAAAATAACAGAAGCTGACCAAACGACATTTAAATTTCCTGGGTATAACGCAGACGAGTTAAAAAAAATCCGTCAGTGATATCACCGATGAATATTTTCCTGAAATACTCGCTGAGTGAAGAAAGATAACACCGCAGCATGATACTATTCTCCAGCACAACAATGGACAACGCGGTGAATGCCGTCATATCTCGCCTGGAATTGTAAATATAACCTCAACGATCGCGGTCAATCTTATTTGTGATGCAACTGATGGCAGCTATCAGACAAACACCGACATATCAAATCAGGCACAGCAAGGATATATTCTGTATACTTTTACACCGCAAGTCCCACCCGGATATCTGATTGTACAAGAACCAATTAACCCGGTCTATCTACGATGTCATAATCCGCTATTATCAAGAATAAATGTCAAACTAACTGACCGGAGCAATAATTTGCTTGACCATCGTGGAGAAGTTTTGATCAAACAGGAAATCCGACGGATTCAGTAAAACGAGAATATTGTTTCTGAAACCAAAATATCATTTACCCTTAATTAAAGATTATACCTACCTTTACTGACAGTCCTTAATAAAAACAATGGAGATAACTATCAGCGCTTCAAGTAGATACTTCCTTGAAATACTATTCCAGCCGCTCTCTTAAGACCGTAATCATTTACGTCCGTGTTTGTCGAATTAATATTATAGTAAAATGTGTTTTATCAAATTTTTGTTTTCCAACCATTAGATTCTGTGACTTCAGGAACACCTGACACCCCCCCCCCCAAGAAACTCACGAAGAGAGAATTAGCAACAAAAAATATTTATTTCCAAATATCCTGAAATCTATCTCCCTTGATAATGTCAAGGATACAATCAGGGACAGTGTCAAGGGAACAACGATAATTCTATCAACCTCATCACATATCCGTGGTAGTTATCTCCGTTGATTTTATCAAGGATGTTGTCCGCATCTAATACAAACGGGAGGTATTCAAATTAAATCCATTGTTCATACTTGTGTGTAAAAGTCAAATTGGTTATTTGATCTGCTACATATTGAACCCCCAGTGGATGATACCAAAATACTTACCAGCCGCGGTCATTGACGGAAATATTATTTCTTTACCGGTTTCAGTATTTATGGATTTACCTGCCCTCCATGAAAAAGTTTTACATCTACCAGAACTATCACGTGCAGCATTCTCACTCTGTGTAAAAGCTTCAAGGTTGTGTAAACAGTTATTGAGTTTCTGACGTCAATATGATCAATCACAAGACCGTTTTTGATCACTCCGTGAAAAGTCTCGTACACAAACCTATGATTGTAATACCGCTTTCCTCCAGCGTTGAATCTAAGATAACCGGTATTATCAACAGTGCCAACTGGTTTTTTCAGCTGAAAGTTTCTGACTACACCATCATGAGATGCTTCATAATTCTTGATGATAGGATGTCTAACAAATTCTTTTTGCTCCATTTTACATATAATATTATTTGTCTAAATTATAATTTGTCTTTACAAATCTAGTTATATAATCTTCAGAGGTTCTTATAATTATATCAGAATCTTTGAAGTTGTCCTTAACAGAGTTCATGACGTTTTTTAATCATAATATCGTTTTAGTTCCCTATATCTTTTACCACCACATTGCACGCACAACTGTGTTTTTTCTCTAACTCCAACACCACACAGTAAGCAGGGTTTTGGATCTAGACTCCCTCTTCTTACGCTTTGTAAATGTTGTCCACAGAATTCATTTACGGAAGATTTGTTACAAGGAGTTGAAGACCCTCCCATCAACCACCTGCATTGGTTCTTTGTTTGAGTCATTGTATATATAATATTGTTTATTTAAATATTTGTCTAAAATATACTATGGAAGAGTTTGAGAGATTATCTACAATCGAGCCCTGGAAAACATCGTTTCCTGAATCCAGATTCGATCTTGACACGCGAACTCCTGACTTGCGGAGGCGAGGTTTGGTTGATCCGACGAATAATCTGATTAATAATATTCGGAATGCTAAAAAAAAGAAGTTCGTGATGATGGGGCATCTCAGGTATGGTCGACATTCAGAATTATACGCAATGACAAAGTCATCGACAAAGTGGTCTATGCTACAATGAACGATGAGCGGGCGAAAAAGATTATTGATTATCTCAACGATCAAAGGTATATTTTCAGAATAAAGCTTATTGTGTTAGCAGAAACAGATTCCGCTGAGTCGATTATCCATGACAAACGTGACCCTGTGATTGCTAATGGAAAAACCGCTGTGCTAAGTAAAAATTCCAAACCAGGAATGTTGACTGGTATTGGCAGACGCTCGAGCGTATCCTATGACCGCGGCTATTTATGAAATTTATCAGCTAAATGATAACCCCAACATTAATGATCTTGCACCAATGAGATTTTCAAAGATGAATTGTGTAGCCGATACACGACGACAGAATATCGACGTTGATATACTAGGACAGACTGAGAAACAGAATCTCGTATTAAATGATGTTGTCGCAGTTGATGTCAGTGTTGTTGAGGATGCGCTGAGCGCGGATAAATCCCCGTGGACACTGGGATACGCAATGATAATTCATTCGTCTTAAGGGTTAACCATCTCTGATACGCGAGTTTGGATTGTTGATGATCGTGTCGAATGGTCAAACTTAGTTTATCTCGCAGTGTATCGAGTCAGAAGAATATCTCAGCTGCGGGGAATTGTCATAGACGCTACAGAAAACACCGATGATGTCCTCGATAAATGTCGAGGTGACAGTGATATAGTAAGAAAAAAAAACTGGTTATAAACAAAGTGACAACAAAAAGAAAAGCGACTCTGATCTAGATGTTGAATTTGTCATAGCGCTAAAACAGCAGCAGAATAATCATTGTGCGAGATGTAATTTCATAATCTTGTGGCGATATTCAAATCATGATCCAAGACAATTTACCGTAGATAGAAAAGATAGTAGTCTTGATCATACACGCGAAAATGTGATGCTGACCTGTCTTGAATGTAATCGACGTAGAGGTGCTAGTTAAGTGATCGCGGTGGTAATTGTGTGTCTTCAGGAATTACTTGTAATTGTTCGCGTGTAGATCCACGTTGAGGAGCAGTTGAATCTAGTCTGTAGATTGCGGGTCTACCCGTGGATCTTACCACGCTGCAAGTTTCATGTGTCGTAATACTCCAGATAGGATTAGTTGCTCTTTATTACCACCTTCAAGTTCATCGGGTTCATATAAATATCCTACAGTCACATTACCCAATACTGGTTGTTTTGAAAAGTCATGTCGTTGTTTTGGTATATGTTTTTTGTAATTGCATTGATGGGTTTCATGGCAGTTTTTCGAGTAATTTCATTATTTAATGCAGCTATCACACTTGGTAATCTTGCAACCCACTCGCAAGATCTGTTGTCTTGAATTATTTCCTTCGCATACTGATATCCAAAAAACCGCTCAGCAAGTGTTCATTAAATCATTCAACTATTGTCTGATCGCGATGAATTGCAGTGTCCTCGTCGTATTTTGACGTTTTTTTTTTTTTTGCTTCATCGACGATGATAATGCGCCCTGAAATTCTTTGCCAGGATCAACTTGTATCAGCTATGGCCATCGCAGAACACCACGTAGATAAATTCATTCAAAGGCAGAAGCTACTTCAGTTGCTGTTTTAGTTAATAGCGGCGCTGCTTCTTTATATCTACTTGCAACGTCAACGACAGTTAACGCGTATTTGTATGTTACATGACGTCTTCCAATTTTAATAGTATCATGTGGTAAAAACAAAATATCCGGTTGATGAACTTCATTTGGAACGCTGACATCAAAATGTGCATGCTAAATAATTTTAGGTGGTGGTAGGTAAATTTGCCATATTGCCTGTTGTGCTAACCATTTTTCAGCAGCAACACGTGTAACATTTGCTGCGTCGGCGAGTTTACTAATTGCTGCTCTACCCTTCCAATATCCCCTTGGACTATAATAAATCGACTCCACAATAATAATCGGTTGATTAATTACCAGCTCTTAATGCTAGTTTACCCTTCATTGCAGATCTTACTAACCAATTAGCTAATTATTCTTTGGAAAAAAATTTAATGGAATTTAGCGCGTGAATTAATTTTACATCTGCAATATGTCGCTGCTGAAGATCTTAATTGTATAAGCTACATCATGATCGTGACACGCTTTATCAATAGCTTTTACTGGATACTCACCATGCCTTGGCTGATCTTGGTTATCGAGTCTGATATCAAGTCTGGTACCAGGACCACATTAATTATATCCTGGGAGATGTTTTTCTCCTGGGTATTTTCCCCATGAAGTTCCTGGTAACTTTGTTAACTGCGCGGCAATGTCACCTCCCATTTTTTTTAAATACTGTTTGGATTAGAAATAAATTTAAATTTATTTGTACCACATTGTTCACACTTACCCATAACTGCTGATCTGTTATGTTTTGTTGTAATAGTTGTTAGTCCACTTGTGGGAGTACGCGCCCTGTATTTTATACAATATAAATCCATATTATTTATTATATTTCTACAACATGGATGCAACTGATTTTTCGGCGACACGAAAGCAAGAGCCGGTCAGGCATCATCCAGCGCTACCAAATTCTATATGAATGATCATGATAGGTTCATCTGGAAGTGGTCAAACGCAACTGCTGCTTAATTTGATAATGAGATGGCTCAAATGGGACAAGTTGTATTTAGTAGCTCCGTCTGTAGATGATCAGCGATGGTACGATGTACTTAAAGACTTAAATGAAAAAGCAAAGTTGTTGGATGAAAACGGTGATGATGTTTTTGAATTTATTACTGATATTAATGAAGCGCCATCTGTAAATGATATTGATGGATTTATTAATAATTTAGTTGTATACGATGATGTAATGCTGGATAAGCAATCAAATCCTGCTAGAATATTTTCACGCGGTAGACATTAAAACACAGATGCAATTTATGTTACTCAGCGATATATACAAATACCAAAAGTGATCAGAGATAACTGCAGTATTTTAGTTTTATTTAATGGTGTTGATACACATACTTTGAGAAATATTCATCAGACTTGGTGCAGCGGAGATACGGACATAATTAAGTTTAGAAATTTATTTAGTCAGGCTCAGTCAACCCCGCATGGATTTATAACAATAAACTTACATGACCCACGATAGGTCTTGATAAAAAAATTTGGATATTAGCAGCAACGAGGGCGCTATCTCGGCACTCCCAGTCACCGCCGCGATCTTTTTTTTGTGCGAATTTTTGCGTTTTTCAGGAAGGCTTATTTTTACGATTCGAGAGTGGGTCAATTAGAGGCTGTTCACCCTCTCTTCCGCTCTATTCTATTCACTTTTATATGTCCTGTCACATGTCCTATGACTATTCTATTCACTGTTCTATGTAATGTCACATGTCCTGTATCTATTCGATTCAGACACTGTTCTGTGTTTTATGTTTATTAGAGTCAGACACTATTGTATGTCTTGTCACATGTCCTATATCTTTTCTATTCAGACACTGCTCTATGTCCTATTACATGTCATATGTCTATTGCATTTGGACACTATTCTATGTCCTGTCACATGTCCTATGTATATTCTATTTGGACACTGTTCTATGTCATGTCACATGTCCTAGGTCTATTCTATTTGGACACTATTCTATGTCCTGTCACATGTCCTATGTCTATTCTATTTGGACACTATTCTATGTCCTGTCACATGTCCTATGTCTATTCTATATGGACACGGTTCTATGTCCTCAACAAACTTGACTAGTTCATCACAAGAAATTTTACTCAAAAACACATCAAGGTTACAGTAACCTACTTGTCATGCTTCTGTAACCAGTTTAGTGTTTTGAGCTTATTTCTGTTTCTCACACAATATTTCAAACACAAACATGAAACTAAATAGGTGGATTGCCACTTGCAGTCATACAGCCAGAATGATAACCTCAATTACTCTCTTTTCGGGGTCCAGGGTTGTAGCTTGGTCTGATGCCTAACGTTTAGAGATCACTGATATCTCTTCTCTGTCCACGTTGGTTCCAGTCTCTGCATGTATGGATGTATTTTTGTATATGTATAATGCCAGTGTCTGAATAACTGAATGTCCATATAAGAAATTATATATATATATATATATATATATATATATATATATATATATATATATATATATATATATATATATATATATATATATATATATGTGTGTGTGTGTGTGTGTGTGTGTGTGTGTGTGTGTACATACATTGTATATAGTAAATGGCCTAAAATAACATTTGTTTGTGTGACAACAGGAATTGCAATCTCTAAATAACTATTATAATTTTTATTGTTTCGTAATTTTTATTTCTAAGATCATGTTATTTGCTTTACATATATGACCAGGATATAAACAGCACATATGGCTGATCTTGTGACATTCTGAGAATACTATATTGTGTGGCCTTGTATACATTTTATGTATTATTTGATGATATCATAATAATACTGTATTGTGTGGCCTTGTATACATTTTATGTATTATTTGATGATATCATAATAATATTGTATTGTGTGGCCTTGTATACATTTTATGTATTATTTGATGATATCATAATACTACTGTATTGTTTGGCCTTGTACATATTTTATGTATTATTTCATGATATTCTGATAATACTGTATTGTGTGGCCTTGTATACATTTTATGTATTATTTGATGATATCCTGATAATACTGTATTGTGTGGCCTTGTATACATTTTATGTATTATTTGATGATATCCTAAGAATACTGTATTGTGTGGCCTTGTATACATTTTATGTATTATTTGATGATATCCTGATAATACTGAATTGTGTGGCCTTGTATACATTTTATGTATTATTTGATGATATCCTGACAACACTGTATTGATTGGTGTTCTTGTACATTTTTTTTCTTTATTATCTGTTGACATCCTGACAACTTTGTATTGTCTACCTTTGTTGTACACTTTAAGCATTATTTTGCTTCTGGTGTACGAATTATTTTTGGGAAAAATGTATATAGAATTATATATTACACATTTCTTTACAATTTTTGAACTCATTCTTAGGTTTTAAAAATGCAAGTTTGTTTACAAGGAACACAAATTAACTGTACAATTAAAAATGTAAAAAAAAGAGTTATGATTATAAAGTATTGATTTGTCTGTGAAAAATTAGAAAAAACTGACAAAAATAGTCAGTTAGAATTTGTACTAAGCTACCGTTTGACCTTGGACTTAAGGTCTTAGCGTCACATACTTTACGATTTCTTTAGAAATTTGACAACACTGTTTTTCAATCTAACTCTGTAAAATATCAGTGATGGTAATGTTAGAGAAATTGAATAATTCTTTTTCTATAACAAAAGGCAAAGAAAATAACAAATAAATTATGATGGATATTTTTTTAAAAGGTCAGTAAATTATGGAACAAGAGAAGGAAAGAATAACACACTGACAATGTATCACAAATAAATTACATTATATAAAAGTGTTATTTATATTTGATGTATATTGTGTGATTGAACTTTGGTTGATGGTAGAAGTTTGGCCTGCCTGATTTGTATAATTTTGTAAGCTGTTTGCCGATATTTGAGTTTAATGTCTTATTTACAACTTTGACGGTTCTTTAAGACAACTTAAGACCCACAAACTGGTCATTGTATTGTGTCCTATATTTTTTATATAAGGTTGTGATAAACAACTTTATTTATTTCTACTTTAAATTGACTGCTATGGTGGCTTTATTTTGCCAAGAAAAAAAAATTAGCTGTACAATTAAATCTTGCCTCGCTGAGTCTATTATCATGTGAGAAAAAAAATCTCAAGGAGGGATCCAATCCCAAACTATTTTGAAATATTTTTCTCACAATGAGATATCATAGGTATGCAACGTGAATTCGGAGTGGTGTGAACCACGTGACGAGAACAGCGTGTCATGTTATGTTATTTTTAGATCAATGAAGGTCATGTGACATGCATTTATCAACAGTTACACAAACTGGACAGTATGCCATGTTAGGAGTTTCTCTTGCTAATCTATACTGAATACTTTTCCATTTTCTAAGTTTTGCGTATGTGATTGGATTTTTAACGTAGCTTTAACAATTTTACAGTCATATCACTACGATGCCTGCAGTGCGACGGTGTATAGTGATGTCTAACACAGGGGCATCATGCCGCAGATATGTAGCATCATGATACCAGGGCCAACCAGTTCTAACACTAACCTCTTAATGCTGAGCGCCTAGCGAAGTAGTTGCTAGTACCATTTTTATAAGTCTTTGGTATGACTCGGCCGGTCTAACCACTAGGCCACCGGATCTGGCTTCAAGTTTCTAAAACATCTGAATAGAAATATGCTCTTGAAGAGCAACGATACATGTCGTATATTTTGGTATAACAGTACGATTGACCCTAGTAGGGCAACACGGTGAAGCTTACAACAGAGTTTAGCCTCCAACACAAGTTTATTCTGTGCCTCCATCAACGTCATTCTAGGGCTCTCTCACACTAAACAATTTAAGTGATTTTGGGTGCAGGATGCGAATAATAACCAACTTAAGTACTTAAAACTGACTGACGAAAACAACTCTCCATGGTAGGGAGAGATAACGTTCTAAGTATGTGTACCACTTCAGTACACATTTGACAACTAAGTACTTGTACCAATTTAATACACATGTGAATACAAATTATTTTACTTCCTCCTCCCAAATATCTGATTGTATTAAATTATGTACTATCTTTAGAATTTACAAATTCTGAAAGTCATATTAAACTGAGTTTGTTCACTTTTTAAATTATAATAAATTTACCGGGACTGAGATGTAGATTTGTGTATTGTTAAATGTAATCAGGAAATAATTTGAACCTAAAGAAAGGTCCCAAAATAATACCTTCAGTCAAAATGTCAACGCATCAAAATTATCCAAGTAAAATTTAGAAAAGTACACAAAACAGCTAACAAATATTAGACCTCTCCGGTGGCCTAGTGGTTAGAGCGTCCGCCTCGAATGCGGGAGGTCAAGGGTTCGAACCCCGGCCAGGTTATACCAAAGACATAAAAATGGGACTAACAGCTGCCACGATAGGCGCTCAGCATTAACAGGTTAGTGTTAGGACTGGTCGGCCTGGTGTCAGTATAATGAAACTGGGTGGGACATCATGCTAAATGTCTGTGGCATGACACCCCATTGCTAGACATCACAATAAACTGGCACACTGCAGACATCGTAAAAGTGTTAAAGCTACTTTAAAAATCCAGATCACAAACAAATTTTAATTGCACTAACTTATAATGTCGTCAAACGTTTACAATTTAAATAAAATCTCAGATACTACATAGACCAACATTTTCTGTAATATTCAAACATGAATCTCTCTCGTCTTCTTATTAAATACAGAGAGTAGTGTGTATTTATATTACACAACAGTAGTGTGTATTCAGGGCCAGCACCAGACCCGGCCAGACTATCTGGCGCCCTAGGCAAGGTTAGATTCTGGCGCCCCCCCCCCCCCCCGGAAAATATCAATTTCCAGATTTATAAACAATAAAAAAATAAAAAGAATCCCCCCCCCTCCGAAATCAGCGCCCTAGGCGGCTGCCTAGTTTGCCTATATGGTAGCGCTGGCCCTGTGTGTATTTATATTACACAACAGTAGTGTGTATTTATATTACACAACAGATATTCGTGTACCGCTAAGTGGCAGTTTTAAAGATTATGTACCTTGAATAGCACTGCTGATATTTAGGTACAGGCAGCTGACTAGGTGACAGTTTTCAAGATCGTGTACCTTTAATAGCACTGCTGATATTTAGGTACAGGCGGTTAACTAGGTGGCAGTTTTCAAGATTATGTACCTTTAATAGCACTGTTGATATTTAGGTACAGGCGGTTGACTAGGTGGCAGTTTTCAAGATCATGTATCTTTAATAGCACTGCTGATATTTAGGTACAGGTGGCAGTTTTCAAAATCATGTACCGCAATGAGCAATAGTACACGTGACAGCCTCGTTATAGAATATTACTTGTAAGCAAGAGATTCTGATGATTGTTGCTCGATCCTCTGTATTCCGTTTTTCAATGTATTTTCTATGATGACTCTAGCCAATAAATATTTTGTAAAATCAAAACAAATCTACTAGATTTCTTTCATTGAAGCATTTGCTGAAAAATGGTGTTGAACCCAACCCAAAAAATATCATCTATGGCAAGAAAATTCGTGTAATTACACACGGTTGTAAAAACCGATAAAATGGCATGCAGAAAAAAATCAACATGTACTCCGAGAGAGGCATACCACTTGGCTGCTACTAACTGTAAATTATTATGTTTTACATACGTTACAACAGCTCGGCAAAAGTTATCTCCCATTGCATCTGTGAGTTACCTACATTTTCTCTTGTGTCAACTAGTGTGCCAATCTGAACAGCCTCTGCCTTTCTGTGACAGATTTTGGATGCATCACAGAGGCCACAACTTTGTATTTTATTCACAGGGTATGACCACATTATGAAATACTACATCAGCGTGTAAATAAGAGAAAAAGTACTTGTTCATTAAAATATTAAAATAAAGATAAAGAGTGTTTTTCAGTTAGCAATATATTTCTTTCCTTGAATATGTTTGACCAATCTGTTATCTAGCCCACATATCTCCAGGAAACAAATTGTATGGTGCATACTACTTCTTTCACAAGAATATTTTGCTGTTTTTTTTTGTTAATTTTCGTTTCAGTTTCCTGTTCTTTGTTTTTTCTGGGGTTGGTTTGGTTTTATTTTCCCCAAGATGGGGAATTCAACCGGCCTTAAACAAATGGGGCTTATTCTGGCAGAGGCTGGATTGATTTGTTGTCCCCTTCACCCTTCCTGATAGTGTATAGGTGCGCATTATATCTTTTGTGTTCTGTGATGTAAGTTTGGGTCACAAGGGTTGTCTGTTCTTGTTGCTAGCAAATCCAGGTCACAAATCCAGTCACCTTGTTACAGACAATAATTTGAAATCAACTTCAGAGTTTCTAGTGGGCAGAATAAAGTCAAACACATGGGTCAGGTTGAGGGGGAGGAGTGGATGCCACATGCAGATACATTAATGTAGGTCACTGTGCCATCCATAGCCAGCATAATATGGGGAAATCAAATCCCTTAAAATTAGCATGATGATTATAAATTAAGCCTTCAAATTTCAACTCATTCAGTTGTATATCATGGTCGCTAAATCTGACCATCTTGATGAAGTCCAGCATGCATTAATACACTTTGCACTCTTTAGATTCCATTATACAGTTTCATACTTTTCATTGGTTTGATTTTTAAGTAATAATAATTTCCCAGATTTTTCTCACTGGATAACCTGTTATTTAAAAACATTCCTTACATATCTTAAGTATAGTTCAATTTATCTTTAATTCCCTTTATTTTGGTGTATAATTGATGGGTATCATTGGTCTTACTTTAGATTTGCACCTCGAGAAAGGCCAATAGCTCTACTCGGAAATTTCACTTCCTGAAATTTATTGGATACTGTACATAGCTTGTGCCGGACACACAGTATGTAGCTCTGGTTTGCCTATCTATTAGATAAGGTCAAGTTAGCACACTCAAGGGAATTCTCTCCACGGCATCCTTCATGCCAACATTGTACAATAAACACTAACAGATGCAGCTTGTGTTTTGCTCTTATCATAATGCCCATACATACATTCATGAATATGTAACAGAATTCAAAAATAAATCGGAAAAACACGAGCCAAAAACTATATTTTTTAATACTTTTTATATATTTTATAATGTACTTATTGTTCAGAAGCTGAAATTTGCTCCTCTAGCAAAATTATTAGATTTGATCATAGGTTATATATTATATGGCTGGATATTGGAATGTTTTTGGTTCTAGCTTGGCTGAACAATTGCCACATAAGATCATTCAGTTTGTTTGTCAAATTTGCAGACATTGCTAAAGTGATGTCTGTTTGCATCACTTGTTTTCAAATTCAGTCTTGCAAAGTTCAATTCTCTTATAGCATCTGCAATTCCTGTGCCAAATTTTTCTCAAAGTCTCTTCAATGTCGGTCTTAATCTGTGTTGGTGATTGTGTCAAATATTGTTTGCAATGCACAGCATTGGAACATTTTAGGGCCTTTGTTTTAAAGATAAGCATACAGCAGTACTTGCTAATTAGGGCCTTTTTTCACAGATAAGCCTACAACAGTACTTTCTAATTAGGGCCTTTGTTTCACAGATAATCCTACAACAGTACTTGCTAATTAGGGCCTTTGTTTCACAGATAATCCTACAACAGTACTTGCTAATTAGGGCCTTTGTCTCATAGATAAGCCTACAACAGTATTTGCTAATTAGGGCCATTGTCTCACAGTTAAGCCTACAACAGCACTTGCTAATTAGGGCCATTGTATCACAGTTAAGCCTACAACAGTACTTGCTAATTAGGGCCATTGTTTCACAGATAAGCCTACAACAGTACTTGCTAATTAGGGCCTTTGTTTCACAGATAAGCCTACAATAGCACTTGCTAATTAGGGCCTTTGTCTCATAGATAAGCCTACAACAGTACTTGCTAATTAGGGCCATTGTATCACAGTTAAGCCTACAACAGTACTTGCTATTTAGGGCCTTTGTTTCATAGATAAGCCTACAACAGTACTTGCTAATTGGGGCCATTGTATCACAGTTAAGCCTACAACAGTATTTGCTATTTAGGGCCTTTGTTTCATAGATAAGCCTACAACAGTACTTGCTAATTAGGGCCATTGTATCACAGTTAAGCCTATAACAGTACTGGCTAATTATAATTAATTTGCAGCTAAATAGCAGCAGGGAAGTTGTACAGACCAGGTGGCTCAGATAAATTTAAGCCTCCCACACAAACTTTCTCCGTAGAAGCCTCAGATTTCAAAAATAAGCCTTCCTGCGCAAATTAATCAGCGAAAATTCGACCCAGGATGCAATTTCAGACATAAAAAAAAAACAACAAAATTTAGGGGGGGGGGGGTCGGAAAAATTTATTTGTGATTGCAAGATTGGGCTGCGGATACTAATTTTATTTCACAATAAAACAATATCATTGAAAATAAGATGAGTCGAAAAGCTAGCAGAGTTGGAGAGCCTCATTCTGCCAGATTAGCGCGAGAACAACTAGCGGCAGTAAAGAAACTTATTCCGACAAAACGATTATTTAAGAAAAAAGTTCGTGAGTACGATGATACTCAGCATCATATTGGTGAAGTATCGTCAAAGTGGTTGAGTCCAGTCACCGGAGTTATCGAACAAGTTGCATATGGTAGTAAAAAGGAAGATAAAGAGCTTAGAGATCTCGGGCTTATTCCTATGACGAGAGATATCGAGCAACACACTCGGGAGGTTCCTGGTCGGCTTGTGCAAATTCATCGCGAACAAACACAAGCACGTCAAGATCAAGCACAAGCACAAGCACAAGCACAAGCGCGAGCGCAAACACAAAAGTTACAAGATGAATTACAGCAAGCACAAGCACAAGCACAAGCACAAATACAGATACAACCAAAACAAGAAGAAGAACAAGATCAACCCCAAGAAAGAAGAGCAAGGTATTCAGGTGCCGATAAATTTACCTATAAGGCTGCCACAATGATAAGATCAATGAACTCGGATGAAGTTGTAAAATTTGCTTCAGAAAATTATGAGAAAGAAATACGAAAAAAATTTATGAAACCCGGTGAGGCCGAAAATATAACATTTGCACAATGGATAAAGTGGATATATTATGTGCACAGGGGTGTCACAAAGGTTAGATCTAATGATCCAGATTTTGTTAAATTTTTCGATGATATACGTTATTATGAACACACAAGTTACACTGATCGGTCGCGAGCATTATTATCTTCATCTGTTAAATTTGAACCAGAGGAATTTGAACCAAAGGAATTTGAACCAGAGGAATTTCCAAAAATTGGACAAAGAACATTTATGCCATCACAATTTTTTACTGACGATGCTCTTGAACAATTTAGTGACGAAGATAAATTAATTCAAATAGCTAGATTCGGTTTTATAGAACCAGAAAAATATTTGAATCCACAACATCAGCGTTTAAGACTGACAAGAAGCCAGTGGATTCCTACTGTGTATTTTGCTTCTGTGGGTAAACCTACGAATATAAAAGATCCTGATTACATAAATTTTGTAACAAAAATAAATCAATTAGATCGGAAAGAAAAAATATTACATGAGAAACAAAAAACAGGAAGCGGATATTCGGTTTGCCCTGACAGTGTTGTCAATGATGTGTCTCGCCTCGAAGTATTAATCGGAGGAAAACGAGCTGGAAATAACTCTCGCGAAATAATCAACGAAGCTTCGGATATTTGTCAGCGATTATTTCGTGGTGGTGTGATTGATTCTCACGTTTATAAAGAACTTGTTGATGAGCTCATCGATTAAAACAACACAATTGAAATAATATGATTATTCACAAACATCAACGCAGATCTAATCAGGTCCGCGTAGTTAACTCTCGATTGCCAGTATATAAATATGTCCACGGCAATGGACTTGGCGATATCATTGGAAGTCTTGTCACTCGAGTAGCACCTAAAATTGGTCCCGCGATCAAACAATTAGGATTAAAAGCAATAGGAAAGATCGGCGAGACCGCTGTTTCTGGTATTGGCAATTTAGCTAGTAAAGGCTTCAATGCTGTCAAAAGTAAAATATTAAATTTAATACGTAAAAAACGGCCAGTCAAATTACCTATTACCAGCGAAATGCCGCCCGAAGTTAGTAAGGTCATAAATGATGCGGCAAATAAAAAAATAAATGATCTAGCACAGGAAGCTGTTATAACAAATCTGGCGCAGGAAGTTGCTAATACAAATCTAGCGCAGGATGTTGCCAAGAAAAATCTTGTAAATACAAGTTTCATTTCAGGCAGCGGTCTTCGTTTTAGACGATATTATTAATAATAAATGTTTGCACAAGTGTCAAATGAAGTATTTGACATGGATGAACCAGTAGGTAGGGATACATCAGTGCGAGATTTTCAGTATTTCTCGTATGATGTAGTTGAGCCGGATTCAAGAAATCGGAAGGAAATACAAGTCCACGATACAACAAGATATTTTCTTCCATCTGAGGCGTATATCGAATTTGTTGGGAGAATTGTAAAGGCTGATGATACCAACTACGATGCAAATTTTGGTGTTGGGTTTGTCAATAATGGTATCATGGCATTATTCAAGAACGCCACTTACATGATTGATGGAAAAGAGATTGAATCAATTACGAACAACGTTGATATAGCAACGACGATAATAGGTCTAGCGAGATACTCGGATGATTTTACCAGGTCAGCCGGTCCTAGTATGATGTTTGCCAAGGATAATTCCAATGAACCTGAACATTTACCATATGATATCGGTAGACAGGTAACCGTTGCTGGCGCTCCCGCTGATCTTCGTGCAGTGATGATCTCCCCCAATGCCAATTACAATCTTGGATTTGCCATAAGAAAAAATATGTTGAAGGGAGTTGAACGAAGATTCTCCTGTGCAATTCCATTATCTCACATTTTTGGATTTTGCAGACATTTTAGAAAAGTTATTTACGGAGCGAAGCATACGATAATTTTCGTTCGAGATGCCAATGATGATAGAGCCAATTGGCGAGATCCTGGTGATGCTGGTAAAGTTGTCCTTGAAAAAATTACCTTGTGGATGCCAGCAATAGTTCCATCGATGATCATAGAAGAAAAATTATTATCATTTATGAATCAAGGAGGAAAATCCATCATGTCTTGGCTGACAACTATGACCGACTCTATCGAAAATGTTAATATTAACGGAATATTTACTTGGCGAATTGCGTCACAACAGGGCTCTTCCGCACCTAGACACATCTTTGTTGCTCTACAAAACATGAATAGAAATGATCAAAATCACAGTCACATGATATTCGATCGATTAGAGGCGACAAATGTATCATTGAGAATAAATGGCCAACAGGAGCCATCCGAGGAAATAGCCATCGATTTTGAGAACAATTCGACGGCACGCGCGTATCATCGATTATTAAGTTTTATGGGTCGCGATCAAAATATTGATACCGGATTGCAAATATCACAACTAGATTTTAATACTTTTTATCCCATCTATTACTTTTCCTTGGAACATCTCGATTTGGTAAAGCAGTCGGTTGTTGATATTCATTTCAAGGCCAGAATTAACACAGGAGGAGGAAATGCAAGAGCTATCGCAGTAATTCTCAGTGATAGAACAATGATCCTGGAAGGCATCAGCGGTAGAATGAGAGTCATCGACGCACCCGTAGAGAACATGTAACAAATTCCAAATTTAGATTAAGTGATTATTAATATGCCATACGATCACGTCAGCGTAACTCTGACCCCCGGTCAGGTGAAAAAACTTCATGCAGCAACAACAGCGCGACGAGGTTTAAGTTTAACCTTAAAAAGTAATCAGCTTCACGGTGGACCTAACAAATTATCGTTAACTAAAAATCAACATGGACATTTTAACAGAGCCAGATCAGCAAATATTGGTATTCGCCTGAATCTCTCAATAGGAGCAATCAGAGACATGGTCAAAGTAGGTGGTATTTTCCCTCTATTGGCCGCTATTCCAGGATTGATAGCTGGAGCTCTCCCCGCGATTGGAAAGGCAGTAGGATTAGGTGCACTTGGTGGGATGGGTACTGTGTTAGGAAAAAAAATTGTCGGAGGAAGATATCGCAAAAAAAAGGGAGGTTTTCTTCCTCCGCTCCTAGCCATGGGATTGTTAGGAAAGGTATTACAGAGAGGGATACAAAAGCAAGGATCCGGCCTTTACCTAAGACGACCCCCGTACGGATCCGGGTTAAGTCGAGCCTACCAGCCTCAAATTTAGATTTAATAAATGAAGCAAAAAAAAAGAAAATAAAATTTTTCAGAGGTGTATTTATGCGAGATCAACTACCAGACAAACCGAACCCTACCGAGACAGGAATAATAAATCTCGATGAAAATTCCGGCCCTGGCACTCACTGGGTTGCTTACGCGATTAATCCTCGCGAAGTTGTCTATTTTGACTCATACGGATTAGCACCGCCAAACGAATTTATCAAATACGTGTCAAAACTAAAACTTCCGGTTTGGTATTCAACGCTCCCAACACAAACATTAGCAGATCCACCGATATGTGGTCCAGAGACAATTAACATCCTTGATGCAATTTCAAAATCGTCTGATCCTTATCGCAAAATTTTATTTGAATATACCTTAGATAAATATCATGGTTGACATTTACGGTAGATCTCTCTTTAGGAAAGAAAAAAGGGAGGTAGTCGACATCGATACATCAAAGTTTGCAACCAAGAGTGATATTAATAATCTTCTATCACTATCAGAGGTGGATCCTGGCGAAGTTGCTGTTTTTCAGAATACCGAAGGGCGATTACAAACTAGCAATATCAAAATAACTGATATAATCAAGCGAGAAGAACATAATGATCATATCAGTCAATTTACCCGCCAATCGGAGTTGGTATTAAAATCTATCACTGATATTAACGATCTGTTAACGGTATTAGATCTCCTGAAGACTAATATCGCCGATGTAGAAAAATCCGATAAAGATTTATCAGCGAAGTTACTCCTGAAGGCTAATATCGCCGATGTAGAAAAATCCGATAAAGATTTATCAGCGAAGTTACTCCTGAAGGCTAATATCGCCGATGTGGAGAAATCCGATAAAGATTTATCAGCGAAGTTACTCCTGAAGGCTAATATCGCCGATGTAGAAAAATCCGATAAAGATTTATCAGCGAAGTTACTCCTGAAGGCTAATATCGCCGATGTGGAGAAATCGAACAAAGATCTGTTAGCGAAGTTACTTCTGAAGGCTGATATCACCGATGTGGAAAAATCCAGCAAAGATCTGTTAGCGGCATTAACTCTCCTGAAGACTAATATCGCCAATATAGAAAAATCCGACAAAAATATGTTAGCTGATATCGCCGATGTAGAAAATTTCGATAAAGATTTATCAGCAAAGTTACTTTTGAAGGCTAATATCGCCGATATGGAGAAATCGAACAAAGATTTATCAGCAAAGTTACTCCTAAAGGCTAATATCGCCGATGTTGAGAAATCGAACAAGGATCTGTTAGCGGCATTAGCTCTCCTAAAGGCTAATATCGCCGATGTAGAAAAATCCGATAAAGATTTATCAGCAAAGTTACTCCTAAAGGCTAATATCGCCGATGTTGAGAAATCGAACAAGGATCTGCTGGCGGCATTAGCTCTCCTGAAGACTAATATCGCCGATGTGGAGAAATCGAATAAAGATTTATCAGCAAAGTTACTTTTGAAGGCTGATATCGCCGATGTGGAGAAATCGAACAAAGATTTATCAACAAAGTTACTCCTAAAGGCTAATATCGCCGATGTAGAAAAATCCGATAAAGATCTGTTAGCGGCATTAGATCTCCTAAAGGCTGATATCGCCGATGTTGAGAGATCGAACAAAGATTTATCAGCAAAGTTACTTCTGAGGGCTAATATCGCCGATGTTGAGAAATCGAACAAGGATCTGTTAGCTGCATTAGCTCTCCTGAAGACTAATATCGCCGATGTGGAGAAATCGAATAAAGATTTATCAGCAAAGTTACTCCTGAAGGCTAATATCGCCGATGTGGAGAAATCGAACAAAGATCTGTTAGCGGCATTAGCTCTCCTGAAGACTGATATCGCCGATGTTGAGAGATCGAACAAAGATTTATCAGCAAATTTACTTCTGAAGACTGATATCGCCGATGCAGGAAAATCCAACAAAGATCTGTTAGCAGCATTAGCTCTCCTAAAGGCTAATATCGCCGATGCAGAAAAATCCGATAAAGATTTATCAGCAAAGTTACTCTTAAAGGCTGATATCGCCGATGTGGAGAAATCGAACAAAGATCTGTTAGCGGCATTAGCTCTCCTGAAGACTAATATCGCCGATGTGGAGAAATCGAACAAAGATTTATCAGCAAATTTACTCCTGAAGGCTAATATCGCCGATGTGGAGAAATCAAACAAAGATTTATCAGCAAAGTTACTCCTAAAAGCTAATATCGCCGATGTAGAAAAATCCGATAAAGATCTGTTAGCGGCATTAGATCTCCTAAAGGCTGATATCGCCGATGTAGAAAAATCTGATAAAGATATATCAGCAAAATTACTTCTGAAGGCTGATATCGCCGATGTAGAAAAATCTGATAAAGATATATCAGCAAAATTACTTCTGAAGGCTGATATCGCCGATGTAGAAAAATTCGATAAAGATATATCAGCAAAGTTACTCCTAAAGGCTGATAAAATATCACACGAAGAACTTCAGAGTAGAGTAACTAAGAGATTTAGTAAGTTAGTTGGCGATCTTAAAAACCTAGATGATATATCAAAAAATATCAGTAAAAAACTTGACGAGGATGTAAAAAAAGTTATCGATGATTCCTCAATAACACATGACGAACTCAATAAAAAAATAACAAAAATCAATGAAGATATCGAGCAAATCAACAAAGATATTAATTCAGTTCGAACATTTATGCATCAGAAAATTGATGAGAAAACTAAGACAAATACCGCAGCGAGTAAGATATTAAACGATGACATCAATGAAAAAATAAAATCCATCAACGAGGAAATTACCAAAATCAATGAAAATATTTCCGCAGTACGCCAAATCACAAATGAAAAAGTTGATAAAACATCACATGATGACCTCCTAAAAAGAACGAAGAAAATCGGTGATGATGTTACTGGTATTCTCGCAGATATTACCAAGATAAATACAGCAATGGGAGAAAAAGTCGATAAATCAAGTTTTGATTTATTTGTTTTAAGGATAACAGCGGAGTTTAACGATCTTTCTGCAAAAATTAGCGATATTAACACAAAATTATCGTTGGTAGATATTGAAAGATTTGCTCATATTTATACACCATCGGAATTGAAAACAATGGAAAAAGACACGGGTTATAACATACCGATTATGATTGCAACGCATCTATTTGTGTGGACTCCTCTTAATAATACTTATGTGTTTTCTGCTCCGTTTAGTGGTTTATATCGAATGCATTTTATATCCGATGTAAAATTTAAGATAACAGCTAAATCTCGTAAAATTTATGAATTTTATCCGGGATTTTTTTATATTCTCGTGTCGAAACATTTCGAGGAACAGCTCACATTAGAACCACCAGATAGAACCGTGACAAACAAAATAATCTGTCATGTAATCATCGAATATTTACCTTAAAAAAATCCGCAATTGTTATCGTAAGATACTAATAAATGACCGCATCTGATTATCGCTACAATCAGGCGCGATCATGGCAGGATTCGTTAAAAAAACTTCTCGACGATTATCAAATAAAAATAAAGAAATACCAGCGCAGATTAGTTATTATTGATGTTGCCGTGTACGCAGTTTCCGCGATAGTTGCTGGTGCGGGAATAATTTTATCCGCGGTAACGATGATAGCGCCAATCGTAGCAACAATAATAATATCGTCAACAACAGCAATCGCGGGCGTTCTAAATATCATCGCGAAAAAAATATCTTCGTGCACAAGTGAAAAATTATCTTCATACAAAAACAAACTTACTAAGGTTAGCGACGCGTACTCGAAGTTATCATCGTTACTTTCCGAAAGTCTCAACGATGGTATTATATCTGATCTAGAATTTTCTTCAATGATTAGTATTTACTCGGAGATTGAACAAATGAATATTAATAATGTCCGAGCTAGCCCAGATCGTGACAAACACGACACCGCCAACAACAACATTAATATCGCTAAGTTCAACGAAACCAGAATTTAACATTAATTTCTCAACACCAATTAACGTTAACGAAATTGCATTAACACAGTTGCGCGTCTACAACAGCTGGCCTAATGTTAGATCGACGTCATTCGGTAATTTGATGTCAAATAATTCACTTGTTTTTGCAAATAAGAATAAACCCGATGGAACTCCCGATTGGATCGTCGTTGGTATACCAACGGGCAGTTATGAAATTGATCAGCTGAATAATGAGTTTACCACTAGAATATCAAATATAACCGGCGATGCCACTCCAGGAATAAAAATATTAGCTCACGAACCAACATTATCATCAATCATCGAAGTAAAATCACCGTATATTGTTGATATTTACCAATCGTCGATTAGAACCGTATTAGGTTGGCCCGAGGTCGCACCTCTAGCAGAACCAAAAAAATCGGATGTTATTATTCCAGGTTGGTATGAGGAAGCCCTTCCAGAAATACCGGAACCAAAAAAATCGGATTTTACCACCAACGAAGGATGGTATGGAGATATCAAACACAAACCTCTGATCGATAGCGCCATCAACCTCATGAATAACCACAAATTTAATCTAGTAATGTTTGCTTTCACTTTTATTAACGAAAGAATTCTCTCATGGCTACCTCTTCCTAAAATCCCCCCAGATGTGAAAATCTTCGACGCTACCCACATTAACAGGATAATAGCCCCCATAGACGGTATCTTGGTAAGAAGAACACTAGACGAGTTTATTCTGGAGCACGAATTACAATTAAATTTATTGCGAGGATCATTTCATGAATGCATTTTAAATAAATCTGGTTCATGTAGCGAAATTATAAAGCACGTGAAAATTTTAAATCAACTTGCGAATGATATTGAATATTATCATGATATGTTTATTCGGGCGATAATCGACGATATATCAGTTGCCGACTATGTTCTTCCTATTAGCAAATTCGAGTTGATCAAAAACTCAGGAGAAAAACAAAAATTCATGAGAGTATTTGAATTAACCGAGGAAACACTACCAAAATTTAAATTTCCTAATTCTGATTTTGATGCGATGAGAAAATCCGTCACTGATACCATTGATGATTTATTTCCGAAATTACATGCCGCATGGACCAAAAAAGTACATTCGGCATTAATTCTCAAACACAATAATAATCCTACCTTGCAGGGAAGGCATATCTCGCCAGGTATCGTTAATATAACGGATGTTATCGCGATTTATCTTCACGCGGATGTTGTCGAAGGTAGTTATAATGTTGATTCGTCAGTATCAAATCAGGCGAATCAGGGATTTGTCTTATATACTTTCTCGCCTAGCGCATCTCCTGGTTATTTGATAATCAAGGAACCAACGAATCCGTTTTACTTGCGATGTCATAATCGATTATTGTCAAGAATAAATTTCAAACTAACGGATCAAAAAGGAAATTTACTTGATATACGAGGAGAAACTGTGAGTATCAATCTTTTGGTGAAATCGTAAATCTGTCTCCGTGGGAAAAATGGGCCAAAAAAATAAATAAAAACCAGGGGAATTTTCAAAATTAATCTTTTTTTTTTGTTTTGCAGAAATTATTCAGGAATTTGATGATTCCCTAATTTTACTTTCATCGACAAGTCTTTTCAACTGCCTGACACGCGAACTTGTAATTTTTCGTGATTCATACGCGTCTGATAAAATCAATCTAGCATTCTCCACCAACATCGATAATTTAACAAAATCCTCGATGCGATCATCGCTGATTGTTGCAAGTGATTGATATATCGCAATTTGGATCTTTTTTATTAATTTATATTCTGATGGTAGCGTATATTTGTATTCAAGTTTCCCTTGAACAATAGTTTCAAATTCAGATCGAATTTTATTTGTATCTAGATCCGATGGAAGATCCATCTTTTTCTTCAGATCATCAATCGCTCCAATGATGTCGTTTATTGTTTCTTCGTCCATTATATTAATTTTGTAATATTCAATTATTCTTCGTCGGATATTATTCGAGTGTAGAAAAACTCGATCCACTCGCCAAATCGATAAGAAAATGCTGCGCTAGTTATTTTTTCTGCCGCACGATGCACCGATGCTGGATTAATACTGAAATATTTTGCGGCGGCGGTCATCGAAGTGAATACAATTTCTTCATTTGTCTCTTTATTTACTGATATGACCGACTTAGCCGATCGTGAACCACCGGTATTACCAAATTTTGAATTTTCACTCGGAGTCACTGCTCGAAGATTGGAAAGTTTATTGTTAAGTTTATTTCCGTCAATGTGGTCGATAACAAGACCATCCCTGATAGGTCCTTTGTGACATTCGAACACAAATCTGTGACAGAAATAACTTGTTTTGTATGCGGTAAACATGAGATAACCCGAATTACAAATATTACCAATATTTTTCTTTGTTCTGATATGTCTAACGGTACCATCCGATGATGCCTCGTAACCCTCAATGGTAGGATGAGATCTATACTCGCTCATGATTTTCATTGTGGGAATCGCTGATTTCATTTCCATATACAATATTCTCTTTGTTTAAATCATAATTTGCTTTGAAACGATTAATATAATCTTCTTCACATTTTATCACTGACGAGGATCTTTTTCCATAATATCTTCGTAACTCACGATATTTTTTCCCTCCACAGGAGAAACACAATCGTGTCTTTCCTCGAATGCCAACTTGACAAACTAAACATCGCTGTGGTCCCTTGTTACCTCGTCGAATTTCGTATATGTGAGCGCCACAATATTCACCTCTGCAGGATTTATCACATGATTTTGTTGATCCGACTGTTATCCATTTGCATTGCATTATATAATTTAAACATTTGTCTAAAATATAATAATGGATTTATTTGATCTTGATGAGGCAGAATATATCATTCCAGAAGTTGATCGTGCAAAGAAGGAATTTTTTGATGATGGAGCGATTCATGTTTGGTCAACTTGGAAAACTAACTTCGTTGATGCTACGATGAATTTGGAGCGAGCGAAAAAGATAATCGAGCATATAAAATCTGAACACAAGGAGGAGCGATTTATCTTTGGAATAAAATTTATTGCACAAATGCCCGATGATACTTGGATTATTCGCGATAAACGAGATCCAGTACGTGGCGGTAAGAAAAATGTTGTTCTTGATAAAAATTCGAAGCCGGGATTGTTATTGGGGATTGACGGTCCTTATTATGCTAGAGCTTATCCATCTAGCTCTGTTGTTTATGGAATTTATCGGCTGAATAATAATCCTGATGCGAAAAATCTACCTGCGATGAAAGAATCTCCGATGATAAATTGTGTAGCTGAGCGAGTTATCGAGCACATGAAAAACGCTCGTCGAGGATCTGGCTTGACTCAATTGAGATTGGATAAAATTAACACGTGGGCAAAGACAGTTGTTGATGGCGCATCGATTGACGATGTTGCTGCGTTGAGTAAGAAACTTAAATTTCCTATCACGGTAAAAACATTATCGGGAGAAATACTATATTCATCGCCGTATAATTCTCGAGGAACACCAATCGAAATTGTTGATCATAATTCACATGCATGGACTCAGTCAGTAATGATATTTCCGAGGGATCGTTCTGTTAAATTTTATCCTGTGGAATCTGGAAAAGACAATTCCGATGCAATGTTTAGGTTTATCAAAATATTAGCCGCGTCTGATCCAATATCGATTTGGTTATTTTCTAGTGAAGAAAAATACGATCAATTTATCTTACCGCGAGGAGATATTTACCGTGATGAAATATTACACGAATCGATGAAAAATATCGCGGAGAAGTATTCATCAAATCCTGATCAGTTACTGACAAACTGCTTTACTGTTCCGTCTGTTGCTGCTCACGCTGCTAGAGAGAGAAATTCGTGGAAACCCACAAGGAATGAATTTCTCAATGATATTCAACTTAGTTGTATCGAATACGGCCATGGAGGATTATGGAATACCAAATATTATTTCGAGGATATGATTTCCGTTGACATGAGCGCGTGCTATCCTGGAAGTTTCCTTGGATATGGCGATTGTGCAGATTACTTTGCTAAATTTGGTCATCCCACCAGCGAGATGACGAGAGTTGCAATTAACGGACCATTACCTGATTTTGTCATGACAGGATTCGCTCACGTAACTTCGTTCGAACTTGCTGAAAATTTACATAAAATTTGTTATATTTGGTTTGGTCGACATTTATCTCAGCGAAGATGGGTCCCTACGGTATTGTTGAGATATATGCTGGATTCGTCGATGTTAATATCGTTGACGGTGAGCGAGGCGATTATATCGTATAGAAAGCAGACCGAGGTGTGGTTGCCGACAGATTGTGAAAATGCGAAAGATATCGGAAGAAAAATAATTGGTAAATTTACTCAAGGAGGATCCGTTGATCATAAACATCGGCACGCTAGGTTATTTATTAATGATGCCGAGATGGATTTTATTATTGCCGATACAGTATCGCGTGGAATATTCTGCAACAGAGAAAATATTATTATTGATGGAACGAAGTTAGGTACCGTGATTAGTTACCTTGATGGAGAATCAGCGCAGTATACTCATTTGAGATCATCAATGCTCGCCTATGTAAGTATCAATCTGCTATCAATGATAAATAAATTTTCTGATATCGCGGTAAGAGTTTCAACGGATTCATTTTATATCGATAAGAAATATCAGTGTAGGCTAGAAAATTTAATCACCGATGGCTCTTGGGGAACTTGGAGAATAAAAAACGAGGATATTCTAGATTATTGTGAGGATGCGGATGTAGAAGATTGCGATAAATTTCATAAGAATAAATGCGATGAAGTATCAACAGCTGCATCCGCATTCGATCCGATTTCGCGTAACAAATTTGTCTACATGAACGGTCCTGGTGGTAGTGGTAAAACAACAAGAGCGATAAATTTATTTTCAAACTCTGATATGGTTGTGTTGACTCCAACTCACAGATTAGCGCGAGAAATAAGACAACGCGGCGTTAATTCTGGCACGTATCACAGTTATTTCAAATACAGCGGTGGATTGTGGGATTCGGCTCGCATGGGAAACAAATATATCAACAAGATTATAATATTTGATGAAATTTGCACGGTAAATTTAGTTGTGTTAAAATTGTTCCTGGGTTGGCTGGAGGAAAAAAACACCGCTGTGATAATGTGTGGAGATCACGGTCAACCTGATCCTATTGATGGTGAATCTCCTCATGAATGGCTTAGAAACTTCGTTGATTATTATGAAGAAATTGACGCTGATTATAGATCCAATGATAATTTACTGACCGAGTTTAAAAAAATAATTCGATTACAACCGAATAAGTTTCAATGTGATGTAATGAGAAAAATAATCGACGAGACTCCGATGGATATTTTTCTAAATTTGTGGCGTCCAGATCATCTGATTGTTGCTAGCAGAAAAATTGTTCGCGATGTTATTCAGGAAATGTTATTCAAACTTCATTGTGAGAAATTTCCAACATTACAGGTACCGTTGTGTTATAGGCCCGCTGATACCAGGAAACAAAATATCAGTGTTACTTTACCCTGCGGAGAAGAAAAGATATTAGTTTTGAATGATATTATTTTCGTTGATATTAATCTTGTCAATGATGCGATAAACGCAGAAAGATCACCATGGAAACTTGGATACGCAACAACGATACATTCATCGCAGGGATTGACAGTAGATGGCCAAGTTTGGATCGTCGATGATAGAATTTCCTGGTCAAATTTAGTTTATCTAGCAGTGTCTCGAGTAAGAAAATTATCTCAGTTGGGTAGAATTAGATTTCACATTAACGACGATGGCGGTAATTGAGTATCCTTCGGTATTATTTGTAATTCCTCTTTGGTAAATCCTCGTTGTGGCGCTAATGAATCTAAGAAATAAATTGCTGGTCTTCCTGATGATCTTGTTACGGCTGATATTTTATGTGTCGTAACGCTCCAAGTTGGATCGGTTGCTCTTTTTCTTCCTCCCTCGGCTTCCCCCTCCTTATATAAATATCTGACCGTGACGCTACCTAACACAGGTGGAATAGTAGAATTTCGCTTTAGTGGTATATTTGTTTTTGTAATTGCAGTTGCGGGTTTCATTGATATTGTTCGTGTTACCTCGTTATTTAGTGCATTAATCACGTGAGGCAATCTTGTTACCCAATCATGAGATCGTTTATCCTGGATAAATTCTCTCGCGTACTGATATCCGAATAATCTTTCTGCTAGTGTTTTGTTGAATCTTTCAACGATAGCTTGATTACGATGAACACCAACTATACCACGTCGGATTTTAACATTATTCTTCTTCATCAATGAATTAACCGCACCGAGGAATTCTCGTCCTGGATCAATCTGAAGAAGTTTCGGCCATGTTAACGGAGATCGCGAGTAAATTTTCTCAAATGCTTTTGAAACTTCTGTTGCTGTTTTATTTGATAATGGTTCTGCTTCCTTGTATCTGCTAGCGATATCAACAACAGTTAGGACATATTTGTATGTAACTCCGTCAACGGTATCATGAGGAAGAAACATTAAATCAGCCTGATGGACTTCATTAGGGACGCTGACAGAGAAACTCGCATATGATATTTTCTTAGGCGGAGGAAGATATATTTGCCAGACCGCTTGTCTCGATAACCATGATGCAGCGGTGGATTGTTTTACTTTCGCTGCCTTGGCAAGTTTAGCAATTGCTGATTTTCCTCGCCAGAATCCTCGCGGAGAATAATATATTTGTTCCATTATAATCTACCCGCACCTAGTACTAATTTACCTTTCATCGCACCTTTTATCAACCAAGTTGCCAATTTCTCTTTGAAATTTTTATCAGGAATTGCGTCTATTGCATGAATTAGTCTGATATCAGCGAGATGTCTTTGTTGTAAATCCCCGCTACGATACGCAAGATCGTGATAGTAGCATGCGTTATCAATGGCATTTACTGGTTCTTCACCAGGGTTTGGTTGATTATTATTGTTAAGTCTTATATCTAGTCTTGTACCAGGTCCGCAGTAGTTGTATCCTGGCAAATGTTTCTCTCCTGGATATTTCGCCCAAGGCAATCCAGGCAGATTTTTCATGGAGGCGGCGATATCTCCTCCGGTTCTTCTACCTTTTTTTTTACAAATCTAAACTTGATTGTACCACAAACTGCGCATTCACCTCTGATTGCATTCCTGTTGTTGCGTGTAACGACTTCGATTGGATTTATCGTAGCAGTTCGAGTGCGACACTTAACACAATATGAATCCATAATATTCTAATAACATGAATGTAATTGATTTTTCAGCCACGAAGAAACGCGAGAAAATGAAACACACCGCGGAATTACCAAATTCGATAAGAATGATAATCATTGGACCGTCGGGATCTGGAAAAACACAACTATTACTAAATTTGATAATGCGATGGTTGAAATGGGATAAATTGTATTTGGTTGCGCCATCTGTGGATGATCAGCGATGTTATCAAGTACTGAAGGAATTTAGTGATAATACTGAAGATGGCACAATAGAATTTATAACGGATATCAATGAAGCTCCATCAGTGGAAAATTTAGACGGTGATGTTAATAATCTTGTTGTTTTCGATGATGTGATGTTGGATAAGCAAACTAACCCAGCTAGGATATTCTCGCGTGGCCGACATAAGAACACCGATGTGATTTACGTGACGCAGCGATATACGCAAATTCCAAAGGTTATCAGAGATAATTGTAATATCTTATCGGTGTTCAATGGCGTCGATACTCACACGTTGAGAAATATCCATCAAACTTGGTGCAACGGCGACATGGATATAAATAAATTTAAAAATTTCTTCAGTCACGCTCAGGCAACACCACACGGTTTTGTCACGATTAATCTTCATGATCCGCGTAGTAGGTATCGAGTTGGTCTTGATCAAATTTACTCATAAATTTGCAGCCCTTTTCTTGCAATCGCACATAAAATTTCCTACCCCCCCCCCCAAATTTTGTTGTTTTTTTTTATGTCTGAAATTGCATCCTGGGTCGAATTTTCGCTGATTAATTTGCGCAGGAAGGCTTATTTTTGAAATCTGAGGCTTCTACGGAGAAAGTTTGTGTGGGAGGCTTAAATTTATCTGAGCCACCTGGTCTGTACAACTTCCCTGCTGCTGCTAAATACATTTCCAAGTCTGAAACAGTTTCACTTTTTTCGGGGTGGTTTTAAGTATAAAATCAAAATCTGGAATCAAAATTTGCTTCAGCAAGGTCATAAATCCCATATACAGTGATCCATCAGTATATCAAAACCCATCTGCTAATATGAGCATGACCATCCTATCTGCAGTGTTCCCTCACTATAAAACTTCTCAGCATATCACTCTCCCCATTTAAACATAGGTATGGTCAGATCACATTTACAGCATTCCCTTAGTATAAAGCATGTGTCCCTCTTGTTACATGGGTATGCTAATGAAATCTGTAGTGTCCCTCTTGCTACATGGATATGCTAATTAAAACTGTGTAGTGTCCCTCTTGCTACATGAGTATGCTAATGAATCATGTGTAGTGTCCCTCTAGCTACATGGATATGCTAATGAAATCTGTGTAGTGTTCCTTCACAGTAAAGTACATCCAGATTCCACTGTCCCTATGGATATGGTCATAGATAAATTTACACTTTAACCTCACTGTATAAAACTCTAAATACCACTGTCCCTATTATAACATGGGTTTGATTATACATACAATTTAAATTTTTCCCTCACTATGTAACACTCATATACCACTGACCCTATTATAAGATGGGAATGGTCAAAGATACAATTTACACCTTTCCCTCATTATACTGCACTCAGTATACCATTGTCCCTATTATAACATGGGAATGGTCATAGATACAAGTTAGACTTTTCCATCACAATTTAACACTCAAATACCACTGTCCCTATTATAACATGGGAATGGTCATAGATACAATTTACACTTGTCTCTCATTATACTGTACTCAGTATACCATTGTCCCTATTATAACATGGGAATGGCCACAGATACAATTTACAGTTTTCCCTCATTATATTGCACTCAGTATACCATTGACCCTATTATAACATGGGAATGGTCACAGATACAATTTACACTTTTCTCTCATTATATTGCACTCAGTATACTACTGTTTCTATTATAACATGGGAATGGTCATATATACAATTTAGACTTTTCCCTCATTATGTAACAATCAAATACCACTGTCCCTATTAAAATATGAGAATGGTCATATATACAATTTACACTTTTCCCTCATTATATTGCAATCAGGATACCATTGTCCCTATTATGATGGTCATAGATACAATTTAGACTTTTCCCTCACTATGTAACACTCAAGTACCACTGTCCCTATTATAACATGAGAATGGTCATAGATACAATTTACACTTTTCCCTCATTAAATTGCACTCAGTATACCACTGCCCCTATTATAACATGGGAATGGTAATAGATAAAATTTACACTTTTCTCTCATTGTATTGCACTCAGTATACCATTGTCCCTATTATAACATGGGAATGGTCATAGATACAATTTACTTTTCCCTCATTGTATTGCACTCATTATACCATTGTCCCTATTATAACATGAGAATGGTCATAGATAGAATTTAAACTTTTTCCTCATTATATTGCACTCAGTATACCATTGTCCCTATTATAACATATGAATGGTCATAGGTACAATTTACATTTTCGCTCAATATATTGCACTCAGTATACCATTGTCCCTATTATAACATGGGAATGGTCATAGATACAATTTACACTTTTCCCTCATTATATTGCACTCAGTATACCACTGTCCCTATTATAAAATTTGGTATGGTAATGAATCCCATTCAATTAGATTTGTTCTACAACTGATACTGAATTTATTTCACTTTAATTCTGGTGTGTGAGAAACCAATTACAATGTTTCTCGATCTACTAATTACCCAATATTTTATGTACTAATATCACTAATAGATTATCACTATTTATCACTCTATTTACCCTCTATTATCACAATCTTGTTGAAATGTTATGTCAGTATAATGAGGGTAACTTTATGGCTTTCATGTTAGGATGAGGGAGCAAAGTACACCACTCCCTCGATAACTCGCACCCTGGTAAGTCATGCTTGGATCGCATTTTTTAAACCAAAAGATACCAAAACATTGATCCCTATTTGTTGAACATTAAGAAAATCATGATCAAAATTGGTATTGGTAACTCAGATATATCACTCGTTTTATCATCATAAATGTTTGATAGGACCTGGAAACTGTAATCAACATTATGAAATATCAACTTTTAATAAGAAGTTATATAATTTGTTACATTTTCTTTCCAAATGACATTTCTTAGTACACCGTAATTAATGATATTCAAGGCAGTTTCAATCAATAAAAATGTCACTTACCCCTAGGAGGCAGTGCTTTAATAAATAAATATCAAATATTTTTTTATCAAGTGAAATTCGTGTTATAGTTCTATCTTTTAGTTCTTCTGAATGTAATCATCATAAAGGCAGCATTTCCTCTTGTAATTAAACGTAAAAGTTACCAACCTATCATAATAGCTATGACCACAATTATTTCTCCAAGAATCAAATTAAGTGCTAACAGTGTTTTGATATCTGATTAGTGGAAGTATGGTTGATGTAGCCATTGTATAACACTAAATATAGTTTAGGTAGCCATTGTATAATACCATGTGTGGTTGTGGTATCCACTGTATAACACTAAGTATGGTTAAGGTAACCATTGTTTAACACCAAGAATAGTTGAGGTAGCCATTGTATAACACTAATTATGGTTGAGGCAGCCATTGTATAACTTCAGTTGTTGTGAGGAATTCCATTTTTTTGTACAGTCTCAGTAGCCTTGACCAATTACATAGCAGGTCAAAGGTCAAACAATAAGTCTTTCTCATCTCAAGTGCATTCAGTATATACATGCAATTTTTTTTTAGTAAAGCATGTATGATAATATATATAGCATAAGCTGTTATGCAGTGTTATGTTTATCTATAGTTTGTGTAACTTTTAGTACATGGCTGTATACTGTAACTTTTGAAGTGACTGTAGATTGCAATGAGCTATGAAAAGCAGTTGAAAATCCTTGATATCAATATTAAGAACAAACCTGTTGTAAAGTCTGGCAACAGTTCTGGTTGGCTAATTAAGTCAAGTGGTAGAGTATAATGATGAAAGTCTCGTGCCACAAGATTTGTAACAAAAGCGATATTGAAAACTACAGTCATAGTAGTATCATGTGGATGTATGTGTGTGTGTGTATGTGTGTATGTATATATATATATATATATATATAGAGAGAGAGAGAGAGAGAGAGAGAGAGAGAGAGAGAGAGAGAGAAATGTGCAATTAGATTGATTCCTAATTTGGATTAATATTTCATGTGTTCTTGTCTGTAGATGTATTTAATGCAGTGTTTAGATTTAAACTTTCATTTAAATTATCGATTGGAATTACAAAGTGTTCAAGGCTGTTTTGGACAATGCCACACACATACATCAAGACTGTAGGTACATCAGCACATGCACGGCCTGGAATTCATTCAGAATATGCTATTCTTTTGGGACTTGTGAGCACTTTAGGATAATTTTGGATTTAGCTCACAATGTTGTAAGTTCCTCTTAATTTTCATTTTTTTAACTTAGAGAATTAAATTATTTGTTAAGTGTTACAAAACTTGTTGGTTTTGCTTTTTTTGTATTTGCTAGACCAGAGATTTGTAACAGAAGAAACTATTTTATTATTTTACTAGATTGAATTAATACAAACATGCCATATCGCAAATGGCCTACTCAAATTTTGCAAAATAATTTGGACCATGTACATAAAAAAGTCAATTCTCCAGGAGAAAATGTAGAATTTATTTTATTGCAAATATAGAAATCATCTGACGGACTCTGTATAGGTGTACTCTATGTCGAAGCAAATGATTCAAATTTAAACCACTGCTACATCAGGGCTTCGTAAAATTGGAAGTCCAAATGTATGACTGCACAGCAGCCAGTTGTGGAAAAAATTTCCGTTCCGGAACTAACTTAGCGAGAGATTGTTTTTTTTCTGTTTTTTTCTCCCCCCATTTCTTTTTATTTAATTCTGTAAAATGAAAACTATTTATTAATTCCTTTTGGTTTCAAGAAAATCAAGGCTTTTCAAGGTACCCATATTTTGAACTTTCAAGGTGTTTTCCAGGCCTTGAAGGAACAATTCGTTTTTCAAGGCTTTTCAAGCTCACATACGAACCCTGTTCATAGGAGGAAAATATGGCATAAATTGAATTAATTGATTTAATATTAATCCTTTAACTGAATAGTTTAATTTTAAAAAGATTTATTACTTGAAGGAAAGATATATTTATCTGGATAGTGTATTTTCATTTTAAAAATAATAATAAATTTATAATAGAAAAATGGTGTTTAATGTATTCAAAAATATCGATGTATATGAAATATGAAATGATTTTCACAATACCTATTGAATGCTTGTTTCACTTAAAATGAAGTGGGCTTTTTTAACCATTAAAATATTACACGCATCTCTTGTTTGCAATGTTTCCTTTATAAGACCTAAGCCTCTCTTCTCCAGATGTATATTCATACAAACACGCAAGTAAAATTTTGAATGTGTTTCCTCTACTACTAAGACCTAAGCCTCTCTTCTCCAGGTGTATATTCATACAAACACGCAAGTAAAATTTTGAATCTGTTTCCTCTACTACTAAGACCTAAGCCTCTCTTCTCCAGATGTATATTCATACAAACACGCAAGTAAAATTTTGAATGTGTTTCCTCTACTACTAAGACCTAAGCCTCTCTTCTCCAGATGTATATTCATACAAACACGCAAGTAAAATTTTGAATCTGTTTCCTCTACTACTAAGACCTAAGCCTCTCTTCTCCAGATGTATATTCATACAAACATGCAAGTAAAATTTTGAATGTGTTTCCTCTACTACTAAGACCTAAGCCTCTCTTCTCCAGATGTATATTCATACAAAGATGCAAGTAAAATTTTGAATGTGTTTCCTCTACTACTAAGCCCTAAGCCTCTCTTCTTCAGGTGTATATTCATACAAACATGCAAGTAAAATTTTGAATTTGTTTCCTCTACTACTAAGAACTAAGCCTCTCTTCTCCAATTACATATTCATACAAACATGCAAGTAAAATTTTGAATGTGTTTCCTCTACTACTAAGACCTAAGCCTCTCTTCTCCAATTACATATTCATACAAACATGCAAGTAAAATTTTGAATGTGTTTCCTCTACTACTAAGACCTAAGCCTCTCTTCTTCAGGTGTATATTCATACAAACATGCAAGTAAAATTTTGAATTTGTTTCCTCTACTACTAAGAACTAAGCCTCTCTTCTCCAGGTGTATATTCATACAAACATGCAAGTAAAATTTTGAATCTGTTTCCTCTACTACTAAGACCTAAGCCTCTCTTCTCCAGGTGTATATTCATACAAACATGCAAGTAAAATTTTGAATGTGTTTCCTCTACTACTAAGATCGAAGTCTCCCTCTCTAGGTGTATATTCATACAAACATGCAAGTAAAATTTTGAATGTGTTTCCTCTACTACTAAGATCGAAGTCTCCCTCTCTAGGTGTATATTCATACAAACATGCAAGTAAAATTTTGAATGTGTTTCCTCTACTACTAAGATCGAAGTCTCCCTCTCCATATGTATAAATAAGTACAAATATGTCACACCTGAAGCAATACTGTATCTTTCCAGCATGTCATTATTAACATATCCTCCAAATTTCACCTGGACTATCTAACACATCACAACACAAATACTCAAGGTATGTTTGAGTGATACCAGGCATTTTCCTCTAAGACTACATGCATGTGTAGCATTAAATCGCAAGTGTGTAGCACCATACCAGTGTACACTTGGGGAGTGTAGCATCAATCAATGTTTGAGTGGTACCAGTTATTATCCTCTTAGACTACATGCATGAGTGGCAACAAATCACAACAGTGGAAAACTATACCATAGTACACTTGCAGAGTGTAGTATTATAACATGGTACAAGCTACCATCAATAGTTCCTCTCTAATGCCTGAATTTTTCTAGGCATGTATCAGGCTCTTCAGAGTGTAGTAATCCAACATGGAATATATGGCACATGTGGCACTGCACCGTAGTACACTTGCAGATTGTTTCAATAATACACTGCACCAATCATAATCAATATTTTCTCTTGAACCTTGGCATTTTTACTGGACGTAGATATGGATTGTCTATTGCATCAGGATCTGACATGTCCAGAGGGGACTGTGACAGATCCAGTGTTGGTCCCTGGGAGTTATCCAAGCTGGAAGTGGACTGTTTGGGGTCAGAATCTGCCAGACAGGAACTAGAATCCTGCTGAGGGTCCAGGTCTTGATCCTTGGGAAAAAGGGCACCCAGGTATGGTTGAGGGTGGGGCTGCACAGCAATCACTAAATGAAAAGAAAGAAGGTCTACATATATTTAGTATTAGTTTAAATTAAAGGGAAATAGAAATGTGTTCATGGAACACAAGTGTACTTTAACAGTAGGGTAAATACTAAATGTAAACAGTGGTATCAATATATGAACAGACCAATAATAACAATATATGCCACTTTCCATGCTTATGGAAAGTAAAATGAAACCATCATTGTGTTTTGTTTTTCCAATACAATAATAACTAAAACAAGAGCCCTAGAAGGGGGTGACACTCTACTGTACAAAAAGAAATTTTAAGCATTCAAGATAAGACCATTTCTTCCTTGTAACTGTTGAGTCCTGGTGAATACCCCAATGCTAATACAGCCATCTATTTGGGTGGAGTAGAGATAACAAGGTGTACAAGGATAGCAAGGGAAGCAAGTTACAGGTGTTCTAGGTTAGCATGGGAAGCAAGTGAACGGTGTACAAGAATAGCAAGAGAAACAAGTGACAGCAGTACAAGAATATCAAGGGAAACAAGTGACAGGTGTAAAAGGATAATGAAAGAAACAAGTGACAGGTGTACAAGGATAGCAAGGGAAACAAGTGACAGGTGTACAAGAATGGCAAGGGAAGCAAGTGAAAGGTATACAAGAATAGCAAGGGAAACATGTGACAGGTGTGCAAAGATAGCACGGGAAGCAAGTTACTGGTATACAGGAATAGCAAGGGAAACAAGTGACAGGTGTACAAGGATAGCAAGGGAAACAAGTGACAGATGTACAAGGATAGCAAGAGAAAAAAGTGACAGCAGTACAAGAATATCAAAAGAAACAAGTGACAGGTGTAAAAGGATAACGAAGGAAACGAGTGACAGGTGTACAAGGATAGCAAGGGAAACAAGTGACAGGTATACAATAATAGCAAGAGAAACAAGTGACAGGTGTACAAGAATGGCAAGGGAAGCCAGTGAATGGTGTACAAGAATAGCAAGTAAACAAGCAAAAGGTGTACAAGGATAGCACAGAAACAAGTGATAGGTGTACAACAATAACAGTGAAACAAGTGACATGTGTACACTGATAGCAGGGAAACAAGTGAAAGGTGTACAAGGATAGCAAGGAAATAAGTGAAAGCTGCACAAGGATAGCAGGGAAACAAGTGATAGGTGTACAATGATAGCAGGGAAACAAGTGACGTGTACAAGGATAGCAGGGAAACAAGTGAAAGGTGTATAAGGATAGCACAGAAACAAGTGATGGGTGTACAAGGATAGCACAGAAACAAGTGATAGGCATACAAGGATAGCAAGGAAACAAGTGAAAGGTGTACAAGGATAGCAGGGAAACAAGTGAAAGATGTACAATGATAGTAGAGGAAGTTAGTGAAAGATTTACCATTATGATAGTAGAGGAACCAAGTGAAAGATGTACTTGAGACATGAAAAGCCTAGTTTGAAAGTTAGGGTTCATTATGAAGTAGTGAACTCCAAAATTTGGAATTAGTTTAAATTTCCTTAATTGGCAATCGGAAGTTTGCATAAGGAAGAACAGAAATTACAAAATTAGTTCCAATCAAATTGCACCATCAATATTTTACAAAAAAAAAACAATAAAGAGATTGAGCTTCTAAACTTTGTTGTTTCTCAAAAAAACTGTCCATCTCTTTCATATTTAAAAAAAACATCCAACAAACCAATTTTAATAACCTTGATTCAAGAGTGCTCCTTTAAATCAAGTGCAAATTGGTCAAGTGATTTTTAATAGATTTCAAATAAGAATAATTGTGAATCAACAAAAGATTACTGATAAAGGATGGTACCCAGTGCATGAAGGATCAAACCATAAGCTGACCTGACCTTATGACCAGGAGAGTTTAAAAAACTTACCAATTAAGATCACTGAAATTTTAAGATTACTTGTCCCCACAGTGATTGATAGTCTTAATTATTAAGATTACTTGTCCCCACTCTGACAGGTGGTCTTAACTGTTTTGATTACTTGTCCCCAATCTGACTAGTGGTCTTAATTGTTAAGATTACTTGACCCCAGTGTGGCTGAGTTTTAATTGCTAAGATTACTTGTCCCCAGTCTGACTGATGCTCTTAATTGTTAAAATTGCTCGTTCACACTCTAGTGATCTTAAATGATAGGATTTTCTGTCCTAAATTTTTTGACAAAAAAAAGAAAGGTAACTTACAAGGAAATGCACTGGCATCATCTTTAAACAAACTCTGTGTCTTTCCTGTTTTTGCAATAAATCTTGTAAGAGCCCTTTCAACATCCCTCCGCTGTGATGCAGCTTTCTCTCTAATCACTTGGTATTCATTCATGGGCTGCTTATAAGTCTGTAAGGAAACAGTACAATCTCTTTACATTAACACAAAATAACTGTACAGAAAACAGTACAATCTCTTTACATTAACACAAAATAACTGTACAGAAAACAATAATCTCTTTACATTAACACAAAATAACTGTAAAGAAAATAATACAATCTCTTTACATTAACACAAAATAACTGTACAGAAAACAGTGCAATCTCTTTAACACAAAATAACCACAGAAAACTTTACAATCTCTTTACATTAACACAAAATAACTGTACAGAAAACAGTACAATCTCTTTACATTAACACAAAATAACTACAGAAAACAGTACAATCTCTTTACATTAACACAAAATAACTGTACAGAAAACAGTACAATCTCTTTACATTAACACAAAATAACTACAGAAAACAATACAATCTCTTTACATTAACACAAAATAACTACAGAAAACAATACAATCTCTTTACATTAACACAAAACAACTGTACAGAAACTCTTTACATTAACACAAAACAAATGTACAGAAAACAATACAATCTCTTTACATTAACACAAAATAACTGTACAGAAAATAATGCAATCTCTTTACATTAACACAAAATAACTGTAAAGAAAACACTGCAATCTCTTTAGCACAAAATAACTGTACAGAAAACAATACAACCTCTTTATATAACAACAAGATAACTGTCAGTGTATCCCCTAGGGGTACAAGACTGAGTAAAATATCTCCTTGGTGTCAAAACTGGGGGGTCAGACTGAGTAAAAAAACAAACTTTGGTATCAAAACTGGGGGTCAGATTAAAAATGTGGGGTTCTCTGATGCATGAATGAGGATTAATGGAAACATTGACTGTGTTAAAATTGCAGACACGTACCATGATGTCCCACCCAGTCACATTATCCTGACACCAGGCCGACCAGTCATAACACTAGCCTATTTATGCTAAGCACCTAGTGAGGCAACCATTCGTACCATTTTTGTAAGTCTTTGGTATGATCTAACCATTAGGCCACCGGAATGGTCAGGATTAGGGAAAGTTGTTGTTGTTGTTGTTGTTGTAGGGTTTTACGCCATTTTTCAGCACACAATAGGCTATACATGGCAGCCAGTACTAATGGTGGAGGAAGAATCTGGAAAAACCCCAGAAAGAACCACCGACCCACAAGAAGCTACTGGCAAGCTTTCTCACATACCCACATTGGTTGAATTCGAGACTCGAACCAATGCAGACACAAGTGAGATGGCAGTGATACGTGATGGAGAGCGCTTTATACCGCTCAGCCACTTGGGGCCCCAATTAGGGAAAGTAAGGGCCAAGTTTCAAAACCATATTAACAATGAACATCTCTGCATGAAAGAAGGACAAATTAAAACATTAGGCTATTCTAGTGCAGCTAGACATAACTTGATCACTGTTCAAATTTATTTCACAAGGCTAATAATGGAATTTGATTGATGGGGGAAAATGTTTGTTTACATTTGTTACTTCCAGAGATTCAAACCAATTACAGGATGCACCACAATCTGTTTATTTTTGATAGTCCAACATCCACTACATGCAAGAAAAACATTTTCAGTGGCTTGTCAATAAGGCATTTGTCAGAAAGGCAATATATCCATCAA
Source organism: Sinohyriopsis cumingii (assembly GCA_028554795.2). Taxonomy (NCBI): domain Eukaryota; kingdom Metazoa; phylum Mollusca; class Bivalvia; order Unionida; family Unionidae; genus Sinohyriopsis; species Sinohyriopsis cumingii. The sequence continues at coordinate 98,457,397 of CM068832.1, forward strand.
TCCAAGCATGCACCTCTCATCACGATATTGCCTCTCAAGGTGCTTTTTTATTTGTTTACATAAAATGTATGAAATGTCCGAAGCATGCTGAGATAAATGGCAAGAGAGTAAGAAATTCATGTGAATAAGATTGACAAAGCTATAAAAAAAAAATGTTGGCTTAATTGTTGTTTTTACATTAACCTGGTAAAAAAGGAAACTTTAAAAGTGAAACTTTGAATTGAATTTATGAAATGTGATTTGCCAGAACAATATTTCAAACCAATTAACTATGGAACCAGAGCTATGTCAGCATTGGAGCACCGTACAGAATAACGCATCTTATTTACAAGAAAAGGTCATGGTATCAGACGTATCAAATGTTTACAAAATATGATGGTGCTTAAGTTTAGAAAGCCAATATCCATTTAGACTTGCTGGAAAGATGAAAGCTTAAAATAACTGGTCATAATAATATATAATAATATGTATAATAATTATGTTTTGCTTTTTTCAAAATACCGAAAAAGGTATAAAATACTGAAAAAGGGGACTTTCTTCGCCCATGCACTATGCTGACCCTTAACCCAAGGTCACTGTTTTTCCCCTGAAATATCATTTCTCACCCCTTGCAAATAAGGCTTATTAACAGTTAATAGAAAGGGGAAAATAAATTCTTTTCCTAATGCAAATGTTCTGATCAGGAAATGGAGATATGCTCCAGCATTAGGCTGGAATGTGCAGTGAATGATTACATCTACTATTATATATAGGTATGAATTAAGGAAAAATCTGCTGATTTTTAACAGAACTTTAAACACACTATTGGACATACCATGCCAAGGAATTTGGTGCCATGCATCTTTCTCAAAACACAACATAGCAGCAAAACTGGGCTGGCCTTGATGGGTGTCAAACCTGTGAACATTTGATGCATTGTGTCAACCAACCTTCAAACCTTGATGGCCAATCTGCCAAACAACCTTCAAACCTTGGAGGCCAATCTGCCAACCAACCTTCAAACCTTGGAGGCCAATCTGCCAACCAAGCTAACATAGCTTAAGGAAAGTAAGATAGTAGATAAGAATACCTTAGCACTTAACACCAATTAGATAATACTTTTCCACTTAACACCAAGTAGAAAAGAACACCTTAGCACTTAACACCAACTAGATAAGAATAAATTTGCAATGAACACCAAGTATATAAGAATACCTTAGCACTGAAGACCAAGTATATAAGAATACCTCTGCACTGAACAAGTTCATACAAATACCTTTGCACTGAACACCAAGTAGATAAGAATACCTTTGCACTGAACATCAAGTAGATAAGAATACCTCTGCACTGAACACCAAGTTGATAATATCTCTGAACTGAACGCCAAATTGATCAGAATACTTTTGCACTGAACAGCAAGTTTAAAAAAATAAGAATACCTCTGCAATGAAAACCAAGTTGATAAGAATACCTTTGCACTGAACACCAAGTTGATAAGAATACCTTTGCACTGAACATCAAGTCGATACGAATATCTTTGCACTGAAAACCAAGTAGATAAGAATATCTCTGCACTGAACACCAAGTTGATAAGAATACCTTTACACTGAACACCAAGTTGATTAGAATACTTTTGCACTGAACAGCAAGTTTATAAGAATAAGAATATACTTTGCACTGAACACCAAGTTAATAAGAATACCTTGCAATGAACACCAAATTGATAAGAATACCTTTTCACTGAACACAAAGTTGATAAGAATAAGAATACCTCTGCAATGAACACCAAGTTAATAAGAATACCTTTGCAATGAACACCAAGTTGGTAAGAATACTTCTGCAATGAACACCAAGTTGATAAGAATACCTCTGCAATGAAAACCAAGTTGATAAGAATACCTTTGCACTGAACACCAAGTTGATAAGAATACCTTTGCACTTTCAACACCAAGCAGTTGGCCTCTTAATCTAGACACATGGCGTAAGGCCAATGACCTTATGAACCACACAACATTCTGTCTTTATAGCTATGTCTGTCATGAGGAAGGAAGTCCCACTGTCTTTATAGCTATGTCTGTCACGAGGAAGGAAGTCCTACTGTCTTTATAGCTATGTCTGTCATGAGGAAGGAAGTCCTACTGTCTTTATAGCTATGTCTGTCATGAGGAAGGAAGTTCCACTGTCTTTATAACTATGTCTGTCATGAGGAAAGAAGTCCCACTGTCTTTATAGCTAAGTCTGTCATGAGGAAGGAAGTCCTACTGTCTTTATAGCTATGTCTGTCATGAGGAAGGAAGTCCCACTGTCTTTATAGCTATGTCTGTCATGAGGAAGGAAGTCCTACTGTCTTTATAGTTATGTCTGTCATGAGGAAGTCCCACTGTCTTTATAGCTATGTCTGTCATGAGGAAGGAAGTCCCACTGTCTTTATAGCTATGTCTGTCATGAGGAAGGAAGTCCCACTGTCTTTATAGCTATGTCTGTCATGAGGAAGGAAGTCCCACTGTCTTTATAGTTATGTCTATCATGAGGAAGGAAGTCCTACTGTCTTTATAGCTATGTCTGTCATGAGGAAGGAAGTCCCACTGTCTTTATAGCTATGTCTGTCATGAGGAAGGAAGTCCCACTGTCTTTATAGCTATGTCTGTCATGAGGAAGGAAGTCCTACTGTCCGTATAGCTATGTCTGTCATGATGAAGGAAGTCCTACTGTCTTTATAGCTATGTTTGTCATGAGGAAGGAAGTCCTACTGTCTTTATAGCTATGTTTGTCATGAGGAAGGAAGTCCTACTGTCTTTATAGCTATGTTTGTCATGAGGAAGGAAGTCCTACTGTCTTTATAGCTATGTCTGTCATGAGGAAGGAAGTCCTACTGTCTTTATAGCTATGTCTGTCATGAGGAAGGAAGTCCCACTGTCTTTATAGCTGTCTGTAATGAGGAAGGAAGTTCTATTGTGTTTGTAGCTAGGTCTGTCATGAGTAAGGAAGTCCTACTGTCATTATAGCTATGTCTGTCACAAGGAAGCCAGTCCTACTGTCTTTATAGCTATATCTGATGAGGAAGGAAGTCCTACTGTCTTTATAGCTAAGTCTGTCACAAGGAAGCCAGTCCTACTGTCTTTACAGCTATATCTGTGAACATGAAGGCAGTCCTATTGTCTTTATAGCTATGTCTGTGAACATGAAGGCAGTCCTAATGTCTTTACAGCAATATCTGTAATCATGAAGGCAGTCCTACTGTCTTTACAGCTATATCTGTGAACATGAAGGCAGTCCTACTGTCTTTACAGCTATATCTGTGAACATGAAGGCAGTCCTACTGTCTTTACAGCTATATCTGTGAACATGAAGGCAGTCCTATTGTCTTTATAGCTATGTCTGTGATGAGGAAGGCAACCCTACTGTCTTTACAGCTATATCTGTGAATATAAAGGCAGTCCTACTGTTGTTATAGCCCTATATGTGAACAGGAAGGCAGTCCTACTGTCTTTAGCTATATCTGTGAGAAGGAAGGCAGTCCTACTGTCCTTACATATGAATTGGTGGTGTTCAGTCTTTACTTCATTTGTTTTAACAATAAAATCTAAGCTAATTCGTAAACAACAATAAAAAGCATTCTTTCTGCATAAACACAACATGAGTAAAGTATATGAGTTATTCCTGTCAAGTCACTCTGATTCCCTTACCAACTCCACTGAGTCAAATCTAGACCAACTGGTCACTTTGAATCCCTTACCAACTACCCTTAGCCATGAAATACAATACTAAAGACTTGTACCCTCAACCATGGAGTGGTTACCAAATGACTTGTTTTTAATACCCGTAACCATGGAGTAATTACCAAATGACTTGAGATAGTACCCTTAACCATGGAGTGGTTACCAAATTATTTGTATCCTTAACCATGGAGTGGTTACCAAATGACTTGTGATTTGTACCTTTAACTATGAAGTGGTTACCAAATGACTTGTGATTAGTACCCTTAACCATGAAGTAATTACCAAATGACTTTTGATTAGTACCCTTAACCATGGAGTAATTACCAAAGACTTGTGATTAGGACCCTTACCCATGGAAATAACCAATGACTTTTGATTAGTACCCTTAACCATGGAGTTATTATCAAAGACTTGCAATTAGTATCCTTAACCATGGAGTACATACCAAAGATTTGTGATTAGTACCCTTAACCATGGAGTAGTTACCAGTATCCTTAACCATGGAGTAATTACCAAAAGACTTGTATCCTTAACCACAGTGTAGTTACCAGATGACTTGAGATTAGTACAAATAACCACACAGTAATTACCAAAGAATTGTAATTAGTACCCTTAACCACACAGAAGTTACCAAATGACTTAAGATTATATACCTGAAATAGAGTAGAGTATTGAATACGCAAGAATAGTACCATGGAGTACATTACAAAATGACTTCAGATTAGTACCCTGAATCTGGGAGTAGGTTGCGAAAAGAAGGTTTATCGAATGGGGAAATAGTATGGAAAACAATAATTACCTCTGTCCTAATGTATGTGTGTGGATCAGGAAATGCAGGAAGGTAATCAGGTATATGAGGAGGGTGGGGCATTCTCTCATCTGCCTCTAGGGTCTTCATGACAGGATGGGGAGTAGACTGACCAGCTGAAATCAGACAATTCTATTCAGCTACTTATAATAATAATAATAATAATAATCATGATGATGATGTTAATGTAAAAAAGTTGGAGTATGCGCATTTGGTTATAGCAACCCGGTTAAAGGAATTCTTAGATTTGTGTGATTATTGGAATTTGGTGCGATGGAAATATCCTTAGCCCAAAATAATTAGCCAATTACTAGAAGCAAACGTCACAGAGTGAAGTGTTAGTGAGTTTCCATGTTGCCATGATTCACTAGCAGTGAATACAGGCTAAAACCGAATGAATGTCCCTGGAGTAAGATAGTCCATATTAAAATCTAGTGGTGTCCATTGCTGGTGTGACTGCAGTGACAGTATTTATGGTAGGAAACCAGTAAATTACACTATGGAACCAATAAGAAGGGACTCAACAGAAACTGTTTCTGTCGCCATGGTGGCAAATGTGGTGCAGTTATACTGGTGAAATGTGCCTGGAAAGCATACATTGACTGGCCTAAGGTGGCAATGTTAAAATAGTTCCCAGTGTTAGGGGATGATCATATATTCTCTAAGGCGTGAACGGCTGGCGGTACGGAAACCTTATGAAGAGAAACCATGCAGATGTGCAGTTGATAGATATCTGACAGGTTGTTTTATCTGTGGTCTTGCATTAATTAGAGTAAAATTTATGTATAAAACGGACATGTTGGGCTTTCTTATTTACAACTGAAATTGTATATATAAGTCTTTGGAAATTTGGGGTAAACTTATGACTTCTAGTGGGAATCGCACCAGGGTTTGACAGCTGCTTGGTCAAGTAAAGACCCCTGGCTTGTAACAATAATAATAATAATCATAATCATAATTAAAGGGTAGTTATATCTACCACAAACATAATGGAGGGAGGGGGAAGGGGGACTGGGTGGGGACAAAACATGAATTGCACAGAATGCTTAGTTTGACCTGCTCCACAGGCATAATAAAAAAAAGTGACTTTTGATAGAGATATAAAGTATATCAACCCGCTTTGATCCTTCTGGTCAGTAATACCATCAAGGATGACTACACCTTTCAAAGTAATACCATCAAAGATGAATACACCTTTCAAAGTAAAGCCCTCAAAGATGAATACACCTTTCAAAGTAATACCCTCAAAGATGAATACACCTGTCAAAGTAATACTGTAACCTCAAAGATGAATACACCTTTCAATGTAATACCCTCAAAGATTAATACACCTTTCAAAGTAATACCCTCAAAGATGAATACACCTTCTGGTCAGTAATACTGTAACCTCAAAGATGAATACACCTTTCAAATATTTCATGACTATATTCAACAGAGTATACCTAAGTAGAATAGCTTAAAGGTATATCTAAGTAGAATAGCTTAAAGGTATATCTAAGTAGAATAGCTTAAAGGTATACCTAAGTAGAACTGCTTAAAGGTATACCTAAGTAGAATAGCTTAAAGGTATATCTAAGTAGAATAGCTTAAAGGTATATCTAAGTAGAATAGCCTAATGGTATATCTAAGTAAATAGCTTAAAGGTATACCTAAGTAGAATAGCTTAAAGGTATATCTAAGTAGAATAGCCTAATGGTATATCTAAGTAAATAGCTTAAAGGTATACCTAAGTAGAATAACTTAAAGGTATATCTAAGTAGAATAGCCTAATGGTATATCATTATTATGATAAAATAAATCCAAATTAGACACTGCTATTAAATTTTGTTGGCATAATTCAGATTGAATTGGAATTACCACTATTGATTTGTTTTGATAAAAAAAAATATTTTTCTTGTCTAAGGGGATTCATATTAAATTATTTCTTCCCAACATTCTTGCTCTGTTCTCTATTAAGTTCTATTTTTCCACTCCCACCGGGCTATAATATCAAAGGAGGTCATCCTCTAGATAATGCCAGCTAATCCAATTAACCACCCCTCTTACTAAGATGGTGATGTCACAGTTAGATGAAAACATTGTCAAACAGATCTCGGTCTCAAATAGGGATTATTATTCAGATGAAAAACAATGCCATTATAGTGACCTTATTTAAAGAGGGTAACATAATTAGCTAAGAACTAATCTACCTTGAGGCCCTCATGCAAAGGAATTTATTTCTTTTAGCGGCATCTCTGAAGTGCCATTAGAAAAGAGATACCTTTTATCTTGAATTGGCTATTAACGTGAGAGAAAAAATAACTTTTCAACACAAAAAATTACAAATTCATGAAATTTTGCCTCTCAGGAACTGTTTCCATCATGCAAAAAATAATAAACTTTCCCAAATGACTTTAAGGCTCTTAAACATTGTTAAAATTTTTATTCTATTACCAAAACATCTCTAGATATTTACCTTTTGTATGGCGCTAAGTGCACCATAAAAATAACAATCAATTAATCAATCAATAAATCAATCAATAAATCAATCAATCAATCAAACAATAGGACCAATAAAGTCTCCTCCAAAATACACAACTTATTCTACGTAAATTTATCAGTCACTATGACAACCAAGTATTCTGATATAATCTCCTTGTAAATGATACCGCACTGTCGCCAAGCTTCCATTATTTAAGTATACCATTAAACATGGTAATGCAAAGTTTACAAGTGGGATGTAAATACTTACGTGGAATAAATACAGATTTGTTGACACGTTTTGCATGAGCAGGTATACTGTTAACATTTATACCTGTAATGGGAAGATAGTATAACAATATTATTAGAATAAGATAATTACATAACAATATTATTACATTAAGATAATTATTTAATATTGTTGCATACATGAAGGAATAAAAAAACTTAATTTAATAACAACTTTATTCAAACATTGTTCAGATTTTATCTTTTATCTGTACAACATTAATCTTAATAAAAAATTAGAAAAATGAATTCTCTTACTAACTTTAGCAAGTAAATGAAGTTTGACTTGATAGTACTCAAACAACCCATGAGACCATTGGCTTTCAATAAAAAGAACTCAAACAACCCATGAGACCATTGGCTTTCAATAAATAAAATTCAAATAACCCATTAGAGCATTGGCTTTCAATTTAAGGACTCAAGCAACCCATGAGACCATTGGCTTTCAATATAAAGAACTCAAACAACTGATTAAAAAATTGCCAGTTGATGTTTGCATTATTTTTATTGAAAGAAAAATGAGTTGTACATACATGTCATAAAATAAACAAGGCTGATTAAGACTAAGTCATCTTTTTTCCATTTGTTAAAATGTTTTATAAAAATCCAATACAATTCTGACACCGAAAAAAAATAACATGACTATGAAAAAAGTTTAAGAAAAACTGATTGGTGATTTCTTCTGACTGGTGATTTCTTCTGATTGGTGATTTCTGTTGATGACTTTTACCATGAATAACAAGACACATTCTGTCTTCATTTCTGCCAAAGATGAAATGTGATCCGGAGCTGACAAACTTGGCATAACTTTGTGCTGGTTTGGGAATGTACAGCTATGATGACATTTTTAAGTTAATGATTTATTTCATTCTGGGAGTGTTTTTATGAATTTGGATGTGTATTTTTGTGATTTCTAAGAAACACTACTGTCAGTAGCCACACACCTTATGAGCAATTTGGCACAATGATAATAATTTTTCAGAAAAACCCTCATATGAACATGATAAAAATTAAATGTGTTCAACATTTCACTTGGAAAAAAAAACAAGTGTTGAATTCATTTTACTTGTGATCAGTTAAAGACATATCTCTGTTATCTACTGCCAACTTCAAAAGAAATCAGCACCAGCTTTAAGTTCTGTTGACTATTACAGGAAAATAATGCCATTTTTTAAGAGACATGACAATTATTTTATGACATTGAATTCTGTACTGTATGGCATAGCACAACTTAATTTGGGTTGTATGGTCAATGTGGTAAAGGGATATGGTATAAACAAACCTAATTTGGATTGTATGGTCAATGTGGTAAAGGGATATGGCATAAACAAACCTAATTTGGGTTGTATGGTCAATGGGGTAAAGGGATATAGTATAACAAAACCAAATATCAGGTTGTATGGGCAATGTGGTAAAAGGATATGGCATAACAAAACCTAATCTGGGTTGTATGGTCAATGTGGTAAAGTGATATTGCAAAACAAACCTAATCTGGGTTGTATGGTCAATGTGGTAAAGGGATATGGCATAAACAAACCTAATCTGGGTTGTATGGTCAATGTGGTAAAGGGATATGGCATAAACAAACCTAATCTGGGTTGTATGGTCAATGTGGTAAAGGGATATGGCATAAACAAACCTAATTTGGATTGTATGGTCAATGGGGTAAAGGGATATAGTATAACAAAACCAAATATCAGGTTGTATGGCCAATGTGGTAAAAGGATATGGCATAACAAAACCTAATCTGGGGTGTATGGTCAATGTGGTAAAGTGATATTGCAAAACAAACCTAATCTGGGTTGTATGGTCAATGTGGTAAAGGGATATGGCATAAACAAACCTAATTTGGGTTGTATGGTCAATGTGGTAAAGGGATATGGCATAAACAAACCTAATTTGGGTTGTATGGTCAATGTGGTAAAGGGATATGGCATAAACAAACCTAATTTGGGTTGTATGGCCAATGTGGTAAAGGGATATGGCATAAACAAACCTAATTTGGGTTGTATGGTCAATGGGGTAAAGGGATATAGTATAACAAAACCAAATATCGGGTTGTATGGCCAACGTGGTAAAAGGATATGGCATAACAAAACCTAATCTGGGGTGTATGGTCAATGTGGTAAAGGGATATGGCATAAACAAACCTAATTTGGGTTGTATGGTCAATGTGGTAAAGGGATATGGCATAAACAAACCTAATTTGGGTTGTATGGTCAATGTGGTAAAGGGATATGGCATAAACAAACCTAATTTGGGTTGTATGGCCAATGTGGTAAAGGGATATGGCATAAACAAACCTAATTTGGGTTGTATGGTCAATGGGGTAAAGGGATATAGTATAACAAAACCAAATATCGGGTTGTATGGCCAACGTGGTAAAAGGATATGGCATAACAAAACCTAATCTGGGGTGTATGGTCAATGTGGTAAAGTGATATTGCAAAACAAACCTAATCTGGGTTGTATGGTCAATGTGGTAAAGGGATATGGCATAATCAAACCTAATTTGGATTGTATGGCCAACGGGGTAAAGGGATATGGCATAACAAAACCTAATTTAGGTTGTATGGTCAATTGGGTAAAGGGATATAGCACAACAAAACCTAATTTGGGTTGTATGGTCAATGCAGTAAAGGGATATCAGTTACAGAGTATCAACTCAATGTGTTCTCCATGGTATAGTAGTGTTTGGGACCAGCCTCGCACTGTTAAAATAGAACACCATAAAGCTGAAACGATATGGCTTTCCACCAGCCTCACTATTTCTATACATAATTCATGCAGCAAAATCAGTCAACAATCAGATCACTGATAGTTCCATACCTCCTCGAGATTACAAACAAACTAATGTCCAGGAATAAACATATACCACTTCAAAAGACAATTCCCTCTGGTTAACCTTCTGGACCTGTTTGCAAATTTCTTCTGTAAAAAATTTCAATCCATTCCATATAAGCTTGACAACACAATTTCAACAGACTCCTTATCACCATACAGTTGTGTTACAGAATATACACAGCAACCTGCCTATAAGGATTTGCTACATACAACTGTGATGAAGAGCACCCCAAAGTCGGGGCCCTGAGTGGCTGAGTAGTCTACAGCGCTCTCTGTTACAGATCACTGCCATCTCACCTCTGTCTGCGTGGGTTCGAGTCTCGGATTCAGCCAATGTGGGTATGTGAGAAAGCTTACCAGTAGCTTCTCATGGGTCGGTGGTTCCTTCTGGGGTTTTCCCAAGTTCTTCCTCCACCATTAATACTGGCCGCCATGTATAGCCTATCGTGCGCTGAAAAATGGCATTAAACCATACAACAATAACAACCCCAAAGTCATGTGAATTCAATCCAATTCTGAAGTCACTGCTGCTTGAGTGCTTAGATTCAATATTGCCTTCAATAACTGATGTTATCAATACCTCTCTTTCATGGGGAATTCCTATTTTTCAAACCTACTGTTGTACAGCCTTTGTTGACGAATACTGACACTTGACCATAATGATTTAAAGAACTACCGCCCTATCTCTAGCCTCCCATTGACATAAAAAATCTAATCTGGATTCAAATAGTCATTTTTAACAATGTACAATCTGAATATCATCCTTGTCGTAGTGGTGAGACTGCCCTTGTGAGAGTACTTAATGACCTTCTCTCTGTTCTGGAGAGCAGAAAGATTACAGTCCTCACCCTCCAGGACCTGTCTGCAGCATTTGACCAACAGACCATAATATATTACTTCAATATCTCCAGCATATATTTGGTATTCAAACTACAGTCTTACTATGGTTCAAGTCCTACTTAGTCAACAAATGTGTCCGTAAATTGAAAACATAACCAGCCAGTTTGTATATGTTTTGGTCTTTGACAAGGCTCTGTTATTGGCCCAGTTTGTCTATGTTTTGGTCTTCGACAAGGCTCTGTTTTTGGCCCAGTTTTCTTTGTTCTGTACATTCAGTCACTCTCAAGAGTCATAAATTGACATCCAGTGTCTGACGAACTGTACATTGGTGACAATCAAATATTCAAATCTAACTACCCAGCTGAAGTTGAGGCAACAATCCAAGGCATAGAAAGGTGCATTTCCAATGTGAAGTCATGGATGACATGTAACAAGCTGCAGATGAATGATAATAAAACTGAAGCCATCCTGATCACCACACAAAGACTTTTTCATTCATATCCTTCACCTCAAACAATACCTATCAGCAATACCAACATTAAATTCACGGTCAGTACAAATCCTTGGTGTCACCCTCAACAGCACTCACTCCTTACTTACTTACACTCATCTTGGACCACTCATATTCTCATTGTACCCACTGTTAAAACAAAGTCATATGGGCACCGACTTTTGTGTATCAGGGCCAAGCTATGTAGAACGAATAGTCCATCGATCTAAGATGCAAGGACTCTTAAAACTCACCTATTTCAGCTACAAGTTAGAACAGACTTTAAGACTTAATAGTTTTTACTACCTTAATTATTGTCAGCATGTTTTTGTTTTGCAATTTCATTGTGTTTGTTACTGTAATCTTGTCAAATGTTTTTATGTATTATCTGATATTATGAATTATTTAGAGCTTCTAAAGATTTGTCACTGTACTAAGTCCACATTATTATTACTATTACTATTATAATTATTATACCACATAATGCAACCTAATTTTACCACTGACCTTGATCCACTGCAGCCATGACGACATCAGTGACCATGACCTCTGTTCTCCCAGAAAGCTCTGCATAGGACCGAGAGGCTCTTCCTATCTCAGTCAGCACTGAAATTTAAAAGTGTGACATCAACTTTGAATAGCACAGGATTGAGAGGCTCTTCCTATCTCAGCCAGCACTAAAATTTAAATGTGTGACGTAACAAAGAGAAAACATAGGACTGTGAGGGTCTTCCTATCTCAGTCAGCACGAAAATTTAAAAGTGACATAACAAAGAGAAAACATAGGACTGTGAGGGTCTTCCTATCTCCGTCAGCACGAAAATTTAAAAGTGTGACATAACAAAAAGAAAACATAGGACTGAGAGGGTCTTCCTATCTCAGCACTAAAATTTAAAAGTGTGACATAACAAAGAGAAAACATAGGACTGAGAGGCTCTTCCTATCTCAGTCAGCATAGTTGACATGTAAACATGTGACAGATGGCTGAAAATTTTCCTTGCTCACAAAGCTTGAACTAGTCAGAAGATGAAAAGAAGAACAAAAAAAAAGGGGGAGGGCACATAGCATTTTATTTAACTATGACAGAACACATTTATTTTTAGCAACATCTAAATAAAATCTAAATCAGGCTTGATATTCTTTGCCCTAAGTTGTAGTTGTAGCATTCTTGATAATGAGTCCATCTTTCAGGTAAAGTGGTATTGTCCCCTGACAGTCAGAGCAGGGTGCTGGTTGCTGTATTGTAAGTATCATACAATCTCTTCTGAGGGCTCCTACTCTACTATAGTGTGTATATGTATACATGACCTACACACTCCATGGGTCTAATTAACATAGTACATGTATATGTATGTATACACTCCATGGGTCTAATTAACATAGCACATGTATACGTATGTATACACTCCATGGGTCTAATTAACATAGTACATGTATACGTATGTATACACTCCATGGGTCTAATTAACATAGTACATGTATACATATGTATACACTCCATGGGTCTAGTTAACATAGTACATGTATATGTATGTATACACTCCATGGGTCTGATTAACATAGTACATGTATACGTATGTATACACTCCATGGGTCTAATTAACATAGTACTTGTATACGTATGTATACACTCCATGGGTCTAGTTAACATAGTACATGTATACATGTATACACTCCATGGGTCTAATTAACATAGTACATGTATATGTATGTATACACTCCATGGGTCTAGTTAACATAGTACTTGTACATGTATGTATACACTCCATGGATCTAGTTAACATAGTACTTGTATACGTATGTATACACTCCATGGGTCTAGTTAACATAGTACATGTATACATGTATACACTCCATGGGTCTAATTAACATAGTACATGTATATGTATGTATACACTCCATGGGTCTAGTTAACATAGTACTTGTACATGTATGTATACACTCCATGGATCTAGTTAACATAGTACTTGTATATGTATGTATACACTCCATGGGTCTAGTTAACATAGTACATGTATATGTATGTATACACTCCATGGGTCTAGTTAACATAGTACATGTATATGTATGTATACACTCCATGGGTCTAGTTAACATAGTACTTGTATATGTATGTATACACTCCATGGGTCTAGTTAACATAGTACATGTATATGTATGTATACATTCCATGGGTCTTTGTTGTTATTGTTGTTATAGGGTTTAACACCATTTTGCAGCACAAGATAGACTATACATGGCGGCCAGTATTAATGGTGGAGGAAGAACCCGGGAAAACCCCTGAAAGAACCACCGACCCACGAGAAGCTACCGGCAAGCTTTCTCACATATCCACATTTGCCGAGCCCGAGACTCGAACCCACGCAGTCAGAGGTGAGATGGCAGTGATCCGTGACAGAGAGCGCTTTAGACCACTTGGCGACTCGGGGCCCCCTCCATGGGTCTAGTTAACATAGTACATGTATATGTATGTGTACACTCCATGGGTCTAGTTAACATAGTACTTGTACATGTATGTGTACACTCCATGGGTCTAATTAACATAGTACTTGTATATGTATGTATACACTCCATGGGTCTAGTTAACATAGTACTTGTGTATGTATGTATACACTCCATGGGTCTAATTAACATAGTACATATATATGTATGTATACACTCCATGGGTCTAGTTAACATAGTACTTGTATATGTATGTGTACACTCCGTGGGTCTAATTAACATAGTACATGTATATGTATGTATACACTCCATGGGTCTAGTTAACATAGTACATGTATATGTATGTATACACTCCATGGGTCTAGTTAACATAGTACTTGTATATGTATGAATACACTCCATGGGTCTAGTTAACATAGTACTTGTATATGTATGTATACACTCCATGGGTCTAGTTAACATGGTACTTGTATATGTATATATAATTGCAATGCCAGTAGCTGGTACAGGAAAGTAACATTTCCATTGGTCAGAATGTTACCACATGATCAAAACGAATTACGTTCATTTCTGTATGAACTGTAAGGAGAACTAATTTTTCACTTCTATAAATAGAGTCACATGTACAGCATAAGATAAACACCGCCAGTTAAGGCAGACACAAAGCATTAAACAAAAACAACATTCTAACAAGCGAACAAAAAATAATTGAAAAAATTTGGCTTCCATTGGTTGAAGGACTGGTATTATGATGACATTATTGCAATCAAGCTGGACATCCCAAGTGCTTAAATAGCTATACAACAGAAAAACCACAAACATGTATTACTACGCTCAATTAAGATTTCTGTGTTTTAATGATGCAAACAAAATAACATAACAAATAATTACAATTTCAATTATAAGAGTTTAACGTTGTTTCCTCTGAGTTCATCATGGTAAAAACTGTCAGTTGCCGACTCACACAGCTTACGTAACGCCCTTCGAGCATTATTTGCTGTGTGAGTCGGCAACTGACAGTTTATACCACGATGAACTCAGAAAAAACAATGTTAAACTCTTACATACACTCCATGGGTCTAGTTAACATAGTACTTGCATATGTATGTATACACTCCATGGGTCTAATTAACATAGTACTTGTACATGTATATGTATACACTCCATGGGTCTAATTAACATAATACTTGTATATGTGTGTATACACTCCATGGGTCTAATTAACATAGTACTTGTACATGTATATGTATACACTCCATGGGTCTAATTAACATAATACTTGTATATGTATGTATACACTCTATGGGTCTAATTAACATAGTACTTGTACATGTATATGTATACACTCCATGGGTCTAATTAACATAGTACTTGTACATGTATATGTATACACTCCATGGGTCTAATTAACATAGTACTTGTACATGTATATGTATACACTCCATGGGTCTAATTAACATAATAATTGTATATGTGTGTATACACTCCATGGGTCTAATTAACATAGTACTTGTACATGTATATGTATACACTCCATGGGTCTAATTAACATAATACTTGTATATGTGTGTATACACTCCATGGGTCTAATTAACATAGTACCTGTACATGTATATGTATACACTCCATGGGTCTAATTAACATAATACTTGTATATGTATGTATACACTCCATGGGTCTAATTAACATAGTACTTGTACATGTATATGTATACACTCCATGGGTCTAATTAACATAATAATTGTATATGTGTGTATACACTCCATGGGTCTAATTAACATAGTACTTGTACATGTATATGTATACACTCCATGGGTCTAATTAACATAATACTTGTATATGTGTGTATACACTCCATGGGTCTAATTAACATAGTACCTGTACATGTATATGTATACACTCCATGGGTCTAATTAACATAATACTTGTATATGTATGTATACACTCCATGGGTCTAATTAACATAGTACTTGTACATGTATATGTATACACTCCATGGGTCTAATTAACATAATACTTGTATATGTGTGTATACACTCCATGGGTCTAATTAACATAGTACTTGTACATGTATATGTATACACTCCATGGGTCTAATTAACATAATACTTGTATATGTGTGTATACACTCCAGGGGTCTAATTAACATAGTACTTGTACATGTATATGTATACACTCCATGGGTCTAATTAACATAATACTTGTATATGTGTGTATACACTCCATGGGTCTAATTAACATAGTACTTGTACATGTATATGTATACACTCCATGGGTCTAATTAACATAATACTTGTATATGTGTGTATACACTCCATGGGTCTAATTAACATAGTACCTGTACATGTATATGTATACACTCCATGGGTCTAATTAACATAATACTTGTATATGTATGTATACACTCCATGGGTCTAATTAACATAGTACTTGTACATATATATGTATACACTCCATGGGTCTAGTTAACATAGTACTTGTATATGTATGTATACACTCCATGGGTCTAATTAACATAGTACTTGTATATGTATGTATACACTCCATGGGTCTAGTTAACATAGTACATGTATATGTATGTATACACTCCATGGGTCTAGTTAACATAGTACTTGTATATGTATGTATACACTCCATGGGTCTAGTTAACATAGTACATGTATATGTATGTATACATTCCATGGGTCTAGTTAACGTAGTACTTGTATATGTATGTATACACTCAATGGGTCTAGTTAACATAGTACTTGTATATGTATGTATACACTCCATGGGTCTAATTAACATAGTACTTGTACATGTATATGTATACACTCCATGTGTCTAATTAACATAATACTTGTATATGTATGTATACACTCCATGGGTCTAATTAACATAGTACTTGTACATGTATATGTATACACTCCATGGGTCTAATTAACATAATACTTGTATATGTGTGTATACACTCCATGGGTCTAATTAACATAGTACTTGTACATGTATATGTATACACTCCATGGGTCTAATTAACATAATACTTGTATATGTGTGTATACACTCCATGGGTCTAATTAACATAGTACTTGTATATGTATGTATACACTCCATGGGGCTAATTAACATAGTACTTGTGTATGTATGTATACATTCCAAGTGACTAGTTAACAAAGTACATGTATATGTATCTATACACTCCATGGGTCTAATTAACATAGTACTTGTACATGTATGTGTACACTCCATGGGTCTAATTAACATAGTTCTTGTATATGTATATATACACTCCATGGGTCTAATTAACATAGTACTTGTACATGTATATGTATACACTACATGGGTCTAATTAACATAGTACTTGTATATGTATGTGTACACTCCATGGGTCTAATTAACATAGTACTTGTATATGTATGTATACACTCCATGGGTCTAATTAACATAGTACTTGTACATGTATATGTATACACTACATGGGTCTAATTAACATAGTACTTGTATATGTATGTGTACACTCCATGGGTCTAGTTAACATAGTACATGTATATGTATGTATACACTACATGGGTCTAATTAACATAGTACTTGTATATGTATGTATACACTCCATGGGTCTAGTTAACATAGTACTCGTATATGTATGTATACACACCATGGGTCTAGTTAACATAGTACATGTATATGTATGTATACATTCCATGGGTCTAGTTAACATAGTACTTGTATATGTATGTATACACTCCATGGGTCTAGTTAACATAGTACTTGTATATGTATGTATACACTCCATGGGTCTAGTTAACATAGTACATGTATATGTATGTATACACTCCATGGGTCTAGTTAACATAGTACTTGTATATGTATGTATACACTCCATGGGTCTAGTTAACATAGTACTTGTATATGTATGTATACACTCCATGGGTCTTGTTGTTGCTGTTGTTGTTGTTGTAGGGTTTAACGCCATTTTTCAGCACACGATAGGCTATACATGGCGGCCAGTATTAATGGTGGAGGAAGAACCCGGGAAAACCCCGGAAAGAATCACCGACCCACGAGAAGCTACTGGCAAGCTTTCTCACATACTCACATTAGCCTAATCCGAGACTCGAACCCATACAGACAGAGGTGAGATGGCAGTGATCCGTAACGGAGAGCGCTTTAGACCACTCGGCCACTCGGGGCCCCTTCCATGGGTCTAGTTAACATAGTACATGTATATGTATGTATACACTCCATGGGTCTAGTTAACATAGTACATGTATATGTATGTGTACACTCCATGGGTCTAGTTAACATAGTACTTGTATATGTATGTATACACTCCATGGGTCTAGTTAACATAGTATTTGTATATGTATGTGTACACTCCATGGGTCTAGTTAACATAGTACATGTATATGTATGTATACACTCCATGGGTCTAGTTAACATAGTACTTGTATATGTATGTATACACTCCATGGGTCTAATTAACATAGTACTTGCATTGGAAGTGATTAACAGTGTTTACTGGATGTCCAAAATACCATAGCCCATGAAATGCCAAGATTTAAGAAATGTCAACCCCCAAGGAGGACAAGATGCAGTCTGAGAGAGAAGGGCAGAGCAAAGGGAATGAAGGGGACAATGCCCTTTTAAAACACTGTAAAGGGCTCGTAAGTTTTGGAACTTGTCTCTAGGGAATGAAGGGGACAATGCCCTTTTAAAACACTGTAAAGGGCTCGTAAGTTTTGGAACTTGTCTCTAGGGAATGAAGGGGACAATGCCCTTTTAAAACACTGTAAAGGGCTCGTAAGTTTTGAAACTTGTCTCTAGGTTATGTATAATGCAGTGTTTTCTCCAGGATCTTCAAACACTGAGGCAAAATCCCTCTCTGGAATGTTTGGGTGGTGGGGGAGGGGAAGTGTATATTCCAGTAACTATGAATAGACAGCTTTTAAAGTATGTTTTAACAAGCATGTGTGTATGATAAATAATTTTCATAACTCATGATAAAACATGGCTATATCTCCTCACTATCATGACAGATGCTGTGATCATGTCACTATGTTGCATGCAACAGCAGCAGTGATTATGCATTATGAAATCTGTATTACTTTCAACAAACTTGTGAGGGTTCTCAAAATATTAAAAAACTAAAGAGTCACTTGACCCTTGACCCCAAAATCTCTCGAGTCAAATTGAAAATACATGTATCATGATTCATTTGTTTTTGACAGTCATAAACTCATAGCTGGACTTGTTTGTTATTTATGGAGTGAACTGATATTTAACATTTTTTTGCCTTATGCTTTACTCAATTATACATTAATTAAAACACATCAATTTTTAAACTTTTCACGGAATGAAGCAATTTAATTGACAATAAAAAATAAAGAGTAAGACTTGTACTACATGGAGACAGTGAGACTGACATGGCCGTTAGTTGTTTTGAAATAAGTGTTTCTCTTTCTATGTGTGAATGGTAGGTTGTTTCAACGAATAAAAAAGAAATGAAAATATACTTCACTGAGTCAATATGAGTCAACAATTCACAAATATATCTAATTTAACAAAATTATTCCATCTCCTTATTCCATCTTAAGTAATTCCAAAGACTGAAATAAATGAATGAGTATAATGTCTGGTAACTTCTTATTGATTTATATATTAATTAAAGCACATGAATTTTTAAACATTTCACTGATTGAAGCAAACTGATTGGCAATAAAACACAAAGTTTATCCATGTACCTTTGACAACTGGCTTCACATTTTATTCAATTATTCATAAACTTACAGAATTATGGATTTACATATTTTAATTAATTATTCATAAACTTACAGAATTATGGATTTACATATTTTAATTAATTATTCATAAACTTAAAGAATTATGGATTTACATATTTTAATAAATTATTCATAAACTTACATAATTATAGATTTACATATTTTAATCAATTATTCATAAACTTACAGAATTAGGGATTTATTTAATTTAATCAATTATTCATAAACTTACATAATTATGGATTTACATATTTTAATCAATTATTCATAAACTTACAGAATTAGGGATTTATTTAATTTAATAAATTATTCACAAACTTACAGGATTGGGGATTTACATATTTTAATTAATTATTCATAAACTTACAGAATACGGAATTTACATATTTTATTCAATTATTTTACTTTATGTATGCCTGATTCAGATTTCATAAATGGAAATTACTCTCTATGACTTAAATCCTTAGTTTTTAGCAGCCACATAGTTAATATATATATATGTGTGTGTGTGTGTGTGTGTGTGTGTGTGTGTGTGTTCATTTTTAAAACTAATAATGTCACAACAATCAAGAGCAATTTCTAAAATATGAAATGTAGTCTGAAAGTTGGTTGCATATACTTAACACTGATGATAAATCCACATTTCCAAATTTAGTTCAACTTTTTTACCTTCACTTCAGTGATGGTCTTCATCCAGGAAACATATACATATGCACAAATATCTCATGAATATTCGTGACTTATATTTCAAACTCAATTATAAGATTTTGTGATTCAAAAGAAAACAACACAAGACCACTCACACAAAGGTCAAAACTTTGCATCTGGGGAACACAATTAAATTAAAATTTAGAGTTATGTCCCTTGTCTTACCATCACCACATAAAAGCATTTTTTTAAAGGGGCTTTTGTAACATAAAATGATCTTTGATGTTTGTCTCTAGACCAATAGCCAGCTTTAAATTAAGTTTGTCTTTAGTCCTTCAAATATTTCCTATAGTGTAGTTTCATTATAATATACAAACAACAAACAGTGAAAAACATTTCTTTTGGTATACATTTTACCTTTAAACTAGTTTTGCAAGCCACATTTGCATGCTGTGGAGCTTCCTTAGTGACTCAAGACATTTATTGGTTATATTCTCTGGGTATGTACGCTTTATTATTACCCAAATGCCATTATAGCTGGATCAATAGCATATGAAGATTTTTAACGGAGCTTTAACAATATTTCAGTCATATCGCTATTATGTCTGCAGTGTGGCAGTTTACATGGGTGTATAGCACTGGGGCATCTAGCTGCAGACATTAAGCATGATGTCCCACCCAGTCACATTATCCTGACACCAGGCCGACCAGTCCTAACACTAACCTCTTAATGCTAAGCGCCTCTTAATGCTAAGCGCCAAGTGAGGCAGCTGCTAGTACCATTTTTTACAAGTCTTTGGCATCACTAGGCTGGGGTTCAAATCCATGACCTCCTGCATCCATAGTGGATGCTCTAATCACTTCGGCCACAGGAGGTTCAATTTTAGAAATTCTCAATTTCTGAACAATGCATTTTATTGTCAGCGAGAAATCAGACCCTTTAGGCACATCCAGTATTATTGGCGACAAAATAATCCATTTGGCGATTTTTTTTGGCAACAGCCTTTTTGGTTTTTTAATTTGTACATTCAGTCATGGATTTGGAGTGGAGAAATTCAAAGGGACAATGAAAAAAAGCCACAAACTTGGCTACACAATGGACTGGAATCTGTTTCATAAACAAATCCTTTGTTCGTATTGACAAATCCATCTTTACAGTGCATTGTTACATCATAATATGCTTATGTTGACATCTGGCTTGAGTACTGTATGCTGTGATACACTCAAATCATGCTATCGGACTATACCTACAATCAACCGACCTCTGAAGACGTGAAAAGAAACAGCTACAATTAACTGAATGGCTAATTTTTCTGTTGTTTTTTTTTAAATATACCAATAAAATAGTTTTGCTGAAACTTCAGAGAAAACTGATTACCTTTGAAGTACCAATTGCTGTGTATAAATACAAAGCAAATGGGAAAAGTCTCAATCACAATTATATACTGTCAACAGTTCAACATTAACATGGGTAAACGTAAGTTAGACATTGTATGTTCATCATCTCATCCTAACAGTAGGTTAAAAAATTAACAGCATTTGGATTTAGTGCAAATTCATCAGACAACACAGTCACTGAACCTGATATTAAACCAGGCAGTCCAACATCATCTACATGTAGTGATGGTACGAATGCTTCAAGTGCAACATCACATCATGATGAACGGGTCAAAAGTTCAAAAAAATTTCTAAGACAGCTGGAAACTTGGGTGTCCTTGGCTGAGATATGATACAAAGTTAAAGCAGATGTTCTGTGATATATGTATCAAGGACAAGTTGTCAATTCATTTACAACTGGCTGTCATATTTTGAAGGAGGAGTGTGTCACCAAACATGAATCCAAGCGGGGTAAGTAATACATGCTAATTTTGCTCATTGATCTTTTCCTTTTGCCGTCAATCCCGTGTTACGATTGCAGAGACTTAAACTACGCAACAAGAAATAACAAAACAAACAAGTTTTGCATAATTAAAAATAATTTATTTCTCTAATTACAAGAGCGAAAGAATCAAATTAACTTACAGCATGGTGAATGAATTCCTAGTTTCTTAACCCTTTACCTCATAGACCATAGTGACAAAGTGCAGCTCACTATAAATAGAACACCTGTTACCTAGTCGACAGCATACACATAGGCCTGCCTGTGAACTGTTAAGCAATGTAGTGTATGTTATGTTTAACAGCAGTTTTAACCATTTTACATTTTTGGTACACATATATTATATGTGGAAAAATTTAAGAGTAAAGTCCAATTGTTATAGCTGTGTAATTATTTTTCACGGAAGAATTTTTTATATGCTTTAAAATCGAGAGAGAACTCATTCACCATCATGCCAGTGAGGCCGTGTGACCAACCGTAGCTGCCATTTCCCATACTCAAAATTTACATGTTTTTCGTCTGCATCTACATCACTAAGTCATCTGAATTTGATAATCAATAAAAACTAATTGCTGCCTACATCAATATCAGAGCCTTTACCTAAGTTAATGAATCTTTCATAGTTGTGATTCTAATCTTGAAAACTTCATACGTACTGAATGAAATCCGCAACCGCCATTTTGGAGAGTGGAGATTACGACCCAGTTACTTAAAATAGCAGATATCAACCAGTGCATACATAGCGACCACGTGATCTGACGTAATTGTCATTTGCAGAAATGAATGTAGTATCTAATAGGCTGATGTTTACAGCAGGTGTTTATAGCAGGCGTCAAAAGGCGCTTCCATGCGAATGGAGTAAAGGCGTCAAAAGGCGCTTCCATTCGAATGGATTAGAGGCGTCCAAAGACGCTTGCATGAGGTAAAGGGTTAAAGTCCTATCAATTCCAATAGTTGCAAGAAATCCAAATATGTTCCAACAAATGAAAAATACCCCTTCTGTGTTGAAGTTTCAAATGTACATAAAGAATTAATTAATTTCCAAAGAATTCAAATAGTCATTGAATAAATTTAGTTAATACCATACCGTACAGCACAGTTATTCTAGCATGTCATGCACACAAAAAAAAATCTTTTCAAAAGCCAAGTCGGGAGATTGAATCCAAAAACGCAGATTGGGACCTACCAGCGGGAATTTTTTTTGCGTCATATTTAAGCATCATTTTCACTAAATATTCTTTGCTTTTTCCAATACACATGAAATTTTCAAAAAGGACACGCTGTTTCTCCGTGGAGTGCCTTATTTGCCCCCCATAACATATCCCCATTTCATATTCTAAACAATAGCTAAAGGTTAGACTTAAGCCTATTCAACATACTTCAAAGACACCGCCTGTTCTACAGTGAGTGAAAGCATTTGCAATTGATTGACAAATAAACCATGCCCTTTTCTGTTATATCTAAAAATCCCTAAAATGGGTGTGAATTTATGCTTATGTATACGGTAAATTAATGCTGGGTGTTGACTTGTGTAGGTTTCATTGGTGGAAATGGAGATCATATTTGCTTGTCGATAAAAATTCTACAGCATTCAGTGATCATTCTTGGGATTTAGGAAGCTATTCACTACAAGCAAAGCATGTAAAGCATGGCAAATATAAATTTCAGAAACTCCTGGTTGACAGAGATGTACTTTGTGATGCTAGCCATAAGGAGGGAGGCATTTAATTAATGAATGCATGAAATCAACAGTCGAATTATACGTCACTTATCTTACATTGCACAGTACGACCATAGGTTTTTATTATTAACATGTCATTAACTAAAGTTCCTTACAAAACTATTATTTGGAAAATAACATACACAATATAGATTTGCTTAATATCCAATGTTTCTATTTCTAAAAAATGAGTGAGATACTGTAGTTGTCAGCAAAGTAGATATTTTACATTTGATAATGCATTTTTTTTCAGGTGACAACAGTCATACCTATGCACTAACAGTGATGCAGGATGCAAAGACCATGGAAGTAGCAAAGATCACTGCTATTAGTAAAAGTAAAAATGCCATGAGGAACACTTTCTTTGCGGCTTACTACCTCCATAATTAATCCAAATCTGCACAAGTTGTGTATCACACAGGTATTGAGAATATTGTATTATAGTTTGTTAACTGTAATATTCTATGGATTTAAATGACAGTAACATGAGGAAAAACGTGTACAACCTTAATATATTTATTGTGATGTTACATCTGTAGTATACTGTGATTGCTGCATTAATGCCAACTTCTTGCTAATTATATATAAAATCAGAACATGTATAAATGAAATACTTACAGCATAAAAAATTAATGATTATTTCCATTTTAGGGCGCCACCCAACACTCAGACCTTAAAGTAGATATGCATACATCATATGCATTTAACAAATGGGCAGTCCTAAAATCATCACTACTTGTTCTGGCGAGATTTTGTGAAAATTGGCGACAAAATATTGAGGTTGGCGATTTTTGGGGCAACTACTTTTTAAAAGCCAGGACCATCCCTGGTATGTGTTGCTTTATTAGTCATATCCAAAAACACTGACTTTTTTTTTACCTCACTCGTGTATTCTTTGTTATCTTTTTTATATTTGGCAAGTGTATACAACATTAAATTTATGCACAAAAACTGTTTCTTGCACCCTTAGAGTTATCACCCCTTGCTTAAGCATCAGGAATTACATCACAATTAATACTTCCAGTTCAGTACCCACGAATGTAGTTCTAGTCTATTTTTAGAACATTTTTTCCTCTCTCATTTTGGTGGTGATAGAAGAGTTTTATTTACGCATTTTTGGTAGGGATTTAAAGGTAACTGTTTATTCTTGATAATATGAGCTCAGGGTGTTGTTGTCTGTATGTATTTTGGCGACAGTGAACAGTGAGTAATAAGGCCTTGGTGATGATCCGGAAGTGAAATATGTGTTCTGTTTACATGCTGTTATGCTGACAGTCAATCATCTAAAAAAAGAGCATGTCAACCTTTGACAAGAACTTCACCGTGAAGTCATCTTTGAAGGTATCTTAGATTAACATATGATTTGTATTGATTGTCACACAGTGGAAAGGTCAGTACTGAGAAACAAATGTAGAGAACATATAGTAAAATTAATTGTGTACTATGTCCATTTGCTACTCGACAGCATTTGAACCTCGAAAATACATGACACATCAAAACAAAGTTCTGAACTATACAAATGTTAAGTTTCCTTCATGCAACTTATTTACATATGTCAATAATACTGATCTAATAAAGCAATTTACCACTCTGCAACATTTCTGTTAACGTTTCCAGCGCTGAATCTTCAACTATTCCGAACCCTACTTCGGTACACAAAGCACCTACCGCTACGCGCAAGGCTTTCCGCCTTGCTCTGGCGTGTGCATCAGAGTCAAATGACATTTTATTAAGTTATTATTATAAAATATTACAAATAATTGCTTATGCACTAAATAATTGAGCATGAAAAGAAACGGAACTGAAACAAATACACGTAAAAAGCAATATCCACTATCCCTTGCCAACTTTCGTAAGGGAGGTAACTGACCAGTGTTGGATAGTCTAATAATAAGTAGAAGTAAGGGCACTAGACGTGACTTTTCTAAATAATAGCTCGTCCGAGCCTACGTAAAGTCCTTATTTTCTTTTCTTTTAATCATTATAGTATGATCTGATATTTAATAGAAATATATACTTTATTTACTTTATACATGTTTTAAGAGAAATATAATATACTTTATTTTCTTTATAAATTTCTGGAATTATTCACAAAACCTTCAAGATAACATTAGCGTTGACAATTAATCAGATATATATATATATATATATATATATATATATATATATATATATATATATAGAATACATGTCATATGGCGAAGAACAATCCTTTCAAGTGCACTGGATCCAGCAAGGGATCATGTGTGTCAGGGATTGATCAATGCAATAAACTGACTACGAACAGTGCAAAACTAGTATCTAGCTTACCTGATCGATTTCGACTATTTAATGATTTTTTTTTTTTCAAAGGCAATTACAAAACCTAGACAAGACGAACAAACAACACGGAAAAACGATTATGTTTGCGAAACTTTACATGGCTGTTTCTACAGGATTCAACCTTTTAACATTATAACTATATAAGGTATCAAATAGTTTATTTCAGCTTGTTGCTGATACTGTAAAATATTTGTATTGACTTAGAAATTGATGAGCCATAATGATTATAAATAATAATTATTGATTAGGATTAATAAATAAAATTAATAATAAAGTACATAGCCATCATTCATTTGATAAAATCGGTCAGACCGCTCCGGTGGCCTAGTGGTTAGAACGTCCGCCTCGGATGCGGAAGGTCACGGGTTCTAACCCAGGCTGAGTCATGCCAAAGACATTTTTAAAAAATGGCAGTGACATCTGCCTCGCTAGACCCTCAGCATTAAGAGGCCAGTTTAGGACTGGTCGACCTGGTGTCAGGATCATGTGACTGGGTTGGATATCATGCTATATGTCTGCGACATGATGCCACAGTGCCAGACATAAACGGAACTAAATTAGATACAATTGTGAGTTATATGTATGGTGAGTCACCGCCGTTTACTCATTTAAGGTCTTCAATGCTCGCGTACGTTTCGATAAATCTATTATCGATGATAAACAGAGTTTCTGAGTTTGCTGTCAGAGTCGCTAAGGATTCATTTTATATCAACAAGAATACAAAATTGCTATTACAGCTACATATCTGCACTTATGCATCGTGGGGTGAATGGAGAATAAAGCGAGAAGAAATACTTAATTATTCTGAATCCGCTGATGTTTCAATTAAAGATATTTATTACCCCAAAAAATAAAATATCAAAATTATCATCTGCAGCATCTGTATTTGATCACGTGACTAGAGATAATAAGGTTTATCTCAATAGATCGGGTAGTTGGGTAAAACAACTCGTGTGATCAAATTATTCAGGCAGAGTTCGTCAAACTCTGCTGATATAACTGTATTGAAAACCTACACACAGACTAACAAGTAAAATGTGAGAAAGAAATATTAAATCATGCACTTATCATAATATATTTCAATGGAAGGGCGATAAATGGATTCCTGAGCGAATCGGCGAACAATATATCCCAAGGATTATTGTTTGGATGAAATATGTACAGTGTAGATAGATATGCTAAAAATAGTTCTTGATTGGCTGTTAAAAAAAAATATACTGTTTGGCGATCTTGGTCCACCACCGCTCTTTGTTGGATTGTCTCCACGCGAATGGTTAAAGAATTTTGTAGATTATTAGGAAGAAATTACTGAGGATCATAGAGCGCTTGATGTAGTTTTTAAAGAGTTTAAAAAATTAATCAGACTACATCCGAATAAAATTCAATGTGAAATAATGCGTAAGATAATTTCAGAAACTTCTATGAATGATTGTCTGCAAGTGTGGAGACCAAATGATTTGATAGTGGCAAGTAGAAAGATAGTTCGTGATACAATTCAACAACAATTATTTCAGTTGCATAAACAAAAGTTTTCAAATCTACCGGTACAGTTGTGTTATCGACCGGTTGATACACGACGACAAAATATCGACGTTGATATACCAGGATCGTCAGAGAAACAGAATCTTATATTAAATGATATTGTTTTAGTTCCTGTCAGTATTGCTGAGAGCGCGTTAACCATGGAAAAACCTCGGTGGACGCTAGGATACGCAATGACAATTCATTCATCACAGGGATTTACTATTTCTGACGCCTGTTTGGATCGTCGATGATCGTATCGAATGGTCAAATCTAGTTTATCTCGCAATGTCTCGAGTCAAAAGAATATCACAACTGGGGAGAATTGTCATGGACTTTACAGAAACTACTGGCGATGCTATTGACAATGCAATAGTAAAAAAAAAAATAGTTGGTTATAAACAATGTGACAAAAAAATAAATAAACGCGACTTTGATCTCGATGCTGAATTATCACGACGCTAAAACAAAGACAAAATAATCATTGTGCGAGCTGTAACGCAGTAACGTTGTGGAGCAATATTCTTAATAATCCAAGACAATTTACCGTAGATAGAATTAATAGTAGTCTTGGTCATACACGCGAAAATGTGATGCTCACCTGTCTTGAGTGTAATCGAGGTATGGTGCTAGCTTACAAAAGTGATCGCGGTAGTAATTGTGTGTCTACAGGAATTACTTGTAACTGCTCGCGTACAAATCAACGTTGAGGAACAGTTGAATCTAGTCTGTAGATTGCAGGTCTACCCGCAGATGTAACCACGTTAGAAAATGTATGTGTTGTAATCATCCAAATAGGATCAGTCGCTGTTTTTTTTACCACCTTCAGGTTCACTGGGTTCATATAAATATCTCGCAGTAACATTACCTAGCACTAGTTGTTTTGAAAATTCATGTCGTTGTATTGGTATATGTTTTTTTTGTAATTGCATTAATAAGTTTCGTGGCAGTTTTTCGAGTAATTTCATTATTTAATGCAGCTATCATACTTGGTAATCATGCAACCAATTCGCGAGATCTTTTGTCTTTCGGAATTATTTCCTTCGCGTATTGATATCCAAACAATCTCTCAGCAAGTGTTTGATTAAATCGTTCAACAATTGCCTGATCACGAAGAATTGCAGTATTTCCTCGTCTAATTGTGACGTTGTGATTTTTCATCAACGATGATACTACACCTAAAAATTGGTTGCCGGAATCAAGCTGTAATAGTTGTGGCCGCCATCGTAGACCACTTGTGGTCCAGATCCTCGTCGATAAATTCGTTCAAACGCAGAAGCAACTTAAGTTGGTGTTTTAGCTGATAGCGGCTCTGCTTCCTTGTATCTACTTGTAACGTCAACAACAGTCAGCGCGTATTTGTATGTTAATTGATGTCTTCCAATTTTGATAGTATCGTGAGTAGTAAGGTGGGATACATTAGCGTCAATGGGAATTAGCATTACAGAGACCCCTGGGACAGATTAGCGTCAAGGGAAATTTAACATGGAGAAAAATCGTGGGTCAGATTAGCGACAAGGGAAATTAACATGGAGAAAAATCGTGGGACGGTTTAGCGTCAAAGGAATTTAAACAGGGTGGGACTTTATAGCGTCAAGGGGAATTGAATATGGGATTTTTTTTAAAATTTTTTTAAAAAGGGGTAGGCAATGGAAAGGCTATCTCTTTTCGAGAAATATGGCTGGCCCTGAAAAGGGCCTTTGGGTTTTCTTCTTCTTCTTCTTCTGCTTCTAATTTCTTCTTTTTCTCCACCAAGTTCTTATTGTATCTCCAACACTCTTTCTCTTCTTCTCTTTCTTTTTCTCCTGCTCTTCTTTCTTCTTCTCTTCCTCCTCTTCTTTCTTCCTCTTCTCATTTTCTTCTTCTTTTTCAATCTTTTCGTTCCATTTGCTTATTCTTATTCTTTCCTCTTCATCCTCTTTCTCCTCCTTTATCTCTTTCATGACACCACTAATCTTGTCCTTTACCTTTTTTAAGTTATTAATTTCCATCTTTACACGATGGGGACTATAGGAATAATGGTCTTCAACCAGTCTTATCAACATCTGCTCCATCATTCCTAAGTTGTCTAAAACGTCTTGTAATGTTTGTATTTTGTCCATTTGGTTAGAAGCCATCTTCTTTTTTTATTCTTTGCAGAATGGTTTGAACGACGAATACTGTGGGTTCTTATACTTAAAGCGCGTACGTGAAGGAAAACATCCCCCTAAAACGTATAATTGATCTTACCTAGATCATGACCAAACAACGCGCGGACGTGAAGGAAAACATCCCTACTTTTTCATTTCATATAATAAAACCCAAACTATACTTTCCCATTTCATATAATAAAAACCCAAACTATACTCTCCACATACGCTAAGAAACAATAAACAAAATCCATAATCTACTATCCTCACAATCGTACGTGAGCGCTTACAAAACCCAAACTATACTCTCCACATACGCTAAGAAACAATAAACAAATCCATAATCTACTATCCACACAATCGTACGTGAGCGGGTACAAACACAAACACACAAACACAAACACACAAACACATACGCTAAGAAACAATAAACAAAATCCATAATCTACTATCCTCACAATCGTACGTGAGCGCTTACAAAACCCAAACTATACTCTCCACATACGCTAAGAAACAATAAACAAATCCATAATCTACTATCCACACAATCGTACGTGAGCGGGTACAAACACAAACACAAACACACAAACACATACGCTAAGAAACAATAAACAAAATCCATAATCTACTATCCACACAATCGTACGTGAGCGGTTACAAAACCCAAACTATACTCTCCACATACGCTAAGAACAATAAACAAATCCATAATCTACTATCCACACAATCGTACGTGAGCGCTTACAAAACCCTAACTATACTTTCCACATACGCTAAGAAACAATAAACAAAATCCATAATCTACTATCCACACAATCGTACGTGAGCGCTTACAGAACCCTAACTATACTCTTCACCTAGGCTAAGAAACAATAAAGAAACCCATAACACTGGTCAACAGTGAAATCATTACTGACTTGAAAAGGCCCTAATCTGTAGTATTTTGGTGTGCCGAACACGAATATAACTGTGAAAAATTTGTATTGGCTCTCGTTTTGAAGATATTCATATACCTCATTTTCTATGTTTCACTGTGTAAATTTCTCCAGTAGGACTGCAGCAACATCCGGAATAATGATGTAACATTGCATAATACCATCATGCTCACATCATCCACAGTTGATTGCATCATTTTCTGATGCAGTGCAATACTAATGCCATGCGGCTGCTGAAGTAAGTTGACGTCAGCAGTGTACTATACATGTGTAGGCCTATTATACTAATGCCAGGCGGCTGCTGAAGCTGACGTAAGCAGTGTACTATATAAAGCCCAATCAGATAGGTTCAGCATTTAAAATATTTTAGACGTTGTGCGAGACAGTTCAAGCTACTGTTACATAAAACTTATTATTTTATCCATTTACGTACAATAAAGAACAGTAATGCCTCGAAAGTGTGTTAATACCGCGGACAATTTTTGCTATATTTGTGGGGAAGTGACATTTGCCAACCAGAAGAAAAGTATCAATTCTCAAGTGAAGAAGGCATATCATCTTTACTTCGGATGCAAGGTTGGTGACCAAGACAAGCCTTGGGCTCCGCATATATGCTGTGCTACATGTACAACACAGCTTTCACAGTGGTTGAATTGCAAAAGGTCATCAATGCCGTTTGCAGTCCCAATGGTGTGGAGAGAGCCAAGCAACCACCTAAATGACTGTTACTTCTGCTTGGTTCCTCCTCTTTCCGGCGGAATAACGAAGCGAAAGAAGTCGAGAATAGTCTACCCAAACATTCCGTCTGCATTGAGACCAGTTCCACATGGTGAGGGACTTCCTATTCCAGAACCTCCAGCAGAATATTCTCTTGATTCATCTGACGAAGACAAAGGTGAGTCGACCTGTTCTTCTCCTGGTCCATCAGCATGCAGTGATCCAGATTTTCACTGTGGTGCATCATCAACCCCACACAGAATAACACAGGAAGAACTAAATGACCTGATTCGTGATTTGGACTTATCAAAGAACAAGGCAGAATTGCTAGGATCAAGACTCCAACAATGGAATCTTCTAGAAGAAGATGTCACAATTACTGCATATCGAAAGCGCCACCAGCAATTGGAGCCTTTCTTCAGAAAGGAAAGTAATCTGATATTCTGTTCCGATATTGAGGGCCTCATGAATGCTTTAAAAATCACTCATGACCCACAAGAATGGAGACTATTTGTGGACTCTTCGAAACTGAGTCTCAAGGCTGTGCTTTTGCACAATGGAAACATTCTTCCATCTATTCCAGTAGCGTATGCTGTCCACATGAAAGAGACATACGATAACTTAAGGCAGCTACTGAATTCCATTGAGTATAACAAGTACAGCTGGCACCTCTGTGGTGATTTGAAGGTAGTTGCCCTTTTAATGGGACTGCAGCAAGGATATACAAAATACATGTGTTTCTTATGCGAGTGGGATAGCCGAGCAAGGGAAATGCACTACATGAGGAAGGAATGGACTCACAGGCAGAATGTAGCCATTGGAGAGAAGAATATCCAACACCCAGCTCTGGTTGAGGCTCAGAAAATCTTGCTACCACCCCTTCACATCAAACTAGGTTTGATGAAGAACTTCGTGAAAGCCATTGACCGGACTTTGCCAGCATTCCGATACCTGCATGAAAAATTCCCTCGACTCAGCGAAGCAAAGATTAAAGAGGGAGTTTTTGTGGGTCCTCAGATTCGAGAGCTTTTCAAAGATGACCGGTTCAACAACTTGCTGGAAGGTGACGCGAAACAAGCATGGAATGCTTTTCGCCTAGTTTCTACAAACTTCCTCGGAAATGTTAGGTCAGAAAACTATAAGGAACTAGTAGAAGACATGTTGATGAAGTATAAGAAACTTGGCTGCAATATGTCTCTAAAGATTCACTTCCTTCATTCCCATTTGGATTTCTTTCCTAGCAACTGTGGTATTGTTAGTGATGAACACGGCGAACGTTTTCATCAAGATATCGCAACAATGGAACAAAGATACCAGGGAAAATGGTCCACTACAATGCTGGCTGACTACTGCTGGACACTCCTCAGAGATGCTCCCGAACAGCTGTACAAGAGACAGGCGAAGAAATCTAAGATGTAGTCAATGACTTGATTTTTTATAGGTAGGCTATTACAGTTGACCTTTTACTATTGGAATGCATTTCGTTATGTAAACATTAATTTCTTGCAGATTACAAAAAAACTAGAGCCAATTTTGCAATTTGACTGTCATATTCGTGTTCAGCACATAAAAATTGATAAGAATTGACTAATTTTATTTCAGTAACATGACTTTTGTAAAAATTTGTTGTCCAGTGTAATCTACTATTCCCACAAACATACCTTAGCTCTTACAAGCACCAACACACAAACACATACCCTCACACTATCTTAAAAAAGAGTTAGTGTTTATATTCACACTACTCTACCTACACATTGGCAAATTGATGGTTATTTCTTTTCTAGAGTATTGGGTAGCCCTGAAAAGGGCTGTTTTTTTGTTTGGAACTTCATGGACACCTGGTTAATGGTGGCACCTTCCAGGCCTGGCGCCGCATACACATCTTGTCCCCCAGTTACTTTTTACCTTTTTGGGGGAGAGAGCAGAGGCAGGATATGTCGCTTCAGAATCCCAATTTTCGCTCTCTGGGATTCTGAAATTTCTTCTTCTTCTCTCCTTTTCCTCCTCCTCCTCTTCTTTGTATCTTCTCTCCTCCTCTTTGTATCTTCTTTCCTCTTCTTCTTTATATCTTCTCTCCTCCTCTTCTTTGTTTCTTCTTTCCTCCTCCTCTCTTATCCTTCCCTCCTCGACAATGGCTTCCGCGGCCAGTTCATTTAATATGCGCCTGGCATATTCCAGATGCACATGAAGTTCCAACAGTTTCTCCAGTCTCGTGTTCATTTTTGGTGTTGATCAATCAACAAGGGTAGCTGGACTGCCGAACGAGTTTCAATTTATAGTGAAAGCGCGGACGTGATGGAAAACATCCCCCTAAAAACATAAAATTGATCTTACCTAGATCATAACCAAAAAAAACAACAACGCGCAGACCTAAAAGAAACACTCACTCACTTTTTTATGCTACCCATCACTATTTTAAAATTTTTTATAAATCACTTCAATAGACTATCCACATACGCAAAGCAATCCAATCTAACCCCAAATTTACACCTCAAACACCAAAAAAAAAAAAAAAGACATCATTTTAATCTACTATCCATACCAACTTACTTAACCACTTACAAACACAAACACACAAACACATACCCTCACATTTTTTTTAAAAAAGAGTTAGTGTTTATTTTCACACTACTCTACCTACACACATTGGCAAATCGATTGTTATTTCTTTTCTAGAGTATTGGGTAGCCCTGAAAAGGGCTGTTTTTTTTTTTTTGTTTTGCTATGGCATTCTTTTTAGTTTCTAAGAAGGCGATGTCCTCTGAGGATAGACTTTCTGGCGATAGGCCTGCTTCTTCGGAAAGAGAAGAAGAACTCTTTGGTGTCGATACGACAATCGACAAAGCCTCTGTCAGCTTCAGGTTACTGCTGCTGCTCTTGTTGTTGTTGTTGCTGCTGTCTCTGAAGTCTGTACTTCTCTGTCCATTCTTCTTTTTCCCTGTTCATTTCTTCTCTGAGGAGCTCTTCTATCAGGTCTTCAGTGATTTTTAACATTCTCACATTCTCTATTTCTTCTGGCTTCGGTATCAGACTGTGTCTGACCCTATGCAAATTCACGTAGGTTTCGTTGAGTTTAGCTAGTTTGGAGCACATCTTCTTAGGAGGATGAGTCGACAATGGATGGTTAGACTGGAAACAACCCGGTTCTTAAAGTCAAAGCGCGGACGTGAAGGAAAACATCCCCCACACGGTTTTTGAGTCGCAACGTTTAGTGAGTGTCATGAGAGGGATAGTAAGAAATGAAAGAGCATCAATCCAACATTCTTATAGCTAAACAAAAGACAAAGGCATTTTTTTCAAAACACAACAATTTTTATTCAAAAATCATTTAACACTAAACAACAACTCTAATATTTTTTAACAATAATCCAACAATGTAACATCAAACAATTTTTTCAAAACACAACATTTTTTATTCAAAAATCACTTAACACTAAACAACAACTCTAACATTTTTTAAAAACAATGCAACACTAAAAGTTTCTCCACTAGGTAAAGAGGGATAACAGCCTTCCATGGTTTCTAGTAATCTAGGATGACTTCTCTCAAACTGTTGATTTCTATGGTATTATCGAATTCTGCATACAGAATGACGTTCACCGTTTCATCAGGGTCTCGGTCTTTAAACTGAATTTCCACACGAATCTGGCCGGATTTTATAGGGTGGAAATGTCCCTCGTCGCTGCCTTGGTCTGGAGTGAAATCGAAAGCCCACAAAGCGTAGCCTCCTGCATAATCCTCGTACGTAATACCGTGACTGGTATTGGTTCCTAACTGTCCGGTGGCTTCGTACAGGGACAAGTACGATCTCAAGTAATTCTTCTTGGTAAAGTCAGGTTCGAAAGGTCGGGTACACAAGGTCTTGCCATCGCGACTGACTTCGATTTTGGACACGCCAAAGTGTTGAAAGTAGAAAGGATTTTTTTCGGCAGCTCCGTTGAAGGCTGTATTCTCGACGATACCAACGATCAAACGTTTGGGTAACTGTCCTTGGAACAGATGATCTTCGATCATGGATCGCTGTCCCTTGGGAATGGTGAAGGTTTTCACTTCCACGCGTCGTATGGGATACTTGGCAGTAGTTCTGCTCAACGTCTGACTGATGTCGTTTCCCACTTTAGGTAACACTTCCACACGGCGTACGTAGAGTCTGGCTTCTAGGATTTTGGTTTTGTAACCGTCACTATCAGCCATCAAATGGAAAGCGGCACTGCTACGATTCAGTCTCAGGCGGACATCCACCCCGTTCAGCAAATACTTTTATACTTTTCTTGCAACCACATGTCCAAATGCAAACGATCCATCAGTTCTAAACTTGTGTCGGCTCCCGTGATTCTCTTTCTTCGTTCTACAAATCGATCATTGTTGTCTTTCTTTACATCAGTTTCCAATATTTCAAACTTGGTAGGTTCGTCAGCTTCCCATACCACACAGGCATTGAGATGAGTGTTCTTGGCATCTATTCCGTACGTCAAGAGATTTTCCAGGTAGGCACGATAAGGGTAAGTATCCATGCTGCTACTGACCAGTTTGTTATTCAAGTACAAGTCCACTCCACTGAACAAGGAATGCATGAAATTGTTGACGGGAGCTACTGCTTCATCGTCTATAGCACCTCCAGTCTTATCTAGAATTTTGACTTTCAGGTACAAGTAACTGCTATTCAGATCGATGTAATCTTCGGGCTGTCCTTTGATTTCAAACTCGATGGGAGCGGAATCGGTCAGTGAGGAGACGGGGTGAAATTTCACCCACTGGGATTCTTGCATCGTCATCATGGTGGGGGGCATGGCAAACAGATCCAGTTCCGTCTTGGAACAAGCGCAAGATTCTCGGTGCATCATTTTTTTGTCTCTTTTTTCTCAATAATCGAAAAGTCTAAGTCTCGAACGGTTCTTCTTTTCTTGGCCTTTCTCGCTTGAAGTCTGGTGAAAGGGTGTTTTCTTCGTCGTCTCTTTCTGCCTTGTCCTTGCTGAATGCCTGACTCGGTAGCGTGCAGGGCATTTATAGGTGTTTCTCGTTGGCCTAAAATGTCTTTGCCCGTTTGCAGCAAGACATTTTTGCCTGCCCTCATGAAGGCTTCTTTAGGGTTTTGTTTGTCGATGATGACATTTTGGAGAAATTCTTTGCCTTGCGTCAGTGCCGCATCTTTCAAGGCGTGCAATCCGCGTGTCACCATCGGTTTCAACACCGGGGCCACCGAACGAAAGGCCGATTTTAACATGTCTCCTAAACCGTGTCCTCGCTGTCGAGCAACCCCTCGGTACACTGGATACATGACTTACTTACGAGTCGTGAGAGAACCGTTTTCGAAAATGGAGTTTCACCGTGACTTTTCCTTTGGTGAATGGAATATTTTGTCCCAGATCTCCTTTTATAGCAATGTTGACCGTGTCCAAATACGACTTACTGACAGGCAAATAGTGAGGATGTACAAATTCGCGGTGGACGTGGTAAGTGTTTCCACCTTCCTCGTCAGCGTCCGTGGCAGAATCCACTTCGAAAGGAATGACACGCAGTAACGGTACGGAGGTGTGTCCCACCACGTTGTACTCCACCACATCGGAATACACAAACATCAAATTCAGTCCTTGGTTCAGTTCTACCGGGGCACGAAATAACTTGCTAAAAGACTCGTTGTCGTAAACGATGGGTAATTCGTTTTTCTTGAGCATGGTCTTTCTCATGTCCATGTCTCCGCCCAACATGTCAAACAATTCAGGACAAAATAAAATGGACAGGATTTTACATCGTTCAAATTTCATCAAGAAGCGACGAGCTGCTTTGTGGTACTCCATGGTGACACTTTTGTTGACATGCTCCAAAGCTTTCAGAAACACGACATTAAACCTGGAGGTTATGGTGCTGACCAAATGTTGACCACTAAAATAATAGCCTGGGGGAATGAACAAGTGATAGGTGGTGTACTTTTGTGTACGGGTTTTCTTGTCATATTTGACATTGCTATCCATCCACTGTTGCATTTGCTCGTCATGAACTTCCACATCAAAAAAATTTTGATTGGGAAGGACATTGAGGATTTGGGTCGGGTGAATCATTTCTACTAAAGCCACTTCCCAATGGGCTTCGTGATCTAACTGGATGGCTT
Organism: Sinohyriopsis cumingii; assembly: GCA_028554795.2. Taxonomy (NCBI): domain Eukaryota; kingdom Metazoa; phylum Mollusca; class Bivalvia; order Unionida; family Unionidae; genus Sinohyriopsis; species Sinohyriopsis cumingii. The sequence continues at coordinate 98,495,006 of CM068832.1, forward strand.
GAGGTAATTTGGCCGTGTAACAGCACAACGTGTTCTTGGGAAACACCTCCATGGAACTGTCACTGGGTAAAGTTAAGTAAAATTGGTTTTGGTGACTCATAATTCCAGAGTTCTGTGGCTGTCCGAGGGGTTAGTGGACGTCAGAGGCGTGTCTCCGCCCAAAATGGGGTTCTGGTTGTGATTGAAGTGGTGACTGGCACTGGCACTGGACACAAGGTTCCCGGGGTTCCCGTTCGAGGTGAATTTCAGGGAGGGATTAGGAAGCAGGTAACCGATGCAACTGCTCAATAAAATGGTCCACAATTGTTTGTCTCCTTGTTGCAAACTCAAATTGGCGATGGCTGCCCCGATGACACAATACACCACGAAGATTTGGCAGAAAAAGACGATTTGCGTTTTAGGCACACGCTCTCCACACCACACCCACAAGGGTTGTTTTTGTAAATCTTGCACAGAAGAACTAGGTGAAGGAGGAGTGGTCGACATAGCTGCGTCTGCTGTGTGAAAGGGCATGATGGTCACTTCTTTTTATAGTCGATGACTTGCGAAGCGTCGATCCAAGAATCAAAACTGGGTGGATATCTTTTCCAACGTACTTTGGCTTCTTTGACACGTCGTTTGCCCACTTTACGGGTTCTGCGTTCGAGAATGCTTTCGATGTCGTACACGTCGTCTTCTTTTTTGGTGACACGTTGTAACTCGGGCAAATAAAACGTTCCTTTGAGTACTTCTCCGTTCATGTCTTCCAATTTATAGACGGCAGGATGACGGTCATGCACTCGTCCAGTGACGCGAAACAAATCGGTCGTCCAGTTAGGTAAGTAACCTTTGTCGAAAGTGCGTTTGGTTTTGCCAATGCGCACCCAATCTCCTACGGCCAACTCTCCACTTTTCTTGGGGACAGCCCTCGTCGGGGACGTACCAAACAGACGCTCAAACACCAGCACTTCGTTGTCGGGAGTCACGTCTTGCGGGGCACGTCCGATGCTTCGATGGTAAGATTGGTTGTACGCTTGCACCAGGTGCGGTAAGATGTCGATGTACTTCAGAGTGTGGTGATGCGTAAAATATTTCCACATGCGTTCTTTCAAAGTGCGTTGAAAACGTTCCACGATGCTGGCTTTGGTTTCGGGATTCTCGGTGGTAAAAGAATGAATGTCACGTTTCTTTAATTTTTTTTGGAAAGCTTGGTTCAGAAATTCGGTGCCTTTGTCCGTTTGCCATCGAAGAGGGTGACGACCGCTTTGTTTCAACACCCGTTGCAGGGCTCGCACTAACTCGCTGATCGATTTGGAAGTCAAGGGTACGACCCAAGCAAATTTGGAAAAGACGTCGATGACACAAAACAAATATTTGTAGCCACGATTGTAGCTGGCCAAATGAGAGACATCGGCTAAATCGGCTTGCCATTGATGATCGATGCCTTCCACTCGGGTGCGACTTCTGGCAAACTTGCGTCGAATGGGTTTGTGTAAAGTGTAGGTAGCTTGTTCTTGTAACCATCGTTGCACTTGAGGTAAACGGAGACTTTTCAGTCGAGTTTTGGCAGCACGATACAATTTTTGAACTCCTGCGTAACCTGCAGGATGGGAGGGATCGTAGTAAATGCTGGCTAAGACTTTTTCCATTTTTATTTTTTGTGTTAATAAGACACCCACTCTTGGAGGATGCTACTCTTTTTCTCTTGGGGTATTTTCTTGGATTGCAATGCTTTGCGTGTGCGGCCAGCAATAGGTGTCGAAGAGGAGAAGGATGTCTGAGCGGGGGATATCGGTTCTTGTTTCACTTCTGTCTTCACTTCTGTCTTCACTTTCTTTTTCTATTGTGAGGAAGAAGGGGTGGCCATCATCTTTTTAATCCATCCAATTCTGGAGGTAGGTGGTGTTGTTAACTTGCGTACTTTTTCTGGTGGAGTTTGAAACCCTTCCTCTTCTTCTCCTTTTTCTGTCTTGGTCACGGGTACTGGTGGTACTGGTACTGGTACTGGTGATGGTGCTGGACTTTTCATCAAGGTCTTAAAATCTTTCAGAGTGGGTAGAGCTGTTTCGTCTAAAGCTTTCTGGTGAAAGAGTTGCAGTCGTTGCAAGAGTTGACCGTACTTTTGCGATTTTTCTGTTTCGGACAAATCTTGGCGATCCATCAAGGACTGCAATTCGTGTTGTAACTGGGACATCTCGCTCAAATGGGGATTGGGAGGTAAATGCGGGGTGTGTTGTTCTTGCCACCGATGGTATTCCATCCATCGTTTGTAAGGCACTAAAGCTAGTTTTCGTCCTTCCATGGGGTTGCCAGGGGTCGATTCTGAGATCTTGGAACTTCCGAGGCCTTTTTAACTTGCTCCCACCAGTCCTCCCAACATGGTTCCCAAGACTCCTTTCAGTATGGGGCCTAACAAGAGAGGTAAAATACCTCCACGTTGCACTAACATCTTCTTTTTTTGACGAATGGGAATTTTCTTTTGAACCATTTGGCGAAGAACGTGACGATGTTTGCCTAAGCATTGTTTCTGGTGTTTGGACAAAGGGATCGTGCCTTTCAAAACGTTCAAACAACATTCGCACACGGTATCGATGACCTCTTTGGAGGCTGTTTGAATGAGTTTTTTTCGTAGGGGTGGAGAAGCTTTGGACAGGACAGATAACATGTCCCCATGTTTGGCTAAACGTGGTGGCAGTCCTTTCCTTTTCTTTCCTTGGGGTTTTCTGGAGGGTGACATCTTTGAGTCTTCAGGACAACCAAAAAACACTGATACCCGACTTGGTCACAGGCCTTTTTTATACTGGAACGCGTCGCCACTGATTGTCTTTACGTCGTATTAGTTTGAGGACAGGCATGACACGTCGTGCAGGGGTACGTAACGGACTAAATCGAGCCAGTTCTTGCTTGGACAAATCCAGTAAACTTTGTAACATGCCCGATCTTTCTTGAACTTTGATTTTGGGAGAAGGTACTTTGTGAGCAGCAGCCACTGCCACTAAATTGGAAGGTCCTGCCACTGGGGAAGTTCTTTTGGGGGTCATCAACGGAGAAGTTCTTGGTGTGATCAACGTCTCCAAGTACTCTTCAGTTCTGGGTGTCATTAACGGAGAAGTGGACAAACGTGAAGCTGCCGGAGACGCAGTCACCGCCGTTGCAGGTCGTGGTTTGCGAGTGTAAGGTTGCGTCCTGGCCGAAGTGCCTCTCTTGCGACTAGTTTTCTGTGGACTTTTCTTTTTCTGGGGGCTTCTTTTATTTTTCCGGGGTGGTGGTGGTGTCTGGTCAGAGGAGGGTCCTGCCACTGGAGAAGTTCTCCTTGGGGACCTGGTCTTTTTCTTCTTGGGGCTTCGTTGGACTTTTGTCTTGGGTATAACTTTGGGGGCATTAGGATCCCGTCTTAAGAGTGAGCGAATGATGACCCCTCCTAGAGTACCGCTCCCTCCAGGTTTCAAAATGATTTGTTTTTTGGTTTGAGTGTCGATGCGGGGATCGGCCAGTTGGACCAAAGCGACTTTGTTTCGATCAAAAAAGCGTTTGGTTTGATGAGGAATCTGAATGATTCCTTGGAGTAATTGACGTGCCGTCACCGTGAACCATCGTAAGACTCCTTTGAGACTAGCTTCTAAGACACGAGCTCGTGTTTGTGGATTTTTTTCTCGACTGATGCCATACAAGGCACGAATCAATTTGACGGGAAGATGCGACTGAAGGGACGTCATGTTCGCACTGTGTGAGACAGACGAAAAAGGGTCTGAGGTTTTTATAGATTTTTTTATGGGGAGTGAAATGAAGTCGAGGACGGAGACGTGTACAGGACAGGCCCTCCGTCCTGGCACCAGTGGTGAAACAAGTGGGTACGAAATCGCAAATCCTCGGGAGTCGTAGGTTTCAAATCGACGAGTAAATAGGCGTGTGGCGTTTGAGTGGCATCGTCGTACGCCTGAGTCAGCCAAGGCGTTCCTAACTGTTTGGCTAAGACTTGCACTTGCGATTTATCTCGAGGGCTTTTAAACAAGACCACGTAATGCGCATTGAGACTGATGGTGCGATGGGCTTTACTTTGTTGAAACAAATTTTGGGTGATGTAAACGACACTGGCATTACGGTGATGCCCTTTGCGCGTGAACCACAGTTTAATTTCTTCTTCGTCTTCTCCTAACATGTCGTCGAAAATGACCAAATGGGTTTGACGGGAGTCAGAGACGATGCCGTCGTCTTCTTTAGGAATGCCTTCCACAAACACGATGGAATCGCCTTGACTTTCTCGCAAGAGGCTGTACGCCGATTGCCACTCTTTGTAACACGACAAGATCCGTTGAGGGGGCCGATCGATCAAATGATGTTTATGTTCGATCAAACGTTTGACGAATTCGGTTTTGCCAGAACCGCTAGGTCCAGCAATGAGCATGTTAAAGGGATGGCGAAGATACAAAGCCTTCCAACTGGCACGATCTAAGTGTTCGTCGATGACTTTGACAGTAGAGGAAGAGGGAGCAGAGACAGTAGAGGTAGCCATGGTGTGAGGAATGTCACTTGTGACACGAAAAAACAAACAAGACAAGAGTTTATATACTTTTTCAGAACACGTTTATTGAATATTTTTTTCAAACATGAATACGAAAGACAAAAATACATAAAAGCCAAAGGCTTAAGTACAAGAATAAAAGGCACATGAACGTGGAATAAAAAACAAGTGTCTGTACAACAACCACATGTTTTGGGTAAAGTTCTAACCAGTTCTATAGTAGGGGGTAAGGTCACACAAGTGTCCTCCCGAAAGGGTCTTTCAGGCCTGTCCACGACAGTCCTGTCCTGGGTGACGGGTTCTTCTGGCACCGTCACTAACACAGGTTGAAAAGTAACTTTTTTCCTTGAATAACTCTCGTGCATACTGGGCCACCTCTTGTGTCCAAGCCTCAAAACCCTGGTCTCGGTGATGTCCAACATTTGACTCCTAACCAATCTGGTTTCTTCTTCGTCAACGACATGGTAAGTTACTTCAATGAACAATGAACTATTGGTCTTGGACGTTGTCCCTTTTAATATGCTGACCAATATCGATGTGACCGTACGGCAACGTAAAGTGATTGGGAAGTCTCACTCGCTTCTGGTACACGATTTGATAGATTTTTTCCAGGGGCCGACTGACGATGTGGTGAGTGGGTAAACGTACAATCTTGTTCGGTTGATAAGTGGTCACTTTAAAGTTTCCATCCTCTCCCGATTGCAAGGCTTCTTTCAATACCCCAAGTTGACCACTCGACTGGTACGATGATTCAGAGTCAGTCCTTTCACTTTGCACGTCGTGTGCACTTCTCCTTGTTTGTCCCGGTATTCGTAGCCGTAATTTTTGGGACCACCACTGACGAAACTTAGAATCTTGTCGTCGGGATGCTCGTCTGTCCAGGCTCCTAAACGGTCTCCTTCGATATCAGGGTGCTATTGAATCGGGTGATGGTTGTAAATGCAACTGTCCGTGTCAAAGTACAGGACGCGTTCTTCTAACAGTTCTAAAGCTTCGTACAATTTTAAGCGAGCATGAGCTGTCACGTGAGCCGCAATGATGACATTTCCAAAAGGGTCGTCTTGTACAAAGTCCAGATCTTCTTCGTAATTGACCAAGATCAAATCCTCTCGAACGACGTCCACGTGTTTCATGTATTTGGTTTTGTCGTGAATCATCTGAAAGTAGCGGGAAGGTTCTGTCAAATATTCCGTCTTGGGTAAACACGGTCGTTGTGCCATTTTACCCCACAAGCAATTTAACATCACTTTGGCAAACGATCGCCTGCCTTCGTTTTTTTCGATGTGGTCTAAAGAGATGCCTTCTTGTTCGTAGTATTTCTCTTTGAATTGTATTTGGTCTTCGGGAGTGTGACACCAGGAAGGATAGCCGCTGGCTTCTTGTTTCAGTTTCAAAAAGGCATCCACGTAGTCGGCGAAAATGCCTTTCTGAGTAGGGTCACCCTTGTGGTACTGTTGTGTCTTGGGAAAGTGGCAAATTTCGTACACTTCTAACAGTTGGTATCCCATGTCCAGAGCTTTGAACAATTCCACGCTGACCCAGGTTCCCGTCAAGGCACGTTCTTCCTGGCTGTGATGGCAAGGTTGGTCCTGGTTGCACGTTTCGGCACAAGTACGCCACAAGGGAAACATCAGTTTGCCTTGACAATGGTGAGGTAAGACGGGATGGTATAGGTTCGTGGGAGGCAAAACTTTGCACTTGATCAAGCCTTCGTATTGTCCAATGTTTTTCAGGTCGATGTGTTCCGTCAGCAATTGCGAGTGCCCTACAGGAAAGCGACAATATTTGCACACGTAGGGATACAACGAACACACGTCCAAGTATTTGATTTCTTCTCCTTTCTCTTCGTCGGCTTGGTACAGCAAACAGGTGGCATTGGTCCTTCCTCCGTACAAACTATCCCTCGGGTTCAGCGGGTCCATGAACTGGTAACTTTCCACGAGGCGTTTAAACTCGGGATCGGTTTTCATACGGTGATCGTACTCGTGTTCCCACATTTCCACCACTTGGTATCCTTCCTGTTCTAACTTTAGGCGTCGCTGACAAGTGTCCTGGTACAGGTCTTCCATGGTCCGTTGTAAAAACTGATTTTTAGTGTCACGGTCAGGGTAGCAGACGGGACATCCGTGAAATAAGCAACCGTTAAACTCGTACACGATCTTGGGGTTTTCTAAGTCCCAGCCATCGACCGAATACGTTCCGATGGTCTTTTCGCCTCCTCCGTTCCGGGCATGCTGAATCCATTTGTCTTCCTTGTCGCACAAGTAATGTAACCAGCGTAGGGCTTTGACCGAGTATTGACGTTTGACAAAGTGGGTCGTTTGAGGACTGATGACAGCCACGGTGTTTTCAGGCATGAATCGTTGGCGGTACACTAAGGAACACGCTTTGGCAATGGTGCAAGCTTCTTTCAAAGGATCGACCCCTCCGTGTTCCATGAACAGTTCTCGAAATTTTCCACAGCAACGTCGTAAAATGTCCACGTCGGAACGACAATACTTTAACATTTCTTCCTGAAAGTCGAAGGGGTCCGAGGCGTGAGCCTGGTACCAAGCGTAGAAATCTTCTCGTTGTTCGGTACGCATGTTGTCGGGGTCGTAATAGTGAGCCTCAGGCAAATGGGGTAGAACGGCATGTGATTGGCTTCCGTATTCAAAAAGTGTGGAAAGTACCCTTTAGCCATTTCTGTCATTCCAAACGTTTTAGGCATTCGGCTCAAAGGCATGGCCAAGTAACTCATCGAATCTTTAAACTGTACTTGTCCCACTTGCATGAAAATGATTTTGGCTCCGTTCAAAGTCACTTTAGGACGTTCGGTGCCTTGTTCCGTATAGTATCTGAGAAGAAACTGTCCATCGTATCCGGAGAAATTGTGAGCCATCACCGTGGCATGACGATGACAATCTCCGTAACGTTCGATGTCCTCTTGGCTCCACGTCTTGTCGATGGGGTCTAAGACCCATTGGGCAAAATCGGCTAACGTGTTTGGTCCCCGAAAGATTTTTTCACGTCCTCCAGGAATCTTGCTGCAGTGAGGGCAATGACTGAAGATAGGTTCTTGAATGCACTTCTCGCACGCTCGATGAGCCACGCAGAAATTAGGAATGTGAATGCCGGTCTCTTGCATGCATTCGAAATCGAAAAAGATGAAATTGCCTTTCTTCTTGTGACCGTCCTCTTTCTCTGGTGGGGGTTGGTATTTTTGCACGTAGCATTGGTGTTCCAAGTCCACGATGTGGTGACAAATGTGACATTTTTTCTTTCCTCGACATACGTGTGCCTTGGCATTATTGGTAAGTATGCCTTGTCCACAGGTAGGGCACAATCTCAGGAGTTGACAAGCACATTTCTTCTGTGAACCTTGTGTTTTCAAATGTTGTTGGTAACAGGTAGGACTGACAAACGTGCGCAAACAAGTCGAACAAGGCACTGGTCCTTCGCTCAGACAGGGTGGAGAGGCCAAACATCCTGGGCATTTCATTCCACAATGCTTGTGTTGCTCTTGATTGTTATAACCATAGTCACATTTCTCACAATAATAACCGTATCCCAGGAATCCAGTGATACTGGTAATGGTATCGAAATGATCATCGTGATGATAGACATGAATGTATTTTCCGTCCTTAAAATCTTGGCCTCGAAACAACAGAGTTCCGCGCATTTCTTGAGGGTGCACTTTCAAGGTGTAGCGTGGAGCTAGGGCATCTTGCAATTTTTGCATCTCAGGAATGCCACAGGGTGTGTCTTTGGACAGTCCGGCTTGTTGTAACAGGAGTTCTACTTCATTTCGTTGTTTGGCTCGGTCGGATTGTTGAATAGTTTTCCAGGTTCTTTTCCATTCTACCGTGTCGTTCTTGTTGGCATAGGTTCGTCCCACCACGATGGCACGGGCTAAACACATTTGGTCTTGAGGGTTGTTAATTCGGACGAGACTCTTTTTGGTGTTGCGAAGGTCGTCCACCAATAACATCTTTTTGCGTCCAGTCCCTTGAGGAGGAGAGACGTGGGCCATTTTCAGTGTGGCTTTACCATCGGTAATGTCAAACTGGTCATTAGATTGTTGCACCTGTTGTATCTTGTCCATGACTTTGGAAGGGGTCAGTTCTGCGGGTCTGCTAAACTCGATCCAAACAGGGGATTTCAAACCGTCGTGATCTATGGATAGTGTCAAGCGATCGTCTTCTTTGGCTTGACATTGTCGCTTGAGTGCGGTGAGCAAAGAATCCCACATCTCGGTGATAAACCCTTCTGCTTTCTCCAAGGGTACGTCGGCCTTGAAATCTTTAAACTTCACCGTGTAGGTGTAAGCCGTGGTTCTAAATTTTCTAGAGGAGCGCTTTTCCGTCTCTCGAATGGAATAGTACTTTTCAGGGTTGACTAAGGGTGGTGAACTTGGTTTAGAGGGTTCGGATTCTGGTTCACTCATGTCCTCTTCAAAATCACTGGCATGAATTTGTGCCAAGATTTCAGCCCTGGTACGAGGCGATAGATCACGTTTCTGCCTCTTACTTTCTTCTTGTTCTTCTTTCTTCTCGAATGAATTAGATCGTTTCATCTTGAGTGCAAAACGTCAAATGACTCAAGTTCAAACACCATAGACTAATTTATAGTCATGGCAAACCAGCGTATATAAAAAGGGTGTGTCTTGTCCTTTCACTATTCATTTCACTCTCAAACCGAGGAGAACGATGGAAGAGACTACCCAGATGGAACGTTTCGTCAGAGCTTTGCAAGGGGTCATTAGAAAATTCTCTTCAGACCAGCCGACGGACTACTCTCCTTCCTTTCGAGATAAGAGTCAGGATACTTGCTATATCTGTCAGAAGAAAGGGCATTGGTCTTCAGAGTGTCCAGACCGTCAAAAAAGAAAAAAAACAGGGGCTAAAAAAGACAAAAGTCAAGATACCTGTTATTATTGTAAAGAAAAAGGACATTGGTCTCCAGATTGCCCAAAAAAGAAACAAGAGGAGTCAGAAGAAGAGAGGGATTCTTCGGAAGAAGAGAGGGATTCTTCGGAAGAAGAGAGGGATTCTTCAGAGGAAGAAGAGGAAGAAAGAAGACAATTCTATTTAAAAGAAGCAAAGAAACAGGAGAAGAAAAGAAGAAGGGAAGAAAATGAGGAAAAAACGGTGAAGAAATTCAAAAAACAGAGAGACTAAACAAGGAGAAAGACGAAGTCAATGAACTTTTAATTAAAGTGTTCTGTGGTGAATTGTGAATTGGATTGTAAAAAATGGATAAAAGAATACATGAATGATATAAGGTAAGTGTCTTTGAGTTTTGATTTTAAAATAAGAAGCTACACTCACGCACTCATACACAGACACGTACTATAAGGGTAAAACGGGTGGGGTTTATTTTTGAGTTATTGGCAAATTGAAATTGTATTTCTTTTCGAGAAATGTGGGTGGCCCTGAAAAGGGCCTTTTTATTTTGGTGTAGGGGTGAGTTTAACCAATCAACTTTAACTGCCTTAAGCCTTTGCCACGGCCAAGGCCTACTTCTGATGATTGGGTTGAAATCACTAAGGGTGGTACGACAGGCTTAGTCACAGGGTTGGCGTGTTTAGCTCGGGAAGGTCGTATTCTCTTCGGTCGTGATAAATAAGTCTGACACATTTGTTTCAGACTTCTTAACTCCGCTAAAATGTCCAACAGTACCGTAGCCGTTTGATTTTCAGCCTCTTGTTTCTTTGCTGCTACTTCTTCTTGCTGTTGTTGCTGTTGTTTTTTTCTTACCTCTTCTTGTTGCTGTTGCTGTTGCTGTAGGAGAAAAGCTTGTTCCGCTTCCTTTTGTCGTTGCATAAATTTCTCCAATTCTTCTTTCTGTCTCTGTCTAAAATTCTCCACTTGCGGTAATGAAGAAGGTAACGAAGGTTCCGGAACAAATTCTTGCGAGGTAAGAAAATCCACAAAATACCTCTTCTGAAAGTAAGTCCGGGTTCCCTTGGGCAGTCTCCCCTGCTGGTGCACCCCAATGGATCGTTTTCTGAGTTTCCGCCATGTTGAATCACTGTCGCATAGATTGACTGCACACAAGCGCTAGCGAATCTATATAGACCAACTGACGTCACAGACTACTCTCTTCGGATTGGATGCGGGCTGACTGAATTTTGTAACGTGTGTTTGGATTGGTGAATGAACTCAATCCGTTTCAATCCTGCCTCTACTTATAAATAAGCGCAGTTCAGTGCATTGATTCACTTGTTCTCGTCGCTTCAAGATGTGGACCGATGTGCAATCTTCTACGCTTGTGTCTTCCATGATATTCCGGACGGACATACCCATGTATGTCCGATCCAAGTGGACCGTTGTCCACAGGACAAACACCAGCCTGTGGATACGTAGGATCTACGTAGAAAGACAAGGATGCCTGAAAAGAGTGCTGATTTACGGACCAACAGTGAGACGTAGCCTAAGGACAAGAAGAAGACCAATGCGGTACCATTTATGTTAATGAATACATTAACATAAACCCAAAGGCCCTTTTCAGGGCCAGCCATATTTCTCGAAAAGAGATAGCCTTTCCATTGCCTACCCCTTTTTAAAAAAATTTAAAAAAAAAAAAATCCCATATTCAATTCCCCTTGACGCTATAAAGTCCCACCCTGTTTAAATTCCTTTGACGCTAAACCGTCCCACGATTTTTCTCCATGTTAATTTCCCTTGTCGCTAATCTGACCCACGATTTTTCTCCATGTTAAATTTCCCTTGACGCTAATCTGCCCCAGGGGTCTCTGTAATGCTAATTCCCATTGACGCTAATGTATCCCACCTTACTACTATCGTGTGGTAAAAATAATATATCCGCTTGATAAACTTCATTTGGAACGATGACATTACAATGTGCATGCTGAATGTTTTTAGGCTGTGGTAGTTAAATTTGCCATATTGCCTGTCGTGCTAACCAATTTGTGGCGGCAGAGCGTGTAACATTTGATGCATCGGCGAGTTTACTAATCGCTGCTCTACCCGTCCAATACCCTTTTGGACTCTAGTAAATTGATTCCATTATTTTAGTAATCGGTTGATTAATTACCGGCTCGGGATATTCAGTTTCCCAGTAGCAATTTACCTTTCTTTGCAGATCTTACAAACCAGTTAGCTAATGATTCTCTGAAAGATTTATATTTCTTTTAAATTTAATACATAAATCAACTTCACATCTGCAATATGTCGTTGTTGTAAATCCTTATTTTTAAACGCTACGTCATGAACATGACATGCTTGATCACTAATGTTTATTGGATACTCTCCAGGTCTTGGTTGAGTTTGGTTATCAAGTTGGATATAAAGTCGGTTTTCAGAACCACAATAATTATATCCCGGAAGATGTTTTTCTCCTGGGTATTTTGCCATTGGAGTTCCTGGTAATTTTCCTAGTGAAGTAGCGATATCACCACCAATTTTCCTTGACTTGTCAAAAGAGAAAAATTTATATTGTTGTGCCACATTTTACACATTTACCTGTAAATGCACGTTTTTTTTTTTTTTGGTGGTTTTTTTTTTTTTTTTGTTTTGTTATTGTAGTTGTTAGTCCAGTTGTGGGGGTGGATGTTCTGCATCGAACACAATATAGATTCATATTATAAGTATATGGATGTAACTGATTTCTCAGCGACACGAAAACAAGAACCAGTCAAACATCATCTAGCGTTACCAAATTCTATCAGAGCAATTATCATAGGTCCATCTGGGTCGGGTAAAACACAATTGCTTCTTAACTTGATAATGAGATGGATCAAACGATGCTACGACATACGTAAAGATTTAAAGAAAATACAAAGTTATTAAATGAAGATTGCGATGACATTATTAATTTTATTACTGATATTGATAAAGCACAATCTGTAGTTGACCTCGATGGATTTATTACTAATTTATTGGTATACGACGACGAATGCTGGACAAACAATTAAATCCAGCTAGAATATTTTCTAGAGGCAGACACAAAAACACAGACGTGCTTTATGTTACTCAACGAAACACACAAATACCAAAAGTGATCAGAGATAACTAATATTTTAGTTGTATTTAATGGAGTTGATACACATACTCTGCGAAATATTCACCAGACTTGGAGGAGTGGGGATATCGATATAATTAAATTAAAAAAATGTCTTCTCCCGAGCACAGTCAACCCCACATGGATTTATAACAATACATTTACATGATCCCAGATCACGATATCGTATAGGATTTGATAAAAAAAAATCTTTGGTTGATTTAATCATAGCAACAGCAGAGGGAGCAGCAGAGGGGGCGAACAGACCGACTTTGGAAGCGTCCAAAAACCGAAATAAGGCTTCTAACTAAAAATATTTCGAGCTGAACATTTGCTTGAGAACTTCGGTTAATTAGAAAACTCGCGAGATTACAAAAAAATGAACCAACTTGAGGTCATGGCCCCTCTGCTGCTATAATTAAATCATTATGTTATAATAAAATGGTACATCCGGAATCTCATACTGCAAGGGTAGCTCGAGAACGATTAGAAGCAATCAAAAATTTTCTTCCTGTTAGAGATTCATTTAGAAAAAAACTTGCAAGAACGTCAAAAAGCACGAGTTGAGTACGAAGAAGACATTGAAAAACTGTTTAAACCCGTCACTACAGCTACTGATAAAGCTTCAGCGGCTGTTGAAAAAACTATATGGGGAGATATTAAGGATGATGAGAAGAGAAAAAAGGGTATTTTTCCAGTATTAGAACAAACTGCAGCGCAGACTGAAAAAAATAGCAACGAGAACTAAAAAAAACAAAAAGGATTTTACGAGATCTTCCAACTGACATAGCTGCAGCTCAACCTCCACCTGTCGATGAAGATATTGGAAAACTTCATACTGAAGTCGCCGACGTGAGAAAAGAACTTGCATCTGAACCAACAGATGGAGAAAACGCAGAATTGATTGCAAGATTTAACGAAGGGTTTGTTGAAGATATTAGAAATACTAAAAGAGAAGAACTACCCGAAATAATGTTATCTTTTATATTTAATAAATCTAATATTTTAAAACCCAGTCGTAAAAAAGTGAGTAATGATGATCTTATTAGATGGATGTATCGCATATATAGAAACAAAAAAAAACAGGCTAAAAGTCCAGAATACAAAAATCTTGATAAAGAAGTAAAAAGACTTTATAGAGAGAGACTGGAACAACTCTCCCAGCAGGAACTTCCTCCACCGCAGCAGGAATTTTCATATCAATTTTCTCCACCGGTGCAGGAACCTTCATATCAGCTTCCTCCACCCTTACAACGTAAAATAATTTCTGCGCCGGTGATGACATTTACACCGGTGGATTCACCACGTGGATTTCGAAGTGATTCACCTAGCACACCTCAAGATGAACCTAAAACAGGATCTGGTTTATGTCCTAATAATATCCTCAATGATGTGTCACGGTTAGAAGTTCTCGTAGGGGGAAAACGTGCCGGAAATAACTCAACAGAAATTGTTAATGAAATATCTGATATTTGTCGAAGATTATTTCAAGGCGATATTATGGATCGCAGCATTTATCGTTCCCTTATTGATGAAATTGCTGATGATTATCACAGCGACTAAACAATTAATTAATCAATATATAAAAATGATTATACACACTGCTCAACGTGGACCGATCATGGTCAGGGTAGTAAACTCACGACTGCCAAATTACAAAGTAATTTACGGAGATGGACTTGGTGATGTTGTTCAGGGTCTATTTAGAAGGATGGCTCCAAAAGCAATACCGATTGCAAAACAATTACGGATGAAGGCTATTGAGGCTGTTCGTGAAAAAGCTCCTGGTGCAATTGTCAATGTTGCTGGTAAGGCGTTCTCGGCGATCAAAGATAGACTAGCACGATTAATAAGACGAAAATAACAACCACCAGTGAAACTGGCAAGTACTGAGGTTATGCCAGCAAATGTCAGTAAAATAATAAATCAAGCCGCAAATCAAAAACTAGCGGAATTATCTGAAGAAGCAGAAAGAAATATAACAGCAAATTTAATAGCAGGAAGCGGTCTTCGTCGACGATGATAATTTAGATCACCATTTGGAAAAATGGTAATTACAATAAAATATTTAAACGTGTATCCGACCCAGCATTTGACACGGATGCACCGGTCCTCAAAGATGAATCGATACGTGAGTATCAATTTTATTCCTATGACGCAAGACAACCAAATCAGCGGGGAAGAATCGAATTACAGGTTCATGATACAAGTAGATATTGTTTACCCGCTGAGGCGTTTATTGAAGTAGAAGGTGAACTTGTAAAGGCGGATAATACTAACTACGGTAACAATTTGCGAGTTGGTTTTGTCAACAACGGGATTATGGCGCTGTTTGATAGCGCCACATACATGATTGATGGAAAAAATATTGAATCAATTCAGAAGGATGTTGATGTTGCTACAACAATAATTGGTCCAGCGAGATATTCTGATGATTACACAAGATCAGCCGGTCCAACAATGATGTTTGCCAAGGATATATCTGACAACGCCAACCATAATCAATATACCAAATTATTCACGCCAAGGGCTACTGCAGTTGATAATCAAGCAGAAGCTGCCAACCCCGACCGCGAACCATAATTTTGAAATCATAAAAGATATTGCCTCGACTTTCAACTTGGGTTTTGCCACACGCCGAGTAGCGTTGTCAGGAGATAATAGAAACTTCTCATGTGCAATTCCATTGTCTCACATCTTTGGATTTTGCAGAAATGTTAGAAAGGTCATCTTTGGAGCTAAACATACAGTTGTGCTCGTAAGAAAAGGTGATGATAATAATGCAATCTGGCGAGGTACTGGTGTTGCTGATGCTGGTAAAGTAAATATATCAAAACTTTCATTGTGGATGCCAGTAATGATTCCATCTATTGTTGAATAACAAAAATTACTTTCTTTTATGGATCAAGGCAGTAAATCATTGCTATCATGGTTAACAGTAACCACAGATGCTGCTCAAAGTAGTGTTAATGGTTTATTCACATGGAATATAGCATCAGAGCAAGGTGTGTCTGCGCCACGACATATTTTTATTGCGCTGCAAGATAATGCTCGGACGAATAATCAAGTACGTCCACATGTGATATTTGACAACCTTGGAGTTAATGAAGTTTCCTTGGGGATAAATGGACATCAAGAACCGGCTGAGGATATATTGTTAAATTTTGATCAAAATCACGTAGCGCGTGCATATCATCGTTTGATGTCATTCGTGGGACGTGATCAAAATATGGATACCGGTTTGCAAATATCACAGTTAGATTTTACAAAACTGTATCAGATTTATTATTTTTCACTGGAACATCTTGATTTATCCAAACAATTTGTCGTTGATATACACTTTCGAGCTCGTGTTACTAACCCTCCTCATCATATAGCTGGTCCACCACTTGTTCGCGGCACCTACAGAGCAATCGCGGTTATGCTCAGCGATAAAGCCATGTTACTTGAAGGTTGTAGTGGTCGAATGAGAGTCGTTGATGCACCAGTAGAAAATCTTTAATCATGTTATTTAAAAACACGAGTATAATCATAAAATGCCATATCATCACGTTAGTGTCAGTGTGACTCCTGGTCAGATTAAAAGCCTTCAATCAAATTCAGCAAAAAGCTGCGGAATGAAAATATCACTAAAGCGAGATCAGATCACGGGTGGTCAAAATAAACTATCATTATCAGAACGCCAGCTTAAACATTTCAACGACGCTAAACAATCAAAAACAGGCGTCAAACTCAATCTCTCTGCGGGTGCGGTTAAAGACTCAATTAAAACAGGTGGTATTTTTCCACTTCTCGCGGCTATTCCAGCGTTAATAGCTGCTGCCGCTCCAGCCGTAGCAAAAGCATCCGCGTTAGGTGCTTTTGGAACAGCTGCTGGAATGGCTCTAAAGAAAGCAACAGGAAATGGATACAAAAAAGGGACGCGGCTTAAGATTGCCAGGATCTCGTTGGGGAAGAGGTCTAAGGCTTCTACGTTAGATGCTCCAGCATCAAATTTTGATTTACTTGATACTGCTAAACGATTAAAAATAAAAAAATTTCAGAGGTGTTTTTATGCGAGATCAATTACCAAAACAACCAAACAAACTCGAAACAGGTATTATTAATCTCGACTCAAATTCAGGACCTGGTACTCATTGGGTATCATACGCGATTGATCCACGTGGAATCGTTTATTTTGATTCATACGGGTTAGCTCCACCTGTTGAATTTATCAAGTATGTTGCACCACTTCACGCAAGAACCTCTGGTTCCAGAGTTTGGTATTCAACGCTACCCACACAAACAATGATAGATCCGCCAATATGCGGCCGTGAAGTAATTAATGTACTTAATGCTATATCAAAATCATCCAAACCGCCACATAAAGTCGTGCATGATTATACAAGCAACCGCTTCGTTACGCGTAAAGCGTTTTAAACAGATCTTAAAATATAATGGTTGATATTTACGGAAGAAGATCTTCTTTACGCGTTAAGAAAAAGTCCGATGACATTGATCTGTCGAAGTACGCGACTAAGGATGACCTCGCTGATATTATGAACCTGGCTGGAGTTGACCCAGATGAGGTTGTTATTTTTCAGGATCGACATGGTAAACTAAAAACGAGCAATATCAAATGGAATGATATAATTCGACGAGTACTCGGTGCGGTCACGGATAATATTCCTGTGTTTACTGACAGAGGCAGAATTAGGGATTCAAGTATATCGTTTACAACCATCAGAAATCAAATTACATCAAGTGTTGCTAAACGCGTGAAAAATACCGGTGACACAATGACAGGTGAACTCAGCATGAACGGAAATAAGATAGTAGTTTTAAGAGATCCAACATCCGACGAAGACGCAGCAACAAAAAAATACGTCAACGTCAACTACAACACCGTAGATGGTAAATTATTCACGTTGCGGGCCGAGTATAACGTTTACACAAACGCGTTTACAAATCTCCGTAGAAATTTTAGAAAAATTAATGAAACCGCAGAGGCATTCTTCGGCACTCCGTTGGTCGTTGACATCAAACTCGTTGATATCAAGACGAACATCGACACGATCAAACAAACACAGCAAAACATCGTAGCGGGGATTCCTGAGACCGTTAATAAAACCAGTCTGATTAAAATCCCAGCCGGAATAACTCCCGGGCATATTACCAACATCGTATACACGGTATCATCGGGATTTGCAACATGGTCGCAGTAATATAAAACCATTAGATATACCGCAACAGTCACTGGCGTGTACAGGCTGTCTGTGTTTAGTGCTGCAAAATTTGAAATATTTACAACGTATCCATGGCGTCGTTCAACTGATAAGTTTTCCGGGGTTGTCTCTGTTATATTAAATAACGGAAACGAAGAAATATTTATTCTGGAAGCAGCTGATAAGAAATTAAACGCAACATCTTTCTGGTGGTGTTTGGAATTTGTAGCTGAAACACCTCAATTGGTTACTGCGTAAAATATAATGAGTACCTCAATCGACGTTGCATACAGGTACAATCAAGCGCGTGAATGGCAGGCAGCGTTGAAAGATCGAGTCGAACAATATGCAATAAAAATAAAAAAGTATCAACGACGATTAGTTATCATCGACGTTGTTGTTTATTCAGTATCCGCTGTTGTTGCTGGAGCTGGAATAATATTATCCGCGGTAACAATGATGGCACCAGTAGCTGTGACTATTTGTATTTCAGCAGCAACAACGATTGCAGGTGTGCTTAATATCATTGCAAAAAAAAATATGTACTTGCACGAATGAAACATTATCCGATTACAAGATAAAATTACACATAGCAACTGTCGCATACACGAGGTTATCTTCGTTGTTATCAGCGAGTCTCAGTGATGGAATTATATCCGATTTTGAGTTTTCAATGATGATTAAAATATACAACTGCGCTGGTATTAAAGGTACGAGTATTAATAATGACGGAATTACTGCAGCAGATCGTGACGAACACAACCCCACACAAGACCACGATGATCTCACTAAGCTCGATTAATCCTTAATTTAACATCAATTGTCCAACTGCAATTCGCGCGAATGAAATTGCACTAGCGCAATTACGAGTATACTATAGTTGGCCAAATATCAGATCGAGATGATTTAATGGTACACCAGCAAATAATTCGCTTGTATTTGCTAATAAAAACGAACCAGATGGAACACCTGACTGGGTTGTTGTTGGAATACCAACTGACAGTTATGAGGTCGAACAAATCAATGATGAATTTGCTCGTAGAATAAAATCAATAACAGGAAAAGAAGCAAAAATATCAATTAATGTTCATGAGCCGACGGTATATTCTGCAATCGAAATAAACTCGGCTGATTACGTCGTTGATATTTATCAGTCCACGATAAGATCCGTACTAGGTTGGCCTGATATTTAGCCAGAATATCATGGACCACCAGAACCAAAATTAATTGATTTTATCACGGACGAAATTTTTTTTATAATAACTCCAGAATACAGAGAGAAATTTCCATGGAATAGAGCCGGTGGTTCGTATCGTCCTTATAATTTCAGTGATGATATAACCTATATGAATGTTTTTAGATTGTATTCTAATCCCATTAATTCTGAGATCCAACAATCAATTGACAAAATACAAAATCTGTTTTTGTCGTTATCACAACATTATTCCGAGGATATAAAACAACAAATTATTGAGTCAATACAGCATCTAAATCAAGTAGGATCAGATCTCAATTATATTAATATTTTTGTTGAAGCAGCACTTAAACATGCTCTTTCCTTCCCCCGTCCTAGAAGACCATTTCTTAATCATTATACAATATCAGAAAAAAAGTATGAAGGACCGGGTAATCTTGAATTTATAGTACCAAAATATAAAAAGGATAAAATAGACAGAATTATCAATGAAAACGTTCCTAAAATAATCGATGCATGGAAACAAAATAGCTCCACCCGAGCCTATCCTCAGATATAATAATGATCCACACGGCGGCGGCAGACACGTATATCCGGGAATCGTTAATATAATATCGACAATCGCAGTCAATCTTGTTTGTGACGTAATCGAAGGCAGTTATCAAATAGATCTTGGAAAATCAAATCAGGCTGAATAAGGATACATCCTATACACGTTCACACCAGAAGTTTCCCCTGGGAATTTGATTGTGCAAGTACCAACCAATCATGTTTATCTACGTACACATAATCAGTATTTGTCACGAATAAATTTCAAACTCACAGACCACGTAGGACGATTAATTGACCTGCGTGGGGAAGAACTGATTGTCAATCTATATGTAAAGTCTTAGATTTCTGATCGTAGAAAGACTTTTATCATAATAATAGATCTTTGATCAGAAATATTTTATTTTATCAGAAATATTTCAACATTTTTAGTCAAATTTGTTATTTTTTTCAGCTATTTTAGTCGATTTGTCAAGGAAAATTTGTCAAATTGCAGTTTTTCGTCAGGTCAAACCTCGAGCGGTTTTCTAATTGATTTATCGATAAATCGTTAAAAATCAGTAAAATTAGCTCAAAAAATGAGATTTTTCATGCGATTTTTGTTAATTTTTCTGGTAATTTTCGAAAAAAATGAGGATTTTAACTGTAATTTGACAAATGTTCCTTGAGAAATCGACTAAAAATGTTGAAATATTTTATTTTTTCTGAAAATTTGATCATTTTACATAGTTCTGAGTACCAACTAGCCCATCAGAATTACGAAATTGATTGGTTTGCATGATTCTGAGTACCAACTAGCCCATCAAAATTACGAAATTGATTGGTTTGCATGATTCTGAGTACCAACTAGCCCATCAATTTCAGAATAAATAAAATATTTCAGAAAAAATAAAATATTTCTGAATAAATATAATCTCAGAATAATAGTTCTGATCAAAGATATACACGTGGTCAGGCCAGTCATTTTCATTTTCACCAGAATTATTACTTTGGATCTTAATAGTCTTATGCGAGTACTAATTGTTTTCCTCGTACTCGTGGGATAACTCCAATCTAATTTTTTCTACTGCGGCAGAGAGAGGAACGAATTCCTTCACATGATTATCTTCTACAGTAGCTAGCGACTGAAACATCGCCGCCTGAATCCGTTTCATGAACTTGTATTCAGATGATAGTGTGTGTATTCCTTGGTTTTTACGTTCTTGTAAAATCTCAAAATCAGAAACTATTTTTTCAGGATTTAGTTCATCGGATATATTAATTTCATCTTTTTCCAATTTTTTAATAGCAACAATTACATCATCAATATTTTCGTAGTTCATTATTTAGTATATATATATTTAAAATAAAAAAATATTTCCCCTATGAACATCTATTCGAGTCTTATAGCAAGTTCAGGGAGGGGAAAGGACAGTACAACCTAAGAACTCGTAGTTTGCCACCGCATTCTACCAAGTTCAACGGGCACACGAAATACTACCCTCTACGAGGGCCCCTAACCCGTCAAACAACGGTCTAGAGGCCCAAGAGGGAGGACGGCACAAACATATATTATGAATGAACTTCTATTCGAGTGTTTTAGTAAGTTCAATAAGTATGCAATGAATGAATTGAGGACGGCACAAACATATATTATGAATGAACCTCTATTCGAGTCTTTTAGCAGGTTCATTAAGTATGCAATGAATGAATTAAGGACGGCACAAATATATATTATGAATGAACCTCTATTCGAGTCTTTTAGCAGGTTCATTAAGTATGAAATGAAATATATGTAATGAAATGTAATGAGATGAAATGAGATGAGATGAAATGAATGAATGAAAGAAATGAGGCCATTTTCTACGCTCAACAGAACCACCCACCCTAATAATCAGCCCGTGGGTAATACAAAACATGTATTAACCACCGGTGATATGTGGTTTGGAGGGTTCTGTTGAGCGTAGCGGGGCTGGCGGAGCCCCAATTTATTATAAAAATCGCTAATATGCGTAACCACCGACGGTTGTCAGTCATGGGATTCGATCCTGCGGCCTCGAGCATCACGGCCAGATGCATTACAGCTATCGAATTCATCTGACCATATATGTTTCAAAGGTTATTATGTAGCTACAGCATTTCTGAATAGATTATAAATTTCTGTATAGATTGTAAATTTCTGTATTTCTGAAATATATTGTAAATTTCTGTATTTCTGAATAGATTGTAAATTTCTGCGTTATAAACAGGGGTCATAAATAGATTGTAAATTTCTGCATTATAAACAGTGCTTATAAATAGATTGTAAATTTCTGTATAGATTGTAAATTTCTGTATTATAAACAGTGGTCATAAATAGATTGTAAATTTCTGTATTTCTGAATAGATTGTAAATTTCTGCGTTATAAACAGTGGTCATAAATAGATTGTAAATTTCTGCGTTATAAACAGTGGTCATAAATAGATTGTAAATTTCTGTATTATAAACAGTGGTTGTGAATACTTGTGCATTAAAAACAGCGGTTTCTGCCAAGATCTTGCACTAATAATTACCACGGCACCACCACCTACAGGTCGGTTTAAATACTTGTGCAATTCTGAACAGATTGTAAATATCTGCATTAAAAACAGCGTGTTTCTCATAACAGGTTTAAAAATAACTCATTGATGAAAAAATATGTTTATTTTTAGTTAGAAACCATAAATATCTTTCTTTTGGTATTAATTTAACCAATTACGACCATAAAAATCGGAAATTTACGAAGAAAATTATATGTTACAGAAGTAATCTCCCTTTCGCATAATTAAAAATTCAGTAGTGTAACGATGAGGCTTTCTGACAAAAAAGGGATAAATGGTCAAAAAATGGTTATTAAATATAATTTAAGGTAGTGATGATAGTTTATCTCATTAACAATATTGGAAGGTGATTTTCTGCTTATATTTTTTTGAGAAAGTGGATTTGTATATATTTTCCGCGACATAACGTACTGAAGGCATGCAGATGTCAAAGTATTTCGAAGCCGCGTTCATTGATTGAAATATAATTTCTTCGCCAGTTTCTGTATTTGTAGACTGTACCGCCCTCCTTGCAATTGTTTTACATCTCCCAGTATTACCACGTGCTAAGTTCTCGCTCTGTGTAACAGCTCGAAGATTGGATAAATTATTGTCAATTTTCACCCCATTGATATGGTCGATTACAAGACCGTCTTTGATCAACCCCTTGTGACACTCGTATGTGAAACGATGACAGAGATAAGGTTTCTTCCCAACATTAAACAATAGATAACCATGATTATTAATAAAACCAACTGGTTTTTTCAATCGACAATTTCTGATCATGCCATCAATATTTGATTCGTAGTTTGTTATTGGAGGATGTTGGACAAATTCAT
Source organism: Sinohyriopsis cumingii (assembly GCA_028554795.2). NCBI lineage: Eukaryota > Metazoa > Mollusca > Bivalvia > Unionida > Unionidae > Sinohyriopsis > Sinohyriopsis cumingii. Next base: position 98,517,836 of record CM068832.1, read on the forward strand.
TTTGCTCCATATATACAATAATATTATTTGTTTAAATCATAATTTGTCTGAAAACTTAGTTAGATAATCCTCCACGGATTTTATATCGTTGCTATTGACGTTATTTTTTTTTTGTCATTATATCTTTTAAGCTCTCTGTATCGTTTACCACCACAACACGCACACAACTGTGTTTTTTCTCGCACTCCAGCACCACATCGCAGACATGGTATTGGTCCTAAGCTTCCACGGTGAACGCACTGCATGTATTGTCCACAAAATTCCTTTTTACAGGATTTATTACAACGAGTCAATGAACCAACCTTGAGCCATTTGCATTGAGACATTGTATACATAATATTTTAATTTAAATATTTGTTTGAAATATAATATGAACGAATTCGATAGATTATCCCGAATAAAGCCCTTGAGCGGAGATAGATTTAATCTCGCAGAATATCTCCTAACCTACCGATGCAAGATCTAGTTGATCCGAAAAACAAGGGTTTGATTAATAAAATTCACGACGCCAAGAAAGAATTTCACACAGATGGTGCATCTTATGTCTGGTCAACGTTCAAGATTATACGCAACAAAAATATCATTAACGCTATGATGAAAGACAAACGAGCAGCAATTATCATTAACTATCTTAATAATCGCAAATATCTTTTCAGAATAAAATTTGTCGTGTTGACAGAAACAGATGATTGGATTATCCGTGACAAATATGATCCTGTCCACGGTAATAAAAAAACTGTCGTACTAAGTAGAGATTCCAAACCAGGTCTATTGACAGGTATTGACAAACCGTATTATGAACGAGCATATCCTGTGACCGCGGTTATTTATTGAATCTATGTGATAAATGAAAAACCCAGCGTTGATAAACTAGTGCCGATGAAATTTTCAAAAATAAATTGTGTAGCTGAACGAGTAACAGAACATTTTACCGTTTCGACTCGTGGAAACGGTCTAACGGATAAAAGACGTAAAATAATAAACACGTGGGGAGAAATGGTTAAAGATACCGGTGCGTCCATTAAAGATGTCGCTGAGTTAGGAAAAAAAAATTAAAATTTCCAATAACCGTAGCGACGATAACAGGAGAGATTTTGTATGAATCAAAATATAGATCAAAAGGAGCTTCCATCGAAATTATTGATCATAACGCACACGCGTGGACTAACGCAGTAACAATATTTCCACGAGATAGAACTGTTAAAATGTTATCCCGGAGGCATGTTTGATTTTATTAACGAAATAAGTAAAAACGATCCTGTGTCAGTATGGTTATTTCAGTCTTGCGTGGAAGAAAAAAATTAATTTGATCAGTTTGTGAGACCAAATGGCATTATTTATCGAACAAATCCTCTTCACGAGAAAATGAAAAATCTTGCACTGCAATATACTGATGATACTGACGAACTATTGAGCAACTGTTTTACTGTTCAGTCAGTTGCGGCTCATTTTGCTAGAAAGAAAAATTCGTGGAAACCAACTAGATTTGATTTTCTCAATGACATAGTATCCAGTTGTGTCGAATATGGACACGGCGAACTATGGAATACTAAATACAATCACAGAGATGTTATTTCATTTGATATGGTCGCGTGTTATCCCGGGAGTTTTCTTGGATATGGAGATTGTTCTGTGTATTTTGAGCGATTCGGTCATCCGACGCACGAAATGACGCGAGTATCGATAAATGGACCATTACCGGATTTTGACCTAACTGGATTTGCTCGTATCGAGTCATTCGAAATGTCTAAAGGACTTCATCCAATTTGTTATGTTTGGTTTGGAAAACATTTTTCAGAAAAAATGTGGACACCAATGGTACTATTACGGTATATGCTTGATTGTGCGATATTAACACGGTTGATTGTAAGTGAAGCAATTATATCATATGGAAAACAAACCGAGGTTTGGTTACCACATTTCGGACGAAACCGATTCGAAGGATCTTGGTATAAAAATAATTGGCAAATTTACACAAGGAGGAGCATATGATCACAGACGACATTGTACAAGATTGATTATGGACGATGCTGAGTTAGATTTTATAACCGCTGATACAACGAACAAGAACACGTTTATAAGTCGAGAAACAGTTTTCTTATCAAATGGAAATAAATTAGGTACAATTGTGAGCTACATGGACGGTGAGTCACCTCAGTATACTCATTTAAGATCATCGATGCTCGCGTATGTTTCGATAAACCTATTATCGATGATAAATAAGGTTTCTACACTCGCTGTCAGAGTTGCTACTGATTCGTTTTATATAAGTAAAAAACATTCAATACTGTTAGAAAAATTAAACATAGGCACTTATGCATCGTGGGGTTCGTGGAGAATAAAAAAGGAATATATGCTCGATTATTCCAAATCCGCTGATGTTGCGGTTAAAGATATTTACTGTAAAAAATATCAAACGTTGACAACTTCGTTGTTACCATCGATATACGATCCAATAACTAGACATAAAACGGTTTATCTAAACGGACCTGGCGGTTCTGGTAAAACCACTCGAGGTATCGAACTATTTCAGAAATCAGATATGATTCTGCTAACACCTACACATAGACTAGCGCGAGAGATGAAACAACGAGGAGTACAATCATGTACTTATCACAGCTTTTTTCGATGGAAGGGTGATGCATGGACATCTTTAAGGATGGGCGAGAAATACATTCCAAGGATTATAATATGGGATGAAATATGCACTGTACCGCTAGAAACACTAAAAACATTTCTTGATTGGTTATTAACAAGAAATACAGCCGTGATAATGTGCGGCGATCACGGTCAAACACCACCTGTAGCTGGACCATCTCCACATGGATGGCTGAAAAATTTCGTTGACCACTTCGAAGAAGTATCTAATGATCATAGAGCACTTGATGCAGCGTTGAAGGAATTTAAAAAATTAATCAGACTACAACCGAATAAAATTCAGTGTGAAGTAATGCGCGAGAGAATTTCAGAAACACCCATGAAAGACTTTTAGCGCGCGTGGAAAGCAAACGATTTGATAGTTGCAAGTAGAAAGATAGTTCGTGATACACTTCAGCGGGAGTTGTTTCAGTTACAACGAGAAAAGTTTCCAACGTTCCCAGTTCCGTTATGTTATCGACCAGCAGATACGCGACGGCAAAATATTGACGTTGATATACCAGGACACTTGACAGAGCCAAGGAAACAGAATCTTGTGTTGAATGATATTATCACAGTTGATGTTGATGTTGTTGAAGATGCTCTACGTGCTGATAAATCCCCGTGGACGCTTGGATACGCAATGACAATTCATTCATCTCAGGGATTAACTATTACTGATATAGTTGTTTGGATCGTTGATGATCGTATCGAATGGTCGAACTTGGTTTATCTTGCAGTGTCTCGAGTTAGAAAAATATCTCAGTTAAGACGAATCGTCATGGACTTATCAGTGATTAGTGATGACCTCGATCGTCGAGGCCTTGACGAATGTCAAAGCGATATAATAAGAAAAAAATTATCTGGTTATAAACAGTATGATAAAAAAAAACAAACGCGATTTTAATCTTGATGTTGATTTTATTAATGCGCTGAAACAACAACAAAATAATCATTGTGCAAGTTGTAATTGTATAATGTTATGGCGGTATCTGAAAAATGATCCAAGACAATTTACCGTAGATAGAAAAAATAACAATCTTGGTCATACACGAGAAAATATCATGTTGACCTGTCTTGAATGTAACCGACGTCAGGGTGCCGGCAACCTTGGAGCTAGTTAAGTGATCTGGGTGGTAATTGTGTGTTATCGGGAATTATCTGTAATTGTTCACGTACAAATCCACGTTGAGGAGCAGCTGAATCCAGTCTGTAGATTGCGGGTCTACCTAAGGATCTTGTCACGGTGGATATCTTATGTGTGGTAACACTCCAAATAGGATCAGTCGCTCTTTTTTTACCACCTTCAAGTTCACCGGGCTCGTATAAATACCTAACAGTGATATTACCTAATAATGGTTGTGCTGAAAGATCACGTTGTTGTATTGGTATATTTTGTTTTGTAATTGCATTAATAGGTTTCATGTTGGTCGTTCGAGTAATCTCATTATTTAACGCTGCTATTACATTTGGTAATCTTGCCACCCATTCACGAGATCTTTTATCTTGAATCAATTCCTTTGCGTATTGATATCCAAATAACCGCTCAGCAAGTGTTCGATTAAATCGTTCAACAATTGCCTGATCACGATGAATTGCAGTATGTCCTCGTCGTATTTTAGTATTATGTTGTTTCATCAACGATGATACTGGACCAAGAAATTCCTTGCCAGGATCAACTTGTAACAGCTGTGGCCATCGCAGACCATCTCGTTGATAAATTCGTTTAAACGCAGAAGCAACTTCAGCAGCTGTTTTAGTCGTTAACGGTTCTGCATCTTTATATCTACTTGCAACATCAACAACAGTTAGCGCGTATTTGTACGTTTTTTTTAAGCACAGTATCATGTGGTAAAAACTGAATATCAGCTTGATGAACTTCGTTAGGAACACTGACACTGAAATGTGCAAATCGAATTTGCTTAGGACGCGGTAGATAAATTTGCCATATTGCCTGTTTGGATAACCACGCTTTAGCAGTAGAATGTTTAACCGCTGCTGCATCAGCGAGTTTACTAATTGCTGCTTTACCCTTCTAGTATCCAATTGGTGAATAATAAATCGATTCCATTTATATATTACCAGCCCCTAGTGCTAATTTACCTTTCATCGCGGATCTTACTAACCAATTACCTAGTGATTCTTTGATTCTTTGATATTTTTATTTTTTATAGCATTTAACGCATGAATTAATTTCACATCTGCAATATGCCTATGTTGTAGATCATTGCTTTTATATGCAACATCATGCTCATGACATGCTTTATCAATAGCGTTTATTGGTTCCTCGCCTGGTTTTGGTTGATCCTGATTATCAAGCCTGATATCGAGTCGAGTACCAGGACCGCAATAATTATTTCCTGGTAGATGTTTTTCTCCTGCGTATTTAGCCCACGGAGTTCCCGGTAATTTTGTTAATTTTGCTGCAATATCACCTCCGCGTTGCTTTTTTTTTTAACGCTGAATTATCACCGGGAATAAATTTAAATTTTCTTGTACCACACCACGTACACTTACCCGTAACCGCTGATCTGTTATTTTTTGTGGTAATAGTTGTTAGTGTATCTGTCGGGGTACGCATCCTGCACTTCACATAATATAAATCCATGGATATTTTATACAGCATGGATATAATTGATTTCTCAGCGACAAGAAAACGAGAACCTGTCAAGCACCATCCTGCGTTACCAAATTCAATTAGAATGATAATAATAGGACCATCTGGAAGTGGAAAGACACAGTTGTTACTCAGTCTTATAATGAGATGGTTAAAGTGGGATAAATTGTATTTGGTAGCCCCGTCAGTTGATGATCAACGATGTTATAATGTGCTTAAGGATTTTAATGAAAACGCGGATAACGATGTTATCCAGTTTATAACCGATATTGATGAAGCACCATCAGTTGATTCCATAGACGGATTTATTAATAATTTAGTTGTATACGATGATGTGATGCTGGACAAACAATCAAATCCAGCTAGGATTTTTTCCCGTGGTAGACATAAAAACACCGATGTCATTTATGTTACTCAACGATACACACAAATACCAAAAGTGATCAGAGATAACTGTAATATTTTAGTTGTGTTTAATGGAGTTGATACACATACTTTTCTAAATATTCATCAAACCTGGTGCAGCGGTGACATGGATATAATTAAATTCAGAAATTTCTTTTCACGAGCGCAAACTACTCCGCACGGGTTTATAACAATAAATTTGCACAATCCTAGAACAAGATTCGTATTGGACTTGATAAAATATTTGGATAAATTAATAGCAGCAGAGGGGCGCATGACCTCAAGTTGGTTCATTTTTTCTGTAATCTCGCGAGTTTTCAATTTACAAAAATAAATGGTCTAATTAACCGGAGTTCTCAAGCAAATGTTCAGCTCGAAATATTTTTAGTTTGAAGCCTTATTTCGGTTTTTGGACGCTTCCAAAGTCGGTCTGTTCGCCCCCTCTGCTGCTGAGGGAGTGCGACCTCAGCGAAGCGTCATGGTGGGTAAACACACGTGCATACTTTATAAATAATACAAACGACAAAAAAGTAACAAAAAAGAACTAACCCATTTAGAGAAACTCTCGGTTAGTTAGAGGCTTTGGTTTGACATTATTGACCTTGTATTTTTGTTCTCGTAGGAAGGCTTTTATTTCATAAATGGACTTTCAAGCAAATGGTATGTTCACCACCTCTGCTGCTGACTGGTATATTAAATTTCATAATAGTATACAGTAAAACAATACATGTTAGTGAATATCTCTTCCATTAATATTTTCTTTGTTGGTGGTTTTGCTTTTGCTATGTGTGTGTGTGCGTGCGTGTTTGTATTGGGGGACATATTTTCTTCTCACATAAATATATATAATTAAAAATACACACCAAGCAGAGCGGAAAGTGCACGGATCCCACGGGAGAATGCTATTCAACATTAACATGTTTAAATACAAAGAAATAATATTATCATACAAGTTATATAATTCTAATTTCGTACTACACACACGCGCGCGCGGCGCGCGCACACACACGCATACACCCCATAGAGAGAGAGAGAGAGAGAGAGAGAGAGAGAGAGAGAACTTTAATTGAATTACATAAGATTATACTCAGTAACGGCCTGAGAAAACACGGAGCCCGATCTGGATCAGTTTGGCGGGTCCCCCTTTGAGCACGTCATTTGGAAATAAAATTTTAAACAAGTTTTACATGATATTGAATTTAAAATTGTCTTCCGTCGCTATAAAATTACTTTCTCTCTAAATATATATTTTGTAAAAATTATTAACGCGCGGACACCAGTGCCAAATCTGTTCAATCGGACTTAGGCGGGCCCTGATTATACTAGATCTCCTCTGCCCAACCTTATTTGTGCACTATACTTCAACTCTGTATATTTATTTATTTATTTATTATTTATAGAAGTATTTTGGCTTATGGGCCATAATTTGCGATCGCCCGAGGGAGAGGGGCGCCATTTCACGGAACATGTTATACGTATTCTTTTTTCTATTACAATACGTAAATTATTATTCTTACCACTAATAATACATTTAATATATAAACAGTTTACGGTGTGTTTTTTTTTTCGGGGAGGGGACGGGCGAACTTTCGTCCACCGTAAACATGGGAGTTTTTGCAAGGGTATGGCGGGAATGAAGGCCCTCCCCTGCTTTTTAACTAAAATTCATTGCGCGCGCGCAGACACACACACACACACACACACATTTGTAATGTAAACAAATGCATCATAATATAATAAACTAATGTTGTTTCAGTTATATCTCCCCGTTCATCAAAATAGTGTGAGATGAGAAATAGTGTGAAGTGGGGAGCTCTTTTCTTTCCGCAAGATCTTCAATTTCAACTAGCGTGAGTTCCAGTTGGTCAGTTAATCCTGTGTTGTATAAGATTTCTGTGCTGCACCCTAACGAGTGAGAAAATCAGAAACGGCCAAGGGAAAAGGTGATGTTACACTTTTATTTATCATAAACAGCTTTAGTGTATAGTGATTTCTATATTTTTTAAAATTTAGTCGTTTAATCTTTTATTTGTAAAAATCACATCAAAATCTTATATTCAGCAACCAAATTCAACCATTAGTAGCAACACTGAACCTTTAAATTGTCTCCCCTTTCTTCACCTCCCGCCATATCGCAAGGCACTTTGGGAATACACGTGAAATATACAAGATGGCTGACAAAGAAGATGAACTCACACCAGCAACAGATATCGTTGTTACCAAGTATAAAATGGCTGGTGACATGGTGAACGGTACAAAATTGAAATATTGTATAGTGTTCTATAAACTGGAAAATTAAAATACCCACCCATTTTTCGTAGAACTTCACAACAGCCACTCATATGCCTCCCACGTGTGAATCCTGAATTTCACAACAGGGTCTCGGATATTGGCATGATATAAAACTATTTACTCCACTCATCTGAAACTTATATGGAAGCTGTTTTAAGTAAAATAAGGATTTAAAATGTAAATGGCCACATGTAATATTATAAAGATGTGTTAGTATGGTTGATAAGCTACCAAATCTGCCCCCCCCCCCCCCCGTTGCCTGCTATGTCTGCAATAATGAGGCACGTTGCAGATTTATCGGCTGGCAGATATAAAGTGCCAGTCTGGTTTTCCCCGACCTAGTAATACATTTTAATGAATTCGGCATGAAAATTCAAGATCCAGGCTAACATATTGTAACTAAAATTTGAACAATAAGATAAAATATGGGATATCTTGAATTGTTTTTATTCTATATATAACGTTTGCTTTCCGTTTTTACCTTTGCATATTAAAACCATATTGCAGTTAAAGTTATCAAAATAAATGTATGTAATAATACATATATATATATATATATATATATATATATATATATATATATATTATGAAAGGGAAACTAAAGGGTTTAGATTTATGTATATTCAGAAAAGCAAAGATGTGTGTATATAGGCAAATAAATGAATAGAGCGAGAAGCATATGGGAAATGGCTGGAGTGTTTTTTTAATTATTTTATAGAGAGAGATATTTAGGTAAAATATTAGATACAAGACTCCTTCCAGCAATGCCTTGCTAAAGAAAATCTGATAGCCCTATGCCCAGGGCCCCTGTAGTTTCAGATCATGCCCTTTATTCTAAGTGAGGTTCCCATCAGGCTTGTCAACAAAAAAAGAAGTAATTTGCTGAGAAAACTTCAATGTAGTGATGAAATGTGAAAATTTATTTTCAAGATGTCGAAAGACTAGTATTTATTAACCCTTTACCTCATATAACCATCTTTGGACGCCTCTACAAAAGTTGCATCGAGGCGCCTTTTGACGCCACTACAAAAGTCCCATGGAAGCGCCTTTTGACGTTGGCTGTAAACATCAGCCATTTTAAGCCTGTTTTCATAGTGCCACCTTCGGGGAAAACCCCTTATTATTCTTTTCTGCGAATCACAATTATGTCAGATCACGTGTTCACTGTTTATGTACTGGTCAATATCTGCAATTTAAAGTAACTGGGTCATAATCTCCACTCTCCAAAATGGCGGTCGCGGATTTCATTCAGTACTTACGAAGTTTTCACGATTTGAATCACAACTATGAAAGATTCAATAACCAAGGTAAAGGCTCTGATATTGATGTAGGCAGCAATTAGTTTTTATAAATTATCAAATTCAGATGACTTAGTGATGTAGACACAGACGAAAAACTTGTAAATTTCGAGTATGAGAAATGACAGCTACGGTTGGTCACACGGCCTCACTGACATGATGGTGAACAAGTTCTCTCAAGATTTTAAAGCACATAAAAAATTCTTCCTTGAAAAATAATTACACAGCTATAACAATCGGACTTTACTCTTAAATTGTTCCACATATAATAAATGTGTACCAAAAATGTGAAATGGTTAAAATTGCTGTTAAATGTAACATACACTTCATTGCTTAACAGTTCACAGGCAGGCAATGCATATGTGGTAGACTAGGTAACATGTGTTCTATTTATAGCAAGCTGCACTTTGTCACTATGCTCTATGAGGTAAAGGGTTAAGGGATCGAACATTGTTGTGTTGGCTTTTGAGTCTTTGGTTAAAAAACAACCGTCCTTTGGCTGAGTTGAGATTAAAAGGAAAGCCAAACTAAAAATTTTGACAAAACCACTTTAGTATTTTTTTATTGTCTTGTTTAAGTGCTATTGCATTGTTCAAGATGCTTCAGGTTAAAGTTTAATGAAAATAATTCATCTGTTCTTTGTACACACTTACACTTGTGTATTGAAACAGTGGTTAAACATAATAAGTGGCACCTGAAGAACAGAAGTATAAATAGAAACAAGTCAGTTTAATATGATTTTGTTTTTATCTTTTAAATTTGAAGTGTAACCATCACAATGTTTTGTAACAAATACTGCAAAAGGGTCAGTTTTGGGCATATAGAAATTGTATCCTGGATCTTTGGAAATTGAATTAGGGCTGGTGATTTATTTTTAGTAACCGGCCCTGGTCTGATGTCTAAAAGAATTTTTCTTACAGTAATGTAATGGGTTCATTTAGGGTAACATTTGGCAAAAACCATAATTGACAATATCAGCAGAGTACTTGGGCCTTTTTTAGTATCAAGTTTGTAGTGTGTGAAAATGGGCTTCATTTGTGACATGTTCTCGACTGACATATAGGCAAAATAGGAAAAAGTAATTCATAATTTATGCACACTAGATGTTCATTGTTGAATTTAAAACTTGTATGTAGAAAATGCATGTAAATAGTTTTTCATTATGGAAATCGCATCTAGTTGGACAGTGCAAACATTTTACTGATTTTCTCATCATAAACAGTTGGCAGATTTTTGAACATACAGCAGACATCTGCAGTTTCCACTCTTACCACAAAATTTATCAGGCATGTATTTGTATGTCATGCTAATAAGACGACCTCTGCTCCATAGTGCATTTTGATTATTAAAATGTTGAATTTTAAGCTGGTATATGTAGTAGTTGATCTTTATCAATGCTTGGAACTGCGCCAGTGCCTAATTGGTTAGTGTCCACCTCGGATGCAGGAGTTTGCATGTTCGATAAACCATCAAGTCGCACCAGAGACTTTTTAAAATAGTTGAAGCAGCTGCAACGCTTACCATTCAGCAGTAAGTTAGTGTTAGGATAGGTGGGCCTGGTGTCAGGATAATGTGACTGGGTGAGACATGATGCAGCCCGTCTGTGGCATGATGCCCCTGTGCTAGACAACACTACACACTGCAGACATAGCAGTATGACTGAAAAATTGTTTATGCTATGCTAAAAATTCAAACCACACACATTTATCAGTGATTAGTTCCCTAGCTAATCAGAATGAGTAAGACATTTCTATCAGCCAATGGAATTGACTGTATTCTGCGTCACTGGCAATGCATGCACTATGTTAGTAAGTTGACATACATTTGATTCCGTCATAAATTGGCCATGTCATGTATTATTATTTTCTTGGTATTAATTTATGCCACCTATGGTCACCGTGGAGATTGTTGTGCCAGAGATGAAAATTGGTAAAAGGGTGAACCCTGTAGGTTCTTTATAACACACAGAAGTTGACTCCACATTTAATCGGCGCCTTCCATTAGATCTAAAGTTGATGGGTAAGTTGCTCTTGATAATTACTCATTGTAAATTGCCATTAGACTTGTAACTAATACCACTCCAACAGAAATTAAAAAAATATTTAAATGTGTAAAAGGAAATAAAGATTATACGACCAGACAACCTGCATTGTTCTTTCTTAGAAAGCTTTTTTTTTGACTGAAAATGAGAGTTGACATCCTTTTAAAAACCAAATTTATGCATTCAAGTGTACCCAGAATCAAATATGACAGATTATATTACTTCTGGTCTGAGTTTGGTTGTTTCACAGATATTATAAAGGTCAATCGTGTACCTTTTACCAGCTTTTGGTTGGTTGGTTTTGTTTTGTTTTTTTGTATACACTGCAATTGGAGGAATAGGCAGATTTCATCAGATGTTTGGTTTCAATTTGTCTGTTCATTTCTTCTGGATGGGTAGTGATTCTGTTTACATCAGATGTTTGGCTTCAATTTGTTCATTTCTTTTATCAGCTCAATTTCAGCTGGGATACAGTTTGTAACACTAAAATACATAATCTCTCATGTCACTAATAAACAAATAGCTTTGATTTAAATTGGGTCCCTCTAGATTATGTCAACTCTACTCACATTATCAGACTGACAGAAGCTGATCTTATTAATGGCTGATGGCTATTTTGATTTCCAGCTAGTCTGAACAGTTTTCTTTGGATTACTTATTTTTTTGTTAAACCTTTTCAGTTAGGAGAGTTCAGCACAGATCATGGTAATTTCAAAGAGGATTAGTGAAAATGTAATTAGTGCAGTTCAATTAGCATAATTAGGTCAGTCATGGAGTCATCTCAAAAAGTGCAAACTGTCTCAGGAATAAAGTCAAGAGAAGCGAAACTCACTTTCAGAATACCCAAAGTAAAAAAATGCAAGAAACGTGTAATTGACAACCAAGACAACACGTGTATACTCAGGATAAAAATCGATGATCATCCAAATCAATACTACACACTGCAGACCATCCAAATACAACCAAGATATTTTGGTAACTGCCCCCACCCCATCGACCTTGGCAGCCATCTTGACTTACCCCACCACCAGACATCTTTTACTTAACCTCGTGATGGTAACTGATCTGTAAATAAATTGTAATATTTTTTTAGCTTGTATTTTGGCTCAAGTGCAGTATGTCTTGGGTAGTCCAGAACATTTTGAAAAGGTGTTGGCATAATTAAAGATAGTAAATGCAAAATGATTTACAAACCAGAGTGCTAGATATATGGCATGTGTTACATTGTTTGATAAAAATATGACGAATAATGTTTATTTTACTAATTTAAAATAAAATGTTTAGAAAGATTGTGATTTTAATAATTTTAAATTAGATACCCATATTTTGCACTTTTTTCCAACATGTACGAACCTGACAAGTTTTTCATTTGAAGTTCTTTCTGTCATCATTGAATGGAATTTGTTTAAAAAATCTTGCCAAACTGCGGTAGATTGAATGTCATTTTTATCATTTTGTAAAACTTTTAGAGTATTAAACACCTATTTGTCGCATACATTTTTTATCATAATGGTAAGAGGTATACCCTTTACCTGTGTAGGCTGTTGATATACATGTGCCAAAGCCAGACAGTGCAGTTTGCTATAAATAGAACACCTGTTACCCAAATGATTGTATGGATATATAGGCTTGTGCTGTTTAAATCAATGTAGTATATGGCAAGGTGGATGAATTTTAACTGTGTTTTGCATGTACTTATCTGTAGATTAATTTTAGAGTAAATCTAATCTTTATCATTTTTCATGACAGATTTTGTTTTAATATGCTTTAAAATTTTGAGAGAACTTGTTCACCGTCAGTCACTGAAGCTTCATTTTCAACAAATAAAGACAAAGTTTGGGGTATTTTCTAGTATAAAACTGGGATCCATGCCTGACCCTGCATTACAGCGTTATAAGCAGGTTTGTGAGTTATCAAGGGAGTGGTGTATAGAGTATTCTAACATTGTGGAGTATCATTGGTGATTCCAGTGAACTTTTTATAAGTTGTTAAAGTGTCTCACTCCTCATCAGTTTGTGTGAACAGTATTTTCTCAATAAAACATTTTCATGTTTAGAATTTTTTTTATCAATTGGTAATTGCTTTCAAGTAAATAAATCATCAATATAAATATATAGTTGAACATTTCTAGTACCTGTAATTGTTTCAAAGATCATTTAATGGCAAAATTGAAAGAAGAAATATACTTGTGTTGTTGTGACCTTATGTTAATTTGAAAATTATTCGATAGTTTTATGAAGGTTTTCACTGCCATAAATATTTGCATATTTTGTCGGATCGACAGATAGTAATGTATTAATTGTAAGTTGGGTTGGTAATGTGAAGAGAACACAGTGTCTTAGAGATGTACATTTTTGACATTCTAACAGTGTTGAGCCGTTTCTGCTTTTCTGCATGCCCAACACTTATTACCAGGAACATAATTTAGGAATAAATTTTATTCAAGCAACTACATTTGGTTTTCAATTTTGTACAGAGAATTAAATTGACCTGATCACCAGCAAAATAATACAAAGGAATTTTACGTTTGTTCCCGTTTTTGCTGGATGAGTTGCTGATTATTTAAATTGGTAACGTGTTCAACAGTTGAATTGTGGAAGGCAGAAATGGTTTTTGATAAAGTGCTGTTCGGCACAAAGGTGGTTGAATAGTATTCAGTGATCAAGTGGTGTAGCTATCATTAACAACTAAGAGGTTGAATTTTATCTTGCTACTAATTTGGAGCAAAGCCATGGTATAATCCCATTCCACTATAGGCGCTGTCGGTCACCAACTTAATCCCATTCCACTATAGGCACTGTCAGTCACCAACTTAAGTCACAAATAACAACTTTGGTTCAGAGGATGTTGGTTGTTTTTTTTATTGGGGGGGTAAACAGTTATAGGGTCATGTCGAAAACAAAAACATTATTTTGTTTTTGCCTTATAATTATCATGTATGATTCAGATAGTACTAAGGGTAAAGACAGTATTTACAGCAGTGGAATCATGTTAGTGATGTGGTTTTCAATATTTTCTTGACTGGTCAGACTTGCCTGTACAAAGTTATCCTCATCATTGAAATGTCTGTCGGGAGTAGGACAGTATTCATACTAGTGATGTGTTATTGCAAAATATTAGTAACGGTAGGTTAGTTTGCAACAAAAGCTTTTTCTAAATACAACTGCATTATTTTTTCTTCATACAGGCATCCTGAAGGAAGTCCAGAATAAATGTATAGATGGTGCTTCGGTGATCAGTATATGCGAGTTTGGGGATGCTCGCCTCCTGGAGGAGACAGGGAAAGTCTTTAAGAAAGATAAAGAAATGAAGAAAGGTATAAGATGTAGATTCATTTCCAGGAACCATCATAGGGAGTTGCAAGATTAAAAAAGTTTCTTTTTGGTGCAAAACTTTGGTGCAGACTTGGCAGCAAAGTGATATTCATATCACCTGTATTACCAGCTATAGGGTCAGAGTGTGTGAGACTCCGTTCAGGAAGCCACTGTGGTATGTTTGCAACTTGAATATGCCAGTAATTCAAAAAAAGGTCTTGTGCAACAGTGCTTATCATGCCTAGCCGTTATTTGTGTAATTAGGGTCGTGTCACATGTGGCCATTATTAATTATCTAATTAGGATCTTAGCCAGTCACCAAGTCTCTTCTGCTCATGGTAAATCCTGGCCTTAGTGAAGCTACATGATAGAATACACAATTTTAGCATTAACTATTCCTTGGCTACTTGCTGCAGAGCTTGACTGATAATTTTACAAGGCGTCTCCATGACTGACTGTCCTGGACCATGAAGAGGGTAATTTTCCCAGGAGAAAAACAAGACATTGTAGTACAAACGCAGATGAATGACAAGTGTATCATGAAGTAAACAGAGCACAGAATAATTAATAATTAACAAGAATTGAAGCTACCACCGAATTTCCATGGTAAAAAATTCTAGCATGTGATGATCCAGAAACAGACATCCCTCAGACAGACAACTTTTTACCCTTGCAAGCTGTGATATTGTTTATGTTAATGCTTGGTACAGGGTCAGGGTAAAGGTCCTAGCCCTCTTTTGCAGTGTTCTGAAATAACCCTGTTTAGGGATAGGGAGTCTGGGTACTCAACACCAGACTGGGGAATGGTGTTGGATCTGCATTCCCCACCCCCTTCCTGTCTGATCCTTTTTTATCCCTATGGTATATGGGGGGCATTTTAGGAAGTGCATTGTCTTTCCTACCCATTTATGACACCACAGTCTCCCAGGTCTTGGCCTCATAGCAGTACTCATTAGGGGTGCGATGATTCACCAGTATATTGATGCATCAGTATTTTTGCCTTACACGTGTCATTACAAGAGGTGAAGAATCAATGTAAAACCTTACAGAAGCTGCCTTTATCTTCAGTAGTCATGAACATGTTAGTTATTTGAGTTATTTGCCTTCCATTCACATTAATACTAATTAACACAAGGTGACTTGGTTTGAAATATGCTTCCCCTCCACCAGCCCCTTTACCGATTTCATGGTATTTAGTGTATCCCATCAGAATATATATATATATATATATATATATATATATATATATATATATATATATATATACACACACACACACACACACACACACACACATATACATACATACACTGATTATCTGATAACCACTTTTATTCAAAGTTATTCGAGTTATATGTAAGGTGTGATATCCTATTCCAACTGACCAACATTTTTGTTTGTACCAGGTTGTTAATATTATTGCTACATACATACAAATTATACTGTCATATGTTGAGACTATTGTAAACATGATCTTCAGTACAACCCTATTTTCAGGCTGACAAGTTAATTTAATCTTCTTTCATTTCAGGTATTGCCTTTCCAACCTGTATATCAGTCAACAACTGTGTATGTCACTTTTCTCCGCTGAAGAGTGAGCCAGATGTAATTTTAAAGGATGGAGACGTGGTCAAAATGTAAGTTTTGTTCCCATTCTTGTCAGAGTTAATGGCATAAGTATTATCCTGTTCATGTTTGTGTGTTTGTATATGTATTTTCTCATTGATAGATGGAATCCGGTGAAATTTGCTGACCATTTTGAATTGTTTTGCCACCTATCTATCGCTATACTGGTTGACGACCAAAATGTGATGGCCTATCTCATCTCCATATTTTTCAGGATCTGTTGTAGGACATGGGACTGTAGGATTCATGCTGATTTCCTTCTTTTTTTTATTATCGTGAAAAATCAACCATATGCATGAAAGTTGCACATGATAATTTTAGCATGGTCTTTTTTTCAGTATATTATTTCTATATTCAGAATGATTCCACAGCTTTATAGAGGAGTTGGGATACAATAAGCGTAGTGTCCATCCTCCGTCTTGTACTTAGTTCCGCAGAATTGGTGAATTTCCGTGAAACTTTATAAATATTATCATCACCTGAAGATGTGCATATAAACAAGCTAGTTAGTGCAACTAGTTTGGCAGTTTTATGGATTAAAGTGAAACTTGGTAATTATTTTATTCAACACCTAAAGATTTGTGTCTTGACAAATAGCTTTGCACATAGAGTGGAAGATCAGTGTTAAATGTTTTGTGATTTACATTACTTTTCATACTGCATGACAACTTTAAAGTCATTTGAGATTACAGGATAAAACATATACCACACTAGGGATGCTGTCTTCAAACTCAAAGTCATCTATAATACGAGGTGTGTCAGGTATCACATTGAGGGTGTTATCTTTAATGTCACAGTTCTCATCTCCAGAAAGTGTGCCAGATATTGCGCTTGGGGGGGGGGGGGGCTGCTATTTACAAGGTCAAAGTTACAGCTCAGTGTTTTATGGCTCCATCAGACTTTCGCTTTAGCTCTTTAAAGCACTTGGATCTGAAGCATGAAACATTGTAAGTGTATACGTCATTAGCATCCATGTTTTGGGGCCCCTGGTTGCCAAGAGGTCTAAGGTGCAAGCCATTACAGATCATTGACATCTCACCTCTATCTGCATGGGATCGTATCTCAGCTTGACCATCATGATGTGAAATCTGTTGCTGCGTCATTTTGCCTATCTAACTCGCTTGATATCTTTTGGTGGATGTTACGAAAGTCGTGTGCAACCGCTTGTACATTCTCCTTCTACATTTGGTCTTTGAAAGCACACTAGAGTGAAGGCTTTGGCCCAATAGTTAAGCACAAAATGCTTCCCAAGCTTCTGCTAATTTGTAGTATACTTTTAGGGCGAGTATATAATTTTTATACTAGTTTTATATTTGCCATGGTGGGAGGGGGAAATAATTGTAAGGATTTAATACTTGCCTACGACTATTGAAATATTCCTTCCTTCCACCCCACTGATATCCCATAAGTCAACTGGGGTCCATGTTAAGAGGACAGCTACTATGCATGGGTCTGTGTTCCTTCTAATTCAAGATGTTCTTCAACTTTCCAGCTAATGGGAGGATGGAAATTTCTATTTTCTGATTCTGTTCCAATAAAGGTAAGCATAACAGTAATGACAGGTAAGTATTACATGATTAAAATTAACTTTGCTTCTCTCCCTGCACCAGCATTTTTATTACTTATATCGTCTATTTTATGTTACAGAGATCTTGGTGCACACATTGATGGGTTTATTGCAGTAGCGGCACACACTTGGGTGGTGGGAGCATCAATGGTAAGTTAATCGTTTTTGGTTTTTAATGAAGCCTTGAACACATTATTGGCTATATCATGCCAATGAATGAGAATTTAGTGCTTTTGTCAAAGACACATTGGTACAGGCAGGTATCAAACTATGGCCCTTAGATTACAAGTTGAATGTTGTACCATGAGATCTGGCAGATGCTCTAATCGCTTAGGCCACTAGCATGGTCTTACTCTACCCTAATTTTATGTAGGAGCTTAAGAGATTAAGCTACTTTGGGTTAGTGTTCTCTCTGAGGGGGTGGGGCTACAGATTTCCATTTGGAAAAAAAGAGAAAACAAATCAAATACAATGTCTTAAACAAATAATTATTTGTAAGATTGATCTTCGTTAGCAGAGTTATAACAACATACTGTAACAGTTCAACATGCCCTTAGAATTACCTTGTTCAGTTATGATGCCTGTTTAATTAGTTGAGTAGGAAAAAATCATCTTATTTTCAGCATTTCTTTTACTGGATCAGCAGAAGAAAAATTCCTTTTACTGGGAAATGAGTGGACTACCAACAAAATGCATGCCACTTTGCAATCTCTACTATGCACTTATTGTTGGCTTCATTTGTCCTTTCTTACATGCTTTTGCGTGGTAGTAACATGATCATGTTAGTTTTTATGTCTTGGCAAGGCAGACGATTGGTAACTTGTAGTAAGCTCATTGGTTTACTTTTATTTGTAGGCTTGTGTTTCTTATGCACAAAGTGGTGCATTTTTTCATCACTGGCACATAACCATCTGAGCTCTTTAAGCCATCTTTCTTGGACCGTAAAACTTTAGATTGATTATTTTCCCCGTTGACAACCAGACACACTCTGATTACCTGATTAACTTTGAAAACTTGTGCAAGGTGTCCGGTGCTGTTTTTATAGCACAAGAGGTAGGATTCTTGGTGAAGGTGGAGACTGGTAGAGATTACCGTAATTCAATTGGAAAATTCCCATCAGTACACCATATTTATAAATTAGCAGACTTGGGTATTCATTCATTAAATTAGAGATTAAATGCTGGTGGGAAATATTTTTCCATACAACATGCATGTTTGAAAAAACTACTTTATGTGCAGTTTGTTGTTGAGGTGATTCAAATACAATTCTGTGCGAAAAATGGTACTAACAGCTGCCTCGCTTGGCGCTCAGCATTAAGAGGTTAGTGTTAGGACTGGTCGGCCTGGTGTCGGAATAATGTGACTGGGTGGGATTTGAATTTTAAATCTATCAGCAGTTTTGAGTATGCATGTTTGTGGAGAAAGAGAGACAGTGAATGGGGAGTAATTATGAAAGGACCATGTCTTTTTCAGGAGAAAAAGGTAACAGGTCGTAAAGCTGATGTGATAGTGGCTGCACACCAAGCTTCAGAATTGGCGTTAAGACTAGTCCAGCCAGGAAAAGATGTAAGTATGATTTTAAAAACAGTTGATTTTTTTGTAAATTTGGCTATGTACCAATCAAAACTGTAAAAGGAAGAACGGTCCAAGTATAATATCCAACATACCACCCAAAAAAAAAAGTTTTTATTTAGATATGTTTATGTACAAGTCAAAACTGTACAGCTGAAGAAAAAAACACTCAGCTGTATACAAATAATTTATTGTGCAAAAGGGAAGAAACAATCCAAGAGTCCAAGTTGTTTGCATTGAAAAGGGACAAATTTAGACCCAAGGGTTCATAGTTCTTACAGGTGCTAGAGGGATTTATTGATTTATTGATTCTTGATTTATTGCAAGAAGGATGAATTTTAGCAATATAGGGGCCAGAGGGATGTGCTTGAGTCCAAATGTCAGAAGTCTTCAATGATGCAAGGTGGAAGACTTTGAAGGTCCAGATTCTTTACAAAGCAAAAGAGGGAAGAATTTTAACTTCTTTCAATGAGCCACGTATGTCAACAAAAATACTAAGCCCCATTCCCGTGGTCTATTGTAACTACTAAATTTGTCCTGATTATGTCAATGCTGAGACAACAAATAACTGTACATGTCAAATGAAAGCAGCAGTCCCAATTTTTACAAATTCATTGTTTATTGTTTATCTCGACAAGCTGCCAGCTGCGACTCGTACTTTGCTGTACAGTTATTTGATGTTGGTGCCAAATGGGCATGTTCGTTCCTCTGAAGTTTTCACGGTCAGTCATTAGTGATTTGAACCAATTGTGTCGTGCAAGAACAAAACTTGACTCTGCTGACAGTGGCTACTAATGGCAAATTTACAATGTCTTGAAACGGTATGTGCCTGTTAAGGAAAGTGAAAATGAAAGGTGTTATAACAAAGGAGAGCAACATTATGAAAACTTTCTGGATGATTACAGCAGTCTATCAATTTAATGTTGGGTTGTAGGGGTGGGAGAGTGGAAATTATGTCCACACATCAGGGCATGTGTATCAAACAGCATTAAAGATCGCATCTTAAAGTTGTACCTCATGATGTATTTTCTGTTGTTTTTTTCCAAGGGTTATGCAGTGTCAGATGCAATTCAAAAGGCAGCCGAGGCATACAAATGTAAACCTATTGAAGGCAAGTATAATTTCTAATTTGCAATATGTGTACAACTTGGAATCTGGATTTCTTGAATTATAAGTTTTGAACAAAGAGCCATTACATTCATTCAGATTTCACAAGTATGCAGCTATCCTAATAAAACATTGTAATATCCACAATATATAAGGCCAAGCTGTATACTCTATAATCCATATTACACCCATCAATCATACATGAAAATAAAGGGAATTAAAGGTTCTTTGAATTATACCTAAGATATACAAGGTCTTTCTTAAATTACCAGTATAACCAGTGAGGAAAGCCAGGGAAATTCTTTTTCTTTAAAATTCTAACCCTATGCAAAATACGAAACTGTAGAGTGCCACCTTAAAGCAAATATAAAAATGTATGCAATTATTTTTTAATTTTCCTATAATTGTGTATGATGTTCTGAATAAAATGGTACATTCATAGTGATGTTAAGCATGAAAATAAGCTTATTATGCTCATTTTGCTGTTGCTTACATAATTTGCCATGAGGCATTTTTGTGTGAGTAGTGACCTTAATTATGAGGAAATTAGAAGTCTAAGAATATAGGAATAGTCAACTTTAATTTAAAACTGTTGCAATAAGTAAAATTTTCTGTGAAAATGTTTCTTTTCATTTATTTGCAATGAAATAAAAAAATAAATGATGAGAAAGCGAATTTGCTTCTTCCATATTAAACAATAGGCAAATATTTTACCCTTTGACCTTTATGAACCTGATCTGTTCTGTCCCTTTTCAAACTCTAAAATTCATTGTTGATACCTCAGAAATAATTCTGGCTAGTTTCATGTTCCTGTCATTCAGCATAACATTGGTTGCTATGTTTACAAAATGTAATGTGCATTTTTAAAATAGCTCACTTTTTATCATGGGGGGCTGGACTTGTTAGAGACTCTGACACTCATAAATACTGTTCTGTGGGGGGAAATGCATTAGAATTATTCAAAAGGACTGTTTGGATGCTTGCGACTTAAATGTTTCAGCCATAACATCAAAATTAAATCATACAATAATAATACCTATGTTCTCTTTCTGGGGGCGCTCTCCGTTAATGGATCACTGCCATCTCACCTCTGTCTGCGTGGGTTCGAGTCTCAGATTCGGCCAATGTGGCTATGTGAGAAAGCTTGCCAGTAACTTCTCGAGGGTCTGTGGTTCTTTCCAGGGATTTCCTGGGTTCTTCCTCCACCATTAATACTGGCCGCTATGTATAGCCTATCATGTGCTGAAAAATGGCGTTAAACTCTACAACAACAACCAGTTATTATGTACTTTAAAGAGAGTGACATATGTAAAATATGGATGATATTTCTTTGGAAATTGTACATGATTTAAGCACACTGCTAACTAGAATGACTGCTCCCTTGTGCTAAAAAATCAGCCTGAATTAGTCTAAAGTACACTATCCATAGCAGCTATAAAAATAGGGGAAATGAATTTTGCCCGACTGGACAATACCAGCTTCTGAAAGGGCAATGAATGAATTACATAAATATATCAAATGTAAAAAAAAGTTACTGGCTCTTTTTTTATACAATTTACCTCTGAAGTTCAGGAAGTGAAAATGACCAAGCAGAGCTAGCACATTTTTGAAAGGTGCACATCTGGAGTAAGGCCAAGCTGTATACTCTATAACCCATATTACACCCATCAATCATACATGAAGATAAAGGGAATTAAAAGTTCTTTGAATTATACCTGAGATATACAAGGTCTTTCTTAAATAGCCAGTATAACCAGTGAGGAAAGGAAATTCTTATTCTTTAAAATTCTAACGCTATGCAAAATACGAAACTGTAGAGCGCCACCAAAAGGGAGTGCTGCGAATGAGTTGATCATGCTACCATGAAAAGGGAGTGCTGCGAATGAGTGGATCATGCTACCCTGAAAAAGGGAGTGCTGCGAATGAGTGGATCATGCTACCCTGAAAAGGAAAGGGAGAGCTGCCAATGAGTGGATCATGCTACCCTGAAAAAGGGAGTGCTGCAAATGAGTGGATCATGCTACCATGAAAAGGGAGTGCTGTGAATGAGTGGATCGTGCTACCATGAAAAGGGAGTGCTGCCAATGAGTGGATCATGCTACCCTGAAAAGGGAGAGCTGCTATCCATCAGATCAGTCACCAGGCTGGTCTCTAGTCTGACACAAGTCTTCAAGTGCTGATTAGTGGAGTATTCTTAATAGGCTTTTGTGTGATGAGGAATTCATCAGCAACATTAGGGGTGATCAGTTCCCACCCACCCACCCCACCCCACCCCGCTCTTTGAATTCTGGTTTCAGCAAGCAGCTTCTGGTTCATTCGCCAGCTTGGCTTACACCTTCCTACTGATATGTGATGTCGCAGGTGGGGATTTCGATTGGGACCTGGGATTTCTGTCCATTGTGGACACTGGTGGCACTGGAGCTTAAACCTTGTATGATGATCACCACAGCCTTCTGAGGCAGGAATCGTTGTCTCTGGCATCTCTGCAGTGATTGTCAGAGTATCAAGGCATGTGTTGTCAATGTCCATGGCACTACTGGTTCCCCTTTCACAGGAATGTTGCTCTAAACATGTCAAAGGCTTTACTGGGCCACAGTAAGAACCTGCTTAGAGTGGCTTCTTCAGAGGACTTGTTCCCTCTGTGGCATTTCAGGACTTGGGGCAATACAGTTCATTGCAGCTTTTCCTGTGGTCATCCTGAATGCCCCTCAGGACCTTCCTCAAAAATCATTAAGATTATCAAGGTCAATCAAGGCTCGATCTCCCCTGCCTGCCTTTAGCTTGATGAGACAGCCAGAAAGAAGTCCCCAGGCTCATCCCCTTTCACGGGGGCAGGGGACAGCTTCAGTTTATCATTGATCTTTCTGCCTTAAACATGTTTCCTTTCATTAGAAACCATTTAAGATGGGAGACTGTCACCTCTGTTAGCAACACCACAAGGCCTTGCAATTGAAGTTCCAATTCATGAGAAGTTGGAGCTGGCCCATTCTCAGGATTTCATTTATGGGGGAATGCATTTCCTTACCAGCCTTGGGAGAATTTGTGTTCCACAGGATAGTATTTGTTTATCATGATAGTATAGAGAGACCTGCATATACATATCCCATCAAGGGACCATGCTCTCCAAGGAAGACTTGACTCACACCGTCTCCAGTTCTTCTGACAATTTGGCGATGTTACAGATATCCCCCTACCACTGCGGTGGTGATTGGGTGCGACATAATGCTACATGTCTATATCATGATGCCCCCGTGCTAGACATCACTATAAACTGCCACACTGCATACATCATAGCAATATGACTGATAAATTGTTAAAGCTGCTTTAAAAATCCACATCACACGCACACAAATATCCCCCATCAGCACGGCTTTCTCCAGTCTGTTCATCAGTACCACGTGACTTGGAGGAGTTGAGAGTGGTTTCTGACCAGAGACAAGTCCCCACCCCAAACCCTTCTTATCTGTACACTGATGCACACGATTTGGGTTGGGTACTCACTTGGAGCTGAAAGGGATAGTTCTTTAGCATCATGATATAAACAATCTGGAAGTGGTATTTTTATCTATACAGGGGTGTCTCAACCAAATAAGGTGATGCTCTCCAGAAGTAGTAGCATTCCTCAGGCAGCAAGGAAGTAATCTTTTTGCATAAAAGTTTGGAAATCTAAATATGTTTTGACTTCTTTTTTTCTTTTTTCAGTAGCCAGATTTCATAAAGCTTTCTTTTTTAAGTTCCTTTACCTTTAGCAGGAGCATATTGTGGCATCATGGTATTTCAGCTTATATAAACTGTCTTACATGACAAACTTAAAATGGTTCATCATAAGCTTCTTCTTGATAATTTAGAACAACAGATTTTGAATTTTAGTTTAACTTAAAATTGACCACTCAAATCGCTAGAGTCTGGACTTAACATTGGTGAAAATGGGACTAGATTTGTACTCTTGTATTTTGTACTTTGGTGCTAGTTTTGCTAATCAGTTAGGACCAGTGTTACTGCTGGTTTACATTAAAAAAGAGTGCCCCTAGTGGGCAAGTGGTCTAAAGCACTTGCTGTTAAAATCACTGCCATCTCACCTGTCTGCATGGGTTTGAGTGTTGGACTGGGCCAATGTGGATATGCGAGAAAGCTTGCCTTTAGCTTCCCATGGATCAGTGTTTCTTTCCAGAGCTTTTCCAAATTCTGCCTCCACCAGTTATACTGGCTGCCATGTATGGCCTATCTTGTGCTACAAAATGGCATTAAATCCAAAAACAACAGCTTCGAAAAGCTTTTTCTGTAATGTTTCTTTTCCTGTGATGACAATGCAACTATTGTTATTTTTTTATAATTTTTTTTATAGCAAATGTAATGTAGTGACATAAACCACAATGCTATTTACTTTGTGAGAAACAAATGTTGAGCAGAATCCAATTTATTGTTATTTCTTAACCTACATGTATCTTGTAACATTTATTATTATTTCTTTACCTACATGTATGTTGTACCATTTATTATTTCTTTACCTACAGGTATATTGTCCCATTTGTTATTATTTCTTTACTTACAGGTATGTTGTCCCATCAATTGAAGAGACATGTTATTGATGGAGAGAAAGCTTTTATACAGAATCCTACAGAAGAGCAGAAGTAAGGGTTGCTTATTGTTCTGTCTAATGTTTTAGTGAATGTGAGACTTGGATAGCTCAGTGTTAATACACTTGCTTTGCCTGTGTGCAGTTCTGGGCTTCATTCTTTCTTGCTTTCGTTGTTCAAGATTTTGTGATTGTTTATAGGTGGTTTTCACTACCCCAAGATCACATTATGCCAACATCTTAGCTATAAAGAAAATAGAAGTTGTTGTACAGCTGACATTAATTGAAATATTTTAAAATGTTTCAGAAATAAGTCATATTTTGACATGCTCGTGCGTGCATAACCAGAAAAGCCAAATATTCAAAATTTTGCAGAACAGTATGGAATTAATATTTTTTTAATTCTTTATTCTATATTGATGAAATTCAGAAAATAAACATTTTTGGGGATACAATTTTAAACATGAAATTTGACCACTAGTATATGAAATTGGTAGATGGAAAATATTTAATCCTTATAAAAAGAGATCAGTTGAATAGACTAGACATGGTTAAAATTGGTGGAGATGATGAGATAGGTACCTTTAAGTTGTGAGAAAACTTAAGATTCTGGTTAATATTTTGATAAAATGTCTGAATGTATACATCATATTGATTGTCATTTGACTGTAATTGTTGCTGATGATGTACATGTAATTCTAAACTGATAAGAAGATGCAGTATGCTTGAATACAAGTTTGTTACTTTAAAGAACATTATCTATTCTAGATGGACTGTCTTGATTTTACATGGACTACCTTGATTTTAGGGGCCCCGAGTGGTCTAAAGCGCTCTTCATTACGGATCACTGCCATCTCACCTCTGTCTGCGGCGGTTTGAGTCTAAGATTCAGCCAATGTGGGCATTTGAGAAAGCTTGCCAGTAGCTTCTCGTGGGTCGGTGGTTCTTTCCGGGGTTTTCCGGGTTCTTCCTCCACCATTAATACTGGCCGCCATGTATAGCCTATCGTGCTGAAAAATGGCGTTAAACCCCACAACAACAACAACCTAGATTCTAGATGGACTGCCTTGACTTTCATATGGACTGTCTTGATTTTACATGGACTACCTAGATTTTAGATGGACTGCTTTGATTACAACAAATTGATGCAAGGATTCCTGATAGAATGCTTATGGTGTTTCCATTGCTGCATAACATATACTCATGGCTTTTCCAGTAAAACATACCTGTGACCCAGGGAAGGCACTTTTAATGGGGGGTACTCACCCATAGATGCAGTTTTGAATTTTCTTATTATTTTAATATGAAGTCTTTGAAATCCAAGTACACTCGCATATATTTTTTGTTAAACTACCTTCCCAGTGTAACATGTATTTTTTAATGGAGCAGCCTCACGTGGCTGTAAAGTTCAGTGTCTAATGTACATCATCTTTCATGTGACATGTATTGTGCATCAGCAATTGTTGTTTTAAACTACTACTACTTGAAAAATAAACACCACACTAATACACTAATATCAACGAGACGACTATCAACCAAACTAATATCAACGAGACTATTTACCAAACTAATATCAATGAGAGTAATATTTACCAAACGTTGAAGACAGCATCATGCTGTGGCCTTTAACATTTGTATAAATCATTACTAAAAATAGAATCGCCCTTTGTTCTGTTATCAAAAACTGCTGAACAGAATTTGACGGATTGAAAGGATCTTCAAATTTTATACCTAGGATTGAAACATTTTCTCTAAAACTTGTGCTAAAATCATGAAGCTTGATAATTTGATGCACCCGTTAGTACTTTAACATTACAACCACAGAAGATTACTGTGATTTGCATGTTTATGGTTTACTCAGATAGGTGAAGTATTTCTGTTTGACTCGTGACCACATATTTGTCCACTTTTTACCAAAAAGAGAACCATTTTTGACCTGTACAATAGAAAGTAGGAATAAATATGTTTATTGAGTGATAGCTTTCAGTAAAGTGTTCCCACGTTACTGGGAAATCAGGGAAAAAGACCGTACAAATGGTAATTTTGTCCCGAACATGAAAAGTCTTTAAATTTTTCAAATACTTATGACAATTGGGGGAGAGAAAAAAACACATGACGACAGAAGCAGTTATGTAATTGAGTTTTAACTAAACTGGTCGTGAATTAAATTTATCTAGTTTTGACCAGAATATTTGGAGGTTGCAGTATTTGGGTGTTCGCCATAAATATATATGTTCCCATTGGACTGGAGTTTTCTAGGAGACTAGTTATTCACAAACAGCCTGATATCAGAATCTTTTATTAAATGGAAGGTATGAATAGCTGAAGCCAGCATTGTGGTGGTAAAGCGTAAATGCTTACCAGATGGCCTAGCAAACTTTAACAGAGTTACATCGAGACTGCATGAAATTGATATGAAAACTATTTATTTTTTCAGGAATTGTATTACAGTTGTTAAATCTTTAATCTGCTGAAAGCTGAGATGAAACTATAATGTTGGTGAGAGTTGCCCTGGTACTCAACATATGCATTGCTAGTCACATGACTACACAAATCTTGCAACCCACATGTTCATGGTACTCAACATTTGCATTGCTAGTCACACAGTACACAAATCTTGCAACCCATATGTTCCTGGTACTAAACATATACATTGCTAGTCACACAGTACACAGATCTTGCAACCCACATGTTCCTGGTACTAAACATATACATTGCTAGTCACACAAGTACACAAATCTTGCAACCCACATGTTCCTGGTACTAAACATATGCATTGCTAGTCACACAAGTACACAAATCTTGCAACCCACATGTTCCTGGTACTCAACATATACATTGCTAGTCACACAAGTACACAAATCTTGCAACCCACATGTTCCTGGTACTCAACATATACATTGCTAGTCACATAAGTACACAAATCTTGCAACCCACATGTTCATTACACCATAGGTCTAGTAGTTACATGAAATCAATATCAAATGTAGAAAAATTATAAGTTTTATATGAAAGTCTTATACATTTTGTAATAAATAACAAAAAAAGAAAGAACACTAAATGCTATATATATATTCTGAAAACAACTACCTGGGTGTTGTATCACATGACTGCCATGTTCACATGTGCTCTCTGCTTGATGTATCTGTCTAGATTTCTGCAACAGTGACAGGTTTCTGATTGTTTTTCTTGAAATAAATCTGTTTGTAGCTTCTTACTGGTTTTTACAAAAGATCTCTGACTTTCATTTAATATATTTGACTTTTTGTACACCACTAGAATGAGGTTTGTTGATATCATGTGACTATTTGACTTCAGCATCATAGTCTGAGATTAGTGTTTGACTATTAATGTGGAGTACTGGGCCAGGTTTCATCTCTGCTGTAGTTTCGTCTAGTTTGTCTGCGGATTAAACACAAAATGATATACTTGCCATTTCTGAGAAAACAAATCATTTTCCTATCGATTTAAAGCAGGTGTGACTCGATGTAACATCGTTTAAGGCAATTGCTCTGACCCACACACCAACCTAACTGTCCAAATGTGAAAAAAAGGGGTATGAATATTCAGAGGAAACATGGATTGAAACCGGAATGCCATTCATTTCACATCTAATTTTTTTTGTCTAAAATGTTGAACTTTGGTACTAAATTTTTAGACTGACATGTAACTTGAATTGTTGGTTTCAAATCTTAAATAGGTTGCATGAGAAATGGAAGATTGTCGTCCATGGTATTATATATTAATTATATATTAAGAAACTATACAAGCCTCTGAGAGTATCAAGTTTGGGGACTGGTTTATCGCATTGCAAGCAGACTTGTTGATTTTACAGTTAATTCTATCCTTGTTTATAGAGTAGTATATAATTTTGAAGGTCTTTTTGTGAAAAATTTAAATCAACCCTTTTGTAAAGAGGTTTTTCAAATGATGGATCCTAACCATATTGCCACATGTGGGTTTTAATGGCAGATTAATTTAGGGTTTACATTTTTGCTTTTTCTTGACACGGTAAGATTCTAGTACTTTGCATTTATTGTTGTTTTTCATTCATGATGTGTGGATGTGATTTGGATTTTTAACGTAGCTGTTTGAAATATTCAGTCATGCTGTGTCTAAATTGTGGCAGTATATAGTGATGTCTAGCACTGGGGCATCATGTGACAGACATGTAGCATGATGTCCCACCCAGTCACATTATTCTGACACCAGGCTGACCAGTTCTAACACTAACCTCCTAATACTGAGTGCCAAGGATGTCGGCTGTTAGTACCATTTTTATTTCTTTGTTATGATTTGGCCGGAGTTTAAACTTGCGACCTCCTGCATCTTAAGTTTAGCCACTTTGTACAACATGCATTTAGATTGCTTACAGCTGATTATCCTGATTTCTTTTAATTAAAGGTTTGAAAGGAAACATTAATTTATGTTTATTATGTTGTTTCCTAATACCAACATAATGCAGGTCAGCAAAGTTCAAATATTTATTCTATAACTGAAATGACTTTACATGCCAGTTTATAGGAATATACAGTAGTCAAACTTGTTTCATGTGATACATTTTGTGGTTCAGTGCATGATCTTCTTTTCCGACATTGATGATATGGAAGTCTTGAAACATCTTTTGATTTTCTTTTTAAAAAATTCACATTTTTATAAGCCAAAATGTTCTATAATTCCATTCATTAATGGTATTATGAACCTTGGAAAAATTAATTTCATCCCAGAATAAACAGGAAATACCTGGAAATTGATCTTTAAAACGCATTGGAACCATGTCAGTATTAATGACTATACATTGTATATTTTGATTGGTTAGCCTGGACAGATTAACTGTATTTGTACATGTGAATCAGTAATGGAATTAAATGTATGTGGACTGTATTTCATTTGAGGCCCCAGCCATAGTGGCTAATCAAGATAATCACTGATGCATGAACTGTGCTTCTAACTAGGTATCATTTCTAATCAAGGTAATCACTGATGCATGAACTATGCTTCTAACTAGGTATCATTTCTAATCAAGGTAATCACTGATGCATGAACTATGCTTCTAACTAGGTATCATTTCTAATCAAGGTAATCACTGATGCATGAACTATGCTTCTAACTAGGTATCATTTCTAATCAAGGTAATCACTGATGTATGAACTATGCTTCTAACTAGGTATCATTTCTAATCAAGGTAATCACTGATGCATGATATGGGATCTACTAAAATGTGAGTTTTGTGACTATTTATCAGTTTTCCAGTAGAATTCTTGATTTCTGTGTTTTATTTTGTCAGTGTAAACTTGATTTCCAGTGAGTTTAGTCTGGTGCTGCAGTAGCATTGAAAAATGACCCCACATTTCATAGCATTGAGAAATGACACCCAGTTTTATAGCACTGAAGAATGATTACCTGTTTTATATCAGCAAAAAATGAGTTTTATAGCATTGAAAAATGATACATTGTTTCATTACTTCGAAAAATGATGCCATGAAAAATGAGACATTGTTACATAATACTTTAACTGCACTTTATTTGATGTAATTTACATTTACGAAGTTTGTTTTTAGATTTTTTTAAAAGTATAATCTTTTGTTGTAGGAAAGAGATCGAACGCTGTGAGTTTGAAGTCCATGAAGTGTATGGTGTTGATGTTCTAGTTAGCACTGGTGATGGAAAGGTTGGTATAAAGAAAGACAATTTTTCTCGTCTTTTTTTTTTCTTCCTTCATTTATTCATTCCCTGTTATGAGTATGGTCAGAACTTAGCTGCCAAGTGTCCTGTGTGTTTTTTGCCCATATTTGCCCTCTATTTTGAGATCTGAATATGGGTGTATGGTTTTTGTTTGTTAAAATTTTTAAAATTAAAATAATTACATTAAAAACTTGAAATTTTCTGTTAGAACAGACACCCGGTTTTGTTCTGTGAATAAATGTATCGCCTGTGTATAGGGATATAGAGGTCTAAAATGTGATTGGTTCATTTGAAATTGATTCTTCCATGCCAGTCTTTAACCCCCATGTTGGATTGTGCAAAGCAGTTGCAACTATCATTGTATTTCCTTTTTTGTAATATTCATCTTCTAGTCATGTCGGAGGTGGGGAGCAGAATATTCATAATTTTCTCCAACAAAAAAAAAAACAGGAATGACAATTATGATGTTATATTTAGATTTGTGAAACCATCTAGTAAAGAGGACAACTTCTCATTTTGCAAATTGTTTTGTGATTTCGTTGATGGGGCATGAAGGCACCATGAAATAAACAGTATGAAAAGCTAATAAACATCAGCTTGCTGCTTCATCATCAAACAACACAGTCTGATCTTACAATGTTTATAATTTCCAAAGAGAACCTTAATGCAATTTGATCAAAGTTTATTTTACTAAACTTCTTTTAGAAATGAATCTTCCTCATTCAGTTGCTAGTGTTGCTGACGATTTATTTCACGAACTTTTTCAGACGGTAAAATCACAAAGAATTGTGTGTCCTGACCGAAAACAGTTTATTAAAAAAAATTAACACAAAAATTCAAATCATCAGTGAAAGATGGTACGTTGGAAATGATAATGATTTTTAAAAAAATGAGGTGTGGAAAAGGCTCTGATAAACAGCCTGAGTCGGAGCAAATGTGTTGCACTCTTGTACTGAATGGTGCACATTCAGAAGGTGCAAGAGAGCGACACATGCGTCTCTGGCATTAAATAAGTTATTGTCATACTTTACTAATGGTTGTAGATGTTGTAAGTAGTGACATATGCATTGAAGTTGTAACAATCAGTATTTTTTGTCATAAAGTAGTATGTAAATTTGTATGAAGGGGTTGGCAGCTATGTCGGTAGCATAGAGTTGCAATAGGAATCTTTGCAGCCCATTTCTCCATTGGTTTTTACATCATTTGTTCTCATCTGATTTCATGATTTTGTATGACCCTGGCTTAGCTTGATAGACATTGTGATCAGGAATTTTGGATGTGTGTTTTGATTTGATGATAACCAATACGCTGCCAGGCACAAGATCACAGAAACTTGAACGAGTCATTTAACTTTTAAACTCGTATAACTTTTAAAATCAATTTGAGAACAGATCCTGCAGATTACCTGTGGTCTCTGTGATTAGTGGTACCCAGTGCTTCAAGTTTATCTTCATCTAAAAATTTTAAATTTAAAAAAAAAAAACATGTTCATGTCCTATGAGCTAAATTGATTTGGTAGCCATTTTGTATAAACAAGATCCGGATCAGTTCAACTATTTCTAATTGGATTGTCTCCTAGAACGGGTGTAGCAAATTGATGCAATGGTCTGCCCTGAATGAAATGTTGACAGCATGAATTATGTTAAGCGTCCACAGATCGTGGTGAAACATAAAATAGTGGATGCTCAAGAAAATTGGTGGACACAAAGCACATCAGTTCAGATACGGGAGGAGGAAAAGACAGCTCGATGCAGAACATGCCCACCTCCCCCCCCCCCCCCCCCCACATATTGTCATGAAAATTTGCAAGACTTGACAAAATGGTGCCATTTATTTTATCGCATGTCAAACCGACTGGGTATGGTTTTTATGTGTCAAAACAACTAGCTTTGGCCAATGAAATTACAAGGGACTACTCATATGTGTGGTATGGAGAAAATCTTTACAAATTCAGAGACATCATCTGTTAATGGCTGCTATAGCAGACCTGCCAACTCTTACGATTTTGCCGTAAGTCTTATAAAGATTACCCATAAAATATAAACTTATGGCATACTAGCAAAAACTATGGAAAAATGATCGTTGCCGAAAAATCCAGATAATTGGTTCATCCGTGTTTTATTTGGATCTGGGTTTCATCTTCTTAGAATTAGTGACTTTACAGCAGCACCATAGATGCTTAAATTGCGCCTATTTGTTCATGCAAAGCATAAGCATGATTAAAAACTGTTTATTATAGAATTTTTAAAAATGGCGCCCAGAAAGCGATGCATGATTAAGAGAAAATAAGCTTCTTGCAAAGTGTTAATAATCAACACAGAAGAATAAAAAGGAGTATTCAGATTCTTGTGAATAAAAGCTGGAAAGGATACAATTACGTTTATTGGACATTGCGTGCCAATTTGAGTATGTCTTGTGGTGGGAGATAAGATTGCCATCGTCATGTGAAATGGAAAAGAATTTCCAAGAATTGTTAAGTTGAGAGATAGCAACAAGCCATTGAGCTGCATATGGTTTGGAACTAGAGTTTGTGCAAGTGTACTAATGGTAAATAAAGTCTCCACGTACTTTACAAACTTTTCATTTGAACTTGATGTATATTGTTGATGCGTCAAACTTTTAATTACATTTTCCAGCTTTACAATAGCAGTTGTTGATATTTTGTTACACCTTAATGAAAACTGGTCAATAATGCAGGGGAAAAAAACAACTGCCTTACTGAGACAGACTCGTTGGGGTTGGCAGGTCTGCTACAGTTTAAATGCTTTGATGGCTTTTTTATGTCTTTAGAGGGATTTTAGTATAATCATAATTTATATATTTAACTTGAAGACCAGAAGAGCTGTCACATTGGCCTGTGTCTGTCCAATCCTCATTTTGTTAGCAGGAATTATCACTGCTGAGGGTTAGAAGTGGGCCCCCCCCCCCCCATTTCATTTTGACTGGAAACCTGTTTTAAAAAAATTTAAAAACAATAAAGGAAGTATAAATTTAAAGGAAAAAAATAGCCTAAGCAATTGAAAAAAAATGATGAATGGCTCTCCTAGACCCCATAGAAATGCTGTTTAAGTCACTCCTTTGTTTTAGGCTAGCCATGTGATTGAGAAAGTGCACAAAATTCTTAGCATTTGCAGGTATTTGTTTGCTAGTTATTTCTTAATTTTCACTTTATATTCATTTTCATTTTAAAACCTCCATTATTTTCAAATTGAATTTCACTTTTAACCCTGACCACTACCACGGAACAATCATGACTGTCATGAAACTTGACAGACATATTCATCCCAAGGTCAGGATGTTCTTAAATCGTATTGGTGTCCCTTTGTTGCAGCCATCTTGAAATCCTTGCCATTGCTACTTCTTTTGAATAAATATTTGTATCATGATGGGGTTTTTTAATAGTAAAATACTTCTTGTATTGTCAAATTTGTTTGAAGTAAAAATGCTGCATGTCTGACATGGTTACCACATGTTAAAGATTTCTTGTATTGACTAGTTTGAAGTAAAAAAATTATGCTGGTCTGGTGTGGCTGACACATGTTAAAGATCTTGTCACTACTCTGCCAAAACAGATGGTTTTATTGACAATGGGTTTTAATTGAAAGATCTTATAATGTACAGTGTGTCCAGAAAGAAAATGGCTCTAATCTTAAACATCATAAAAAATCATATTTTTGGTTCTCCATGTAGAGGTATGCTGGTATTAACATTAGTTTTGAGTAAAAGAATTATTTTGATATATATTTTGCCTTAAATGAAAATGTTGTTCTGAACAGCCAACATTGCTGCCATGCCAGCAATCTTGAAAATCTTGTTATCATTACTCTTTTTAAACAGCTTTCTTGCTTGCATGTGCTCCCACCTAATATTGAGAATTTGTAGCTTGGGGTACGTGCACCACCTTTCCTCCTGGTCCAGACTGAGGATATGTAGTTTGGGTACATGCACGTTGCCCCCCCCCCCGGTCCAAATAAAGATAGTGTAGTTTGGGGGACATGGGCCACATCCATGGTCTAAACAGATTGTGTAGTGTTGGTTATATGCAACCCTCATGGTCTAAAATTGGGTAAAAGAAAATTTTAAGAGATAAAAGGTGTGACAAGAAGCAGTAATGAAAGTAACTGTAATATTGATTATGCAACATCAAAGGCTTCTTGTTATGCAAGACTGATTTGAGTTACGGTGATTTTAAATATGTTAAGAATATCTCTTGTGCATTTTACTGAGCTGAGAACTAGACAAATCTGTTTTGCATTTTTCAGAGCCGAGAACTCGACACAAGAACCACAGTCTATAAGAAAAAAGACATTATATATCAACTAAAGATGAAAGCATCAAGACGTAAGTGACACTAAAAAATTTTAGCTGCCAAGTGGGCTTATGGTATGCATCATTTTCAGCTTCTCAAAAACAACAAGGCCATTTTCAAACATGATAGGAATTTGCCTGTAAACATTCTCAACCAAAATTGTTTTTTTGGGTGGCTGCTTTAGCAGTCAGAATAGATAACTATTTTTGAAATGGTTCAAAATGGCAGGGCCAATTTTGGCAAGACTTGCTTGAAATGTTTCTTGGGAATGCTCTATTAAAGTGTTTAAAGTTATGTCTGAGTTACCTTCCTAGCTGTGGTGTGGATTCCTTTTGTGACCTGCATAGAAACCATATGCTTAAATTTATTTGAAACTTTTCCAGTGCAACAGAGAACAATTTTAGTCAAACTTGATACAGATATTTTTTTGGATATATAATTACAGAATAGATGCCTTGAGTGTTTCCCCAAGGGAGTGAGTGGAAAACCTGTTTTTGTAATCCTTCTGTAAAATGGCTGAGCCGATTTGAATCCAGTGTTTTCCCTAGGACATGATCTATCACAGTTATGACCAGTTTGGTACTTTTAGAAGTGGTGTAGAAAAGCAAAAGAAGAATCCAATTGTATTTCCTCTCCACTAGTTCTTGGCATGCTTGGTTGACCTTTGACCTTGCATGAATATTTACAGTGGTACATCAAATTATGACCTGCTGTCTTCGAGGTTGAGGTCATTACTTCAGCATTCCCCTCTATGCAGGTCACATGACCATTGTAAAACCTTAACGAAATAGACCTTTTTTAAAAATAAAATAAAAATGAACTACAAACAAAATATTGTCATTTGTGGATAGGTTTCCTTTTAACAAAGATAAAATAGTGAGTGAATAGGAAAAGAATCCATTAATCTTGTTCATTATTAGCAGGTGTCTTATATACAAAGGTGTCCACTAATGAGGTACTGTTTAATAATGGTCTGATGTGAGGAGAATTGTTATGATGTAGGCCGTGATCTGCAAAAGGGCAGATTTGTTTTACCGGGGAGCGGGGGGGGGGGGGTGGTCTGCTGGCAGTCTTGTACAAGGTATGACATTGATGTTTAGCCAAAAGTGAGCAAGTAGATCTGCAATTTTGCTAGCGGGGCAGATGTACGATTATTGAAACAAGGCAAGAATACTCTTGTCATATTTACATTCTTTGCTGCAAGTTTAACACTGGGTCATATAGTCTAGTCATGTTTATCTGGTAACCTGCATTGTA
Source organism: Sinohyriopsis cumingii (assembly GCA_028554795.2). Classification (NCBI taxonomy): domain Eukaryota; kingdom Metazoa; phylum Mollusca; class Bivalvia; order Unionida; family Unionidae; genus Sinohyriopsis; species Sinohyriopsis cumingii. The sequence continues at coordinate 98,554,139 of CM068832.1, forward strand.
CAGATGTGTAAATGCATAGTTACCTAATTATAGCATAAATGTCCCTGATCATAAACTATGCCTATGTATGGAACAGATATGTAGAAAGTAAGGCCATATTTCTCTTTTTTTAAAAAGTTACTTATAACATGAAACTTTACATTTTTATCAAACCAGTAGCATGATTTTGTTTCATGGTGATATCAGGGTCATTGCATATCAGGTGGGACAGGTGTGGGAATTTCCGTCACCATCTTTCTCACATTTCCACATGATATGCCTGTGCATGCCTCTCACTTTTCCCAATAAGTCTGCAAGCCTCTCTCACATTTCCACTTGATATGTCTATGTAACTTGACATGTCTGTGTGACTCTTTCTTGCATCTCTTCAGGTAGGGTTTGCATGTCTCCTACATTTTCTGGTGATAAATGGGTGACTCTTTCTCACAAATCTGCCTTATTCTCACATTTCTCATCAGTTTTATTACCCCATTTTTTTCACATTTACTCGTAAGTTTGGGCCTCTTTCACTTTGTATTTTCAGGATTTTACTTGTGTCCATTTTATCTTACTGCTTTTTTGTTGTTGATTGAGCTAGTGACACTATATAGACTGGATTGTGCTTATGTGCCACTAAATTACTCGTATAGTATGTATTGTGCTATTTTTTGGATTGAAGTCATTACCTACACAAGGCTTGAACTGAGGACTTGTGGCAGTGATTATGGTCTGACCTAAAGAATTGGAAATCAACCACAATTCCTTTAAAGAATGAGATAATTAAAGTAACATTCTTTATCATTTATGATGTAGTAATACAGATAAGTTAGTTGTTGTTTTCAGCAAAGCAATAGAAGAATGCAGTCAAGTTGTATTTCCTGTCCACTAGTTCTTGGCATGCTTGGTTGACCTATGACCTTGCATGAATATTTACAGTGGTACATCAAATCATGACCTGCTGTCTTCGAGGTTGAGGTCATTATACTTCAGCATTCCCCTCTATGCAGGTCACATGACCATTGTAAAATACAACAGAAGTGCCTAGTTTGTTTTCCTTGTGCAGACTTGGGGGCAGTCTTGGACAAGGTGCAGGTAACAGTTTGGCAAGTTGGAGATGACATTGGTGTTTTGGCCAAAAGTGAGCAGATGTGCAATTTTGCTAAAGGGGCAGATGTATGATAACTCAAATGAGGCAAGAATATTCTTGTCATGTTTACATTCTTTGCTGCAAGCTTAACGCAGGATCACATAGTTTAGTCATGTATGTCTTCAAGCCTGCCTTGAATAGCATTGATGTCAGTTTGTTTCAGGACGGACAATTTTTACCATGCAAAATATTGGATTGTGCCATGTGTTTGCCAGTCTCTGTAAATCAAAATGATATGTGATTTTGCCATGTGATTGATAAACTCCGCTATGTAAAACGATATTAGATTTTGCCTTGTGATTGCAAATTCCTAAAATACTATAGATAACGATAATTGGTTATGCCATATGATTGCTTATTTCTAAAATACAAATGATAATTGATTATGCCATGTGATTGCTAATTCTAATATACTATAGATTGATAATTGATTGTGACATGTGATTGCTAATTCCTAATATACTATAAGAATGATGATTGATTATGTCATGTGATTGCTAATTTTAATATACTATAGAGAAATATAATGTGATTATGCCATGTGATTGCGAATTCCTGATATGCTATAAGAATGACGATTGATTATGCCATGTGATCACTAATTCCTAATATAGAAATGATAATTGAGTCTGCCATGCCAATGATAATCTGTATGGTACAAAATGATATTAGGGCCTGTTGGGGGCCTGAGTGACCAAATGGTCTAGTGCACTCACTTTTACCAATCACTATCTAATGTCTGCATGGGTTTGAGTCATAGGCTAGGCCAATGTAGGTATGTGAAAAAACTTGTCTGTAGCTTCCAAAGGTGGTGTTTTTTCCTGGGTTCTTCCTACACCATTTATACCGACTGCCATGTAAAGCATATTGTGTGCTGAAAAATGGCTTTAAACCCTAAACAACAAAAACAAAATGATTTTTGGTTGTTTCATATGATTACTAATTTATACTGGTGATTACATCTGTTTATTTAACAAAGGGTCAGAACAAGTGTAAACACCATAATGAATAGATATTTCCTTACAAGTTTGTGTATGCTTTTTTCATGTTTCCTTGTATGTCTCTGCAGATGAGCAGATGTGCAATTTTGCTAGAGGGGCAGATGTACGATTATTGAAACAAGGCAAGAATACTCTTGTCATGTTTACATTCTTTGCTGCAAGTTTAACACAGGGTCACATAGTCTGGTCATGTTTATCTGGTAACCTGCATTGTACAGCAGATGTGTAAATGCATAGTTACCTAATTATAGCATAATTGTCCCTGATCATAAACTATGCCTATGCATGGAACAGATATGTAGAAAGTAAGGCCATATTTCTCTCTTTTTTGAAAAAGTTATTTATAACATGAAACCTGACATTTTCAGCAAACCAGTACGTGTAGCATGATTTTATTTCATGGTGATATCAGGGGCATTGCATATCAGGTGGGACAGGTGTGGGAATTTCCATCATCATCTTTCTCACATTTCCACATGATATGCCTGTGCATGCCTCTCACATTTCCCTGTAAGTCTGCAAGCCTTTCTCACATTTCCACTTGATATGTCTATGTGACTTGACATGTCTATGTGACTCTTTCTTGCATCTCTTCAGGTCAGGTCTGCATGTCTCCTACATTTCCTGGTGATAAACGGGTGCCTCTTTTTCACAAATCTGCCTTATTCTCACATTTCTCATAATTCTTTTTACGCCATTTTTTCACAGTTACTCACAAGTTTGGCCATCTTTCGCTTTGTATTTTCAGGATTTTACTTGTGTCCATTTTATCTTACTGCTTTTTTGTTGTTGATTGAGCTATTGACACTATATAGACTGGATTGTGCTTATGTGCCACTAAATTACTCGTATAGTATGTATTGTGCTAATTTTTGGATTGAAGTCATCTCCTACACAATGCATGAACTGAGGACTTGTGGCAGTGATTATGGTCTGACCTAAACAATTGGAAATCAACCACAATTCCTTTAAAAGAAAGAGATAATTAAAGTAACATTCTTTATCATTTATGATGTAGTAATACAGACAAGTATAATCCGTGAACTATCTTCGTATTTCAGTAAGTTGTTGTGATCAGGTTGGCAATAAAAGAATCCAGTCAAGTAGTATTTCCTCTCCACTAGTTCTTGGCATGCTTGGTTGACCTATGACCTTGCATGAATATTTACAGTGGTACATCAAATCATGACCTGCTGTCTTCGAGGGTGAGGTCATTGTACTTCAGCATTCCCCTCTATGCAGGTCACATGACCATTGTAAAATGCAACAAAAGTGCCAATTTTGTTTTCCTTGTGCAGACTTGGGGGCAGTCTTGGACAAGGTGCAGGTAACAGTTTGGCATGTTGGATATGACATTGATGTTTTTGGCCAGAAGAGATCAGATGTGCAATTTTGCTTAAGGGGCAGATGTATGATAACTAACATGAGGCAGGAATACTGTTCATGTTTACATTCTTTGATAGGGGCCCTGAGTGGGGTCTAAAGCGCTCTCCATTGCGGATCACTGCCATCTCACCTCTGTTTGCGTGGGTTCGAGTCTCGGATTCAGCCAATGTGGGTATGTGAGAAAGCTTGCCAGTAGCTTCTTGTTGGTCGGTAGTTCTTTCCCAGGATTTGCCGGGTTCTTCCTCCACCATTAATACTGGCCGCCATGTATAGCCTATCGTGTGCTGAAAAATGGTGTTAAACCCTACAACAACAGTAACAATATTGGAAGCACTTACTACATTATATATATACCAATTATATTGAAAGCACTTACTACATTATATATACCAATTATACTGAAAGCACTTAACTACATTACATATACCAATAATGATACTGAAAGCACTTACTACATTATACATACCAATAATGCTATTGAAAGCACTTACTTCATTATACATACCAATAATGATACTGAAAGCACTTACTACATTATATATACCAATAATTATATTAAATATTGTAACGTCGCCCTCTTAGAAAGAGGGGTGGTTAATTGGGTTTGGCTGGCGTTATCCAGAGGATGGCCTCCCTCGATATTATAGCCTGGCGAGAATGAAAGAAGAATGGAATTTCAACAGAGAACTGAGCGAGAATACTGGGAAGAAATAAAACAATATGAGCCACCTTTTGACAAGAAAATAACAAATTTAATCAGAACAAATTAATACCAGCAACTGCAATTCAAGTTAGATTTTATAAGTAGAATTTAACAGGTATGTCCAATATAGATTTGTTAATCATTATAACGAGAGGTGAAAAGAGTGCAATGTCCATGATCGATTGCATCACCTTCATTCACTTTGACCATATCTCAACGTCTTCTAGTTCATCCTTCCTAAACTCTAGGTTCCACCCCTTCATGGACTTCCTAGTCCTTTTATTCTGGCCTCATCCTTCTTTCTTTCTTTCCCTGTACTCCTGTCTTTGGACTGTCTCGTCTTCCTCTCAGAAACTTTTCCTTGTCTGATTTTTTCCCTTCCTTCAGGACTTGTGCGTCCTAGCACTAAATATGCCTTTCTTTTACACGACGACCAGCTTGTTTCGCGAGGAAAGCACTAATCTTTATGCCTCCATGGAGTCGACTAAGTTTCCTCTTCTATGAAATTTTCAGACTAACGAATTTTGACTAGGGTCGTCACTTTAAAGTCAGGTTGCTCTAAAGTGTACGTCCTAATTTATTCTACCCAATCGTAGGTAGTGGTCCCTAATCTTTCCCAAAGAAATAATTCCTTTCATCAAATTTAGACAGCTGAGAATCTCTGTATGACGGTGTGTGACAATTTCCCTTTGAAAATATGATAAGTGGACATAGCTTCCTACCAAGCGGTTAGGGTTGGTAGCTCAAATGTTTACTTTCTAAGGACCGTGTTAAGATACCCACATCAGTTTCACTGGGTTGGAATGCTGTTCCTTTGAAGTTTACACTGACATCGGCGGAGATGAATGAAGAAAGTTCGAAGTGACTTTTCACAAAGACTTTTCTGGCTTAACTGCGATAAGACTTTAATTGCTAAATGCATTTAACTTTAAAATTTAATACCTACCAATAATGATACTGAAATCAGTTGCTACATTACACATACCAATAATGATACTAAAAGCACTTACTACATTATTCATACCAATAATGATATTGAAAGCACTTCTACATTACAGATACCAATAATGATATTGAAAGCACTTACTACATTATATATACCAATAATGATATTGAAAGCACTTACTACATTACAGATACCAATAATGATATTGAAAGCACTTACTACATTATGCATACCAGTAATGATACTGAAAGCACTTACTACATTATACTTACATACCAATAATGATATTGAAAGCACTTACTACATTACAGATACCAATAATGATATTGAAAGCACTTACTACATTATGCATACCAGTAATGATACTGAAAGCACTTACTACATTATATATACCAATAATGATACTGAAAGCACTTACTACATTATGCATACCAAAAATGATACTGAAAGCACTTACTACGTTATATATACCAATAATGATACTGAAAGCACTTACTACATTATACTTACATACCAATAATGATATTGAAAGCACTTACTACATTACAGATACCAATAATGATACTGAAAGCACTTACTACATTATGCATACCAATAATGATACTGAAAGCACTTACTACATTATGCATACCAATAATGATACTGAAAGCACTTACTACATTATACTTACATACCAATAATGATATTGAAAGCATTTACTACATTACAGATACCAATAATGATATTGAAAGCACTTACTACATTATGCATACCAGTAATGATACTGAAAGCACTTACTACATTATATATACCAATAATGATACTGAAAGCACTTACTACATTATGCATACCAAAAATGATACTGAAAGCACTTACTACGTTATATATACCAATAATGATACTGAAAGCACTTACTACGTTATACTTACATACCAATAATGATATTGAAAGCACTTACTACATTACAGATACCAATAATGATATTGAAAGCACTTACTACATTACAGATACCAATAATGATACTGAAAGCACTTACTACATTATATATACCAATAATGATACTAAAAGCACTTACTACATTATATATACCAATAATGATACTGAAAGCACTTACTACATTATACTTACATACCAGTAATGATATTGAAAGCACTTACTACATTACAGATACCAATAATGATATTGAAAGCACTTACTACATTACAGATAGCAATAATGATACTGAAAGCACTTACTACATTATATATACCAATAATGATACTAAAAGCACTTACTACATTATATATACCAATAATGATACTGAAAGCACTTACTACATTATATATACCAATAATGATACTAAAAGCACTTACTACATTATATATACCAATAATGATACTGAAAGCACTTACTACATTATATATACCAATAATGATATTGAAAGCACTTACTACATTACAGATACCAATAATGATATTGAAAGCACTTACTACATTATATATACCAATAATGATATTGAAAGCACTTACTACATTACAGATACCAATAATGATATTGAAAGCACTTACTACATTACACATACCAGTAATGATACTGAAAGCACTTACTACATTATATATACCAATAATGATACTGAAAGCACTTACTACATTATACATACCAATAATGATACTGAAAGCACTTACTACGTTATATATACCAATAATGATACTGAAAGCACTTACTACATTATGCATACCAAAAATGATACTGAAAGCACTTACTACGTTATATATACCAATAATGATACTGAAAGCACTTACTACATTATACTTACATACCAATAATGATATTGAAAGCACTTACTACATTACAGATACCAATAATGATACTGAAAGCACTTACTACATTATATATACCAATAATGATACTGAAAGCACTTACTACATTATGCATACCAAAAATGATACTGAAAGCACATACTACATTACATATTAAATTAAATTGTATTTCCTCTCCACTAGTTCTTGGCATGCTTGGTTGACCTTTGACCTTGCATGAATATTTACAGTGGTACATCAAATTATGACCTGCTGTCTTCGAGGTTGAGGTCATCATACTTCAGCATTCCCCTCTATGCAGGTCACATGACCATTGTAAAATGAAAAAAGAGTGGTAGTTTATATTTGATTTTGTTTTTTAAAAAGGAGTAAGTAAACTACAGGGAAACTGTATTGTTCTTCTGTTTTGGACATGTTTCTTTTCTGTAAAGCTGCAATAAATGAGTAAGAAAAAAGCCGAGTGAATTCATTAAAAGAGTATATTTCAATATGTGTGTGTGCCCTTTAAATTGTGTTTGTCATCTTCTGGCAGTTGTGGCTTGTTTGACATACAGTGTTTATGATGCAAGCTGTTCTCAGAAGCTTAAAATGTACATGCATGGGTATAGAATTTGTTTTATGACTTGGGGACAGTTTCGTTCAACTTGCTGATTATAATATAGCAAGAGAGACACAAAATGGATGTTTTGCTCACAGTGGGTGGACACGCAATTACCAGAGTGAAATGGCATGGGCATTTTGCTCACAATTATGTGGATGGGTGATTTTTCATTAGAGGTGCAAGAGGCTGTAATAAGCAAAACAAGGCAAAAATATCCTTGCCACAATTGGGACCACTCCTATGGCCTAAGTGGTTAAAGCATCTGCCTTGGAACTGGGAGAATGCAGGTTCGAACCCAGGCCGAATCATACCAAAAGACATAAAAACAGTACTAGCAGCCGCCTTACATTGAGCTCAGCATTAAGATGCTACTCTTGGGACTGGTCTGGCTGGTTTAAGGATAATGTGACTGGGTGGGTCATGATGCCACATGTCTGCAGTGTGATGTCCAGTGATAGATATCACTTTAAACTACCACATTGTAGACACCATAACGATACAACTCATAAATTTAAAGCTACATTAAAAATCCAAATCTCCCCACCCCACCCCCCACCCCTTATACAATTACATTCTTTGTTGATGGTTTACAACAAAGTAAAAAAAAAAAAAAAGGTCTTGTCCTGTGTGGTTATTAACTTGTCCTCAGATGTTCAAAACTATAGTGACATAATTATTATAGCAGAATCATCCCAGCATATGAACAAAACAGATGCGAGTTAACTGAATAACATTGAAAGTAATGTGAGAACCGTGATACCTCACTTGGTAGCAAATCAGACTTGTAATCCTAGGGTCGCAGGTTTGAAACGTACTATGGTTGGCTACAACGGATTGTTCTTGGGAAGGGCACTTAGCTCCCATTCCTCTGCATGATATAGCCAAAATGTGTTAAAAGTGCAGCTGAAACCAACGCAACAATGACCAGTGTTCTGTGACTATTATAAACCTGAAAAACTTGAACAAATCTATAAAATAACTTTTGTACCAGATGCTAATTGGATTTGCCAATTAGTGTTTAGTGTTTTAGCTCACCTGATCACAAGGCCACGTGTACCTTTGTTATAGTTCGTCATCTGTTGTATGGCTACCAGTGTAACAGGATGAAGTCTGGTCGGGATTGGAAGATGCTGAACACACTTTTGTTATAGTTCATCATCTGTTGTATGGCAACCGGTGTAACAGGATGAAGTCTAGTCGGGATTGGAAGATGCTGAACACACTTTTGTTATAGTTCATCATCTGTTGTATGGCAGCCAGTGTAACAGGATGAAGTCTAGTTGGGATTGGAAGATGCTGAACACACTTTTGTTATAGTTCATCATCTGTTGTATGGCAGCCAGTGTAACATGATGAAGTCTAGTCGTAATTGGAAGATGCTGAACACACTTGTTATAGCAATCTAATCAAGTCCTGCAAGTTACCAGTGCTGAAGCATTATTTGTGAGTTTTCTAGTTGAACATGACCTGTCTTTCTTAGTTTCAGATCAGCAACAGTGACCGTGAAAGAGTTATTTCTGTTGTGAGAAAAATTAAGACTGTCTTTAGGGCCTCATTAGGTGCTGAAAATTTGCAACCATTTTAGACACCAACATTAACCAGCAGGCAAGAAGCCTGAACTGTTTTCAAAACAAATTTACCATAGCCTGATTGAGGAATTTCAAGACTGCCACAACATCATATCATGACAAATAGCGTGAAGTTTGTATATATTAGTAAATTTGGCTGCAGATAAATTTGTATATTTGATTAGTTTACAATTTTATTTTTATTTTTGGATTTTCATATAATGCAGTACTGACCATCAAAATGGATGGAGCTAGTGTAGTGGCATAATTTTTCACTGATTGTGTTCAAAAGTCACCAATTTTTATCCCTCTTAACGTAATTGCGAGTCTGGAGGGTTGGCAGCTCTGTGCCAATCTGCTGTAAAAGTTGAGTGGCATTACTGAAACTAGAAAAATCTTGGAATGACTTCTCCTCATTGAAAAAAGTTGGATGCAGACTTTGTAATGCCAAGCTGTCCTAAATAAGGATGAAGATAAAATAGCTGGAGAAACTTAAGAAATGTTTATTTGTTATAACATGAAAACATTTGTTATAACATGGAATTAACCCCACTGGAGAAATTTAAACAGAATGTATCATACTATTATTTTATCTCTGACTTTTTTACATTTAGTTGTCAAACAAATGCCAGATAGGCAAGTCATCTCAGACCCACTTTGACCTTCGAACTAACAAATACGATGGTAACAGTTAAAATAATTACTATAAAGCTTGATTTATATTGATAGAAACAAGCACCTGCATTTACCCATGATGCAAGTGCATGTTCTGATCATGCACATCTATTCCTCACATTGCTTAGTAGTTTTCTCATTTTACCTGTTCTAAGGGCTTTTATCTTTGCTTTGTACGCTTTTTGTTTTTTTGTACCTAAGCTTATGATTGCCAGGATTGTGTTCATGTGCCGTTAAACCCTGTACATGTGTACTCTTTCTCGTATCATGTTTTCGTCTATTTTTTGTGTCAGCATATGGATGGCAGCTGATGGACTGGTGCCATGTAGCAGCAGTTAAAAGGTCAGATCTTACAAGCTAGACAATAGGAAATCAATTAGAATTCCATAAAAAGAAAGTGATTATAAAGATAATTACCAAGCTAGACAATAGGAAATCAGTTAGAATTCCATAAAAAGAAAGTGATTATAAAGATAATTACCAAGCTAGACAATAGGAAATCAATTAGAATTCCATAAAAAGAAAGTGATTAAAGAATTCCATAAAAAGAAAGTGATTAAAGATAATTACCAATCCATATGAATTGCAATGTAGTGAAGTACAACTAAAACACATCAGCCGTACCTATCTTTATATTTCAGTAATTTGCATCATTCAGGAAAGCAATAGAAGTTGTATTTCCTCTCCACTAGTTCTTGGCATGCTTGGTTGACCTTTGACCTTGCATGAATATTTACAGTGGTACATCAAATTATGACCTGCTGTCTTCGAGGTTGAGGTCATTATACTTCAACATTCCCCTCTATGCAGGTCACATGACCATTGTAAAATCGAAAAAGAGTAGGCATTGCCATTTTAAAAGGGGGAATAAATTAACAGAAAAGAAATAAAATACTATTTATAGCTCTGTTGGTAGTCGTCTAAAAGAGCTTTTGAGAATCTGTTGGCTTAATTTTATTGCTTTTGTCATAAAATACATGGAAGTTTGCCATGAATCTTTCCTCACATTCATTCTGTTGCTTTGATAGTCCTGAATGCAGGGTTCCCACTGGATTTTTGGAGGTTGCTGAACTTGTCAGTTAGTTGAGATAGAATAGCTGTGTAGATCATTTGGGTGCTTACCCATAACATTTGTATGGTCAGCTTGAGCGCTCAAGCAATTATATTGATCAGGTAGACTCTTTGCCCCTATAGTCAGGTCTATATTGGCATCTTTTATTTTTGGGAATAGCGTCACACTGAGTATACATGTCCACAGCTAGTGATTTTATTTTAATTTTACAGACAAAATAATAATTCATACCTTCCCCCATCCTCATTTTGATATGTAAAGTAATTGAAAATGTATTTTGATAAATCTTAGCTTATTTTATGGAGGTTTGCACTTGGAACAAGTTAAGCATTATCATCAAATTTAACCTGTGAGACCCTCAGCTTTCCTTTGTGGTGAATTGTACTTTCAGACCTTAGTAAGTACCTAGTGGCCTGTCTGTCACGGATCACTGCCATCGCACCTCTGTCTGTGTAGGTTCGAGTCTTGGGCTCGGCCAATGTGGATATGTGAGAAAGCTTGCCGGAAGCTTCTCGTGGGTCGGTGGTTCTTTTTCGGGGTTTTCCCAGGTTCTTCCTCCACCATTAATACTGGCTGCCATGTATAGCCTATCTTGTGCTGAAAAATGTCGTTAAACCCTAAAACAATAACAACAACAATAGTAAATAACTGGAAATCGACTGCTATTGGCATAATTATCAATGCAGAATCCAATGCCCTTGGTGTTCTGTCAATGACTGCATTATATATACAGTCCATTGTTGGATTACATTGGAAATAAATGTTAAGGCAACAACCAGGCATAAGCAGAGTTGAGGAAAACAGTTCTTCTGCCACCAGATACACTGGTTACCATGTATAGACTGTCATGTAACAAAAATGGCATTAAAAACAAAATTCTTTTTGCCTTCATGTTGTCAGTCCAGATCAAATTGCGAAGGAAGCAGGCTTTGCTATCCTCAGGCATCTGATGCCAATTTCATAATAAATGGTTTCAGTGATTATTTTAGTAAGCGCATAAGTAGTGAAATAAGGATTATAAATTAAAATGAGTGTAGTCATGAGTGTAAAATAAAATAAGTTTAGTAATGAGTGTAAATTGAAATAACTACAGTAATAATAATGAGTGTTTATTACAATGAGTAGGAAGGAGTGTAAATTAAAATGAGTTGCATGCAAAATTTATACGTATTTTGGTTGTTACACACATTGTTTACTACATAGCTTTGTCTTATTCAAATGATATGGGGATGTCTCGAAGCAGAAATAGCTTTTAATATTTTTTATTTTTTTTAATGCTCATTTCTAAATAATTTTTTAATTACATTAAGTAAAGGTTACAAGTCAACCTTGAAACAAAATAATCTCTACTTTTGTTTCAAGAACTTGAGGAACCATGGTAATAAAAGTAGTTCCTCTTGGATATCCAATATGGCCACCACAGTGATCATTTCAGTAATCTTGTTATTGCTAGTCAATGGAACGTCATATCATCAGCATGGGGTTTTCACTGAATGGATTGACATATCAACATAGGGTTTTCACTATCAACGTGGGGTTTTCACTGAATGGTTGGTCATACCATCAACATGGGGTTTTCACTGAATGGTTGGTCATACCATCAACATGGGGTTTTCACTATCAACGTGGGGTTTTCACTGAATGGTTGGTCATACCATCAACATAGGGTTTTCACTATCAACATGGGGTTTTCACTGAATGGATGGTCATATCAACATGGAGTTTTCACTGAATGGTTGGTCAAATCAACATCGGGTTTTCACTGAATGGATGGTCATATCAACATGGGGTTTTCACTGAATGCTTGGTCATACCATCAACATGGGGTTTTCACTATCAACATGGGGTTGAATGGATGGTCATACCAACATAGGGTTTACTGAATGGATGGTCATATGAACATAGGGTTTTCACTATCAACATGGGGTTTTCACTGAATGTATGGTCATATCAACATAGAGTTTTCACTATCAACATGGGGTTTTCACTGAATGGATGGTCATATCAACATGGGGTTTTCACTGAATGGATGGTCATGTCAACATGGGGTTTTCACTAAAAGGCTTTTTGATGTCTAGTTGGTCCCAGATATTGTGCTGATTGGATGTTAATAAAATGGTCATGGCAGTGGCCATCCTGAAAACCTTGTTATAGCTACTGCAGAAGAATGAAAGCATTATCAGTCCTGCCAACCCTTATGATTTACCCGATAGTCTTATGAAAATGACCACTAAAATATGGACTTGGGAATACATGCAAAAACTACGGAAATATGGGGTTAGTCAGGGAACCAGTCTAATGTTACAGTAGTACCTCAGATGCTTTAAACTACACATATTTTTTCATGTGAAGTGTCTGCATAATCAAATTGTTGATTACAGAATTTTTAAAAATGGCATCCAGCAAGCAATGCACGTTGAAGACAAAATGGAAAATGAACCTCTTAAGAAGTGTTAATAATCAGTACAGAAGAATAAAAAGAAATATTAAGATTCTTGTGAATAAAAGCAGGAATGGACATAATTATGTTTATTCCATATCACATGTTAATTGGAGTATATTATATATTTCCTAATTTTACATCGCTTCATCTATATAGCTTAGGAGTTGTACAACAAGTTTTACTCTTCCTTTTTTTTTTCCTTCTAGAATTTCTGAGTGAGACAGACAAGAAGTTTGGTCTAATGCCTTTTACACTCAGGTAAGTTGAAATTGTTCATGCAACTATCAGCTCAAAAGACTGTATGGTCAAGTCAACATGTGATGTGGCCCTGCATGTATCATTCATCACAGATCAATTTGCTTGTTATCATTCTAGTCCATACATTTGATTTGATTTTAACTAGACTTGGAATGGGGGTTTATATCGTCAGAATCATTTACAAAATCATTGATGAGTGAGATGCATGTACATTAACCCCTAGCGACGACTTAATGGGACAGGAGATAGAAGCCTATTGCCGATCACTGTAACGTCATGGTCATGCATGATATACTAAAGTGGGTGGTATTATAGAAAGGTAGACAGCTGTAGCTTTACCATGATAACAAATAATCTGGAACATCTAGTTGCACTACAAAATACAGATTTAAAAAAAGCTCTCAGATCTAAGGCAAACAGGTATGAACTGCAAACAGACAGATGAGCCTTTGCAAAAAGTAGGATAAGATGGGCATTTGGAATAAATAGTGGTTTCTATACAAAAAATAATGTCTTTGTTTAGCAAAAAAAAAGAAAAGAAAAAAGAACTCAAACTTTTACCCTTGTGTTCATGCACGAGTCAAATAGCCAATGAAAAACGATGTTTCTAACACAACTAGGCAGTATGTTATTGAAAGATTACTGATGATTTGGTGTTTTTGGATCTATTCAGAAATAGCTTTCAAAATGTGTTTCCTACTCTATTTTCAGGCAAAAATGACAAAAACCTCCAGGGGTTCATGTGTTAAACAGTGCATTTTGACAGAATCACCAAATTTTAATATTTCTTGCGTATTTAATCACTTGTTCATCAACATTGCACATAAATTACAAATTTAGCAATTCATTGACGATTTCTATATTAAAAAAATACTTGTTAACGCAACCTAAACGAAGCCATTATTTTTTTATTGAGACCACTCTTTAAGAAAAAAGAAAGAAAAAAAAAGAAATCTTTTATCCTTCTGTTCATGCGTGAGTCAAATAGCCAATGAAAAATGATGTTTCTAACACAACTCGGCAATATGTTAATGAAAGATCATCGGGGTTTTGTTTTCTGATCTATTCAGAAATAGCTTTCAAAATGTGTTTCCTACTCGATTTTCAGGTGAAAATGACAATTCATCTAGAATGCATTTCTGGCATCCAGAAACAGGTTTCTGTATTGTTATGCCATCAAGTCCATATAAGGTCATAGATGTTGCCCTCATTATGAGTTTTTTGAGTCATTTGTTTTTCCATTTGTCTGCACTAACCTTCTGACATTCTTCCTCTAATTGGCAATCAGGCAATCTATAGTTGCACCTGTTTTTATCATGATTATGGCTATCCTGTGAGATCTATATGAGTAGACTGCACATGTAAGAGGAAGAGAAAAGGACCTTCCTCTTGAACATAGGGGATCCATCTTAGAGGCTTTCAGATCTCAGAAGAAGGTGAGCTCTTAAGTGATGCATGAAACTTCCTGGTGAAACATAGAAGCCACGTGGAACCCCTGACAATTTTACCAGCCTAGTCATTGCTTGTTAAGGTCAGGTCTAAGGTAGGGAGTGGGTCCCAAGTGAGGGAGGAGTAGCACTCTGTACAAAAATCACAGGCTGGTGATGGTTGATAGCATGTTGTATATACGAGCACCCTCTTGGTGAAAATTTCTTGGATTTTTAATTGAATATAAGTAGAGAAATTAAGGTAAGAGTGAATGCATGTGCACGATGTTTTCAAAAAATTTCAAACAGGTAAAAACTCCGGGGCACAAGCAGCTAGACACAGCTTAGTGCTTCTGGGACATAGCAGCAGAGATACTGATAACAGTGCTGGGGCTGAATGAGTTAAACTAAGCATGGCAAATAGGCATCTCATTAAAATTGGTAACTAGGCCTCCATCATTAAATTTGGTAAATATGCCTCTGTCATTCAACTTGGTAACTAGGCCTGTCATTCAACTTGGTAGCTAGGCCTGTCATAAAGCTTTGTAAATAGGCCTGTCATTAAGCCTGTTAAATAGGCCTTGTTATTAAAATTGCCAGATAGGTCTCTGCATTTAACTTGCTAAATAGGTCTCTGCATTTAACTTGCTAAATAGGCCTCTGTTATTTAACTTGCTAAATAGGCTTGTCATTAAAATTGCTAAATAGGCATGTCATTAAACTTGCTAAATAGGCTTGTCATTAAACTTGCTAAATAGGTCTTTATCACTAAACTTGCTAAATAGTCCTGTCATTTAACACACTAAATAGGTCTCTGCATTCAACTTACTAATTAGGCCTCTATCATTTAACTTGCTAAATAGGTCTGCCATTTAACTTGCTAAATAGGTCTCTGTCATTTAACTTGCTAAAGAGGCCTCTGTCATTTAACTTGCTAAAGAGGCCTCTGTCGAGATCTTGGTTGAGTATGTAAATGTGTGAAATTCTTTCATTTGAATGAATGACCTTGCATCTGATTCTTTGAGCTTGTCGATACTCGGGCACCAGTATTTGTAAAGATGCTGGATGAGTTTGATTCAGAGCAAGATCTGATTGGTTAGCAACATTTGTGCATATTAATAAGCTTGAATTCCAGTTGGATTTTGCTCCCATCTTACACTTGTATTTTCATTGTCACAGACTTGTCAACTTATTTAAAGCAGGTGAGCATTATTAGCCCTCTTAAGCCTCTTTAGTTGTTATTGTTCTTTTTTAATTATTTCTTTTTCTAAACAGCTTTTTTGTTTAATTTATCTTAGGTTGTATTATGAAGATATATGATATATGCCAATCAAGTCAGTCAACAGGAATTCCACGTTTTCTTAGTGTTGTGGGTTTAATGCCATTTTTCAGCACATCATAGACTTACTTTTTCTGCCTTGACCAATGCGAGAAAGCTTGGTATACATGGTGCCCAGTATATTTGATGGAGGATGAACCACCGATCCACTGGAAGCTACCAGCAAGCTTTCTCACATATTCAGGTTGACCAAGCCTGAGACCTGAACCCAAGTGGACATGAGTGAGATGTGAGTGATCTGTAAAGGGGATCACCTTAGACCACTTGGACACTTGGCCCTTAGACCACTCATCCACTAGGCCCTTAGACTACTCAGCCACATGACCCTTAGACCACTCGGCCACAAGGCCCTTGGACCACTCAGACACCTGGCCCATAGACCACTCAGACACCTGGCCCATAAACCACTTGGCCACCTGGCTCTTAAACCACTCAGACACATGGCCATCCCTCACACAAAGCTTTGAACTTAGAATTTATCTCAGGGTTGTGATCTTGGAAAAAATATGTCAGTAATTTTGATATTTCCTGTCTGTTGTATGTTAAGTGATTGCATGATTTGTGAGTTTTTAAAAAAAATTGCTCTGCAGTATCGGTTGTGCTCAAAATTGTGCAACACAGTTTTAAAACCTACCATCATTTTTTTCCTGAAATTCCTCCTTTCTGTTTAGAAAATTTCTTCTTTTTTTCCATTGGAGATAGAAATTTTCAGTTGTAGAATAGATCCTGGTCATTGTTAACAAACCCTGATTATTTTTAAAAGACCCTGTTATTGCTAACATACCCTGGTTATTTCTAATTTACCCTGGTTATTGCTATCATAGCATAGGTTATTTCCAGTAGACTGGTTATTGCTAACATACCCTGGTTATTTCTAATCTGGTTATCGCTAACATACCCTGGTTATTGTTAATAGACCCTAGTTATTTCTAATAGAATATGGATATTGCTAAAAGACCATGGTTATTGCTAATAAACCTAGATATTGCTAGTAGACCCAATTTATTTCTAATAGACCATGGATATTGATGATAGATCCTAGATATTGCTAATAGACCCAATTTATTTTTAATAGACCCTGGTTATCGCTAACAGACCTGGATATTGCATTAGTTGGTGTATGATAAAGTGTATATAGGCGATGACAGAAGGATATAATTGTATTTTTTTGGGTGTATGTTGTCAAACAATATCATGTCTTGAGAATTTAGGACTTGGTTTGGAGTACCAGTAGGCACAAAATTGATCTAAATGGGGGTGGGTGATTTTGGGTCCAGTTTAGGCATTGCAGTCTTTAATACATACATATAGATCTATACCATTCATGAGGCACATGTAATTTTGTTGCACTTGTTTTTCAGGTTATTTGAAGAAGAAAGGAAAGCCAAGATGGGAGTCGTAGAGTGTGTGAAACATGAGCTAATGCAGCCTTACAATGTCCTGTACGAGAGAGAAGGTCTGCATTCTTTGGCCACATGTGCTATTAGTATTTTCTCAGTAGTAAAAGGAAATTAAGGGTGGAAGTTGTAATTAGACAAGAAAATATATGTACCATGCTTGATAATCATTTCAAGATGGAAAGGGAGGTAATCTCTTTTTATCTCTCCCCCCCCCCCATTACTGCCTCTCTCCAGATCGCTAAAATATTTTCTAAAAACTGCATTATTTTCTTTAATACAGAGCTTTTTGGTGTCAAGATTTTCCTGTAGTTTCTAATAAACATTTTATGGAAATATGGGCCATGGTTCAAATGCAGCCTTTTTGCACAAATACACAGGATGCTAGAGTAATATGCATAGATTAGAATCTTCAGCTCAATCGTTGAAGTGCTTGCAAATTTTCTATCACAATACTTTCAAGTGTCTGTTGACTAATGAGTGAGGTCAGGCCTGCAGTTTTGATGTTGTGAATGAACTGTTGGCAAGTAAAATAAGGCAGTAGGTTTTAACATCGCCAGGAGTGACAGACAAGATTGTCTTCTTTGAAATGAAGGAAAAGAGTGTAAAATTACTTTAGCCAATTCTCGCAGATTGTAATGGGTAGAAAAGGGATGGGAGTTGATTATCTGACAGCATATATGGCAAGAACAACTACATCCATTAAGAGATTCATCAAAACTAATTTTATATCAGTTGTTATTAAAAGTAACTTCAAACTGTTGGCTAATATTACGGGCATTGCCAAACTTCTGTCAGGGTAAACAGGTCTGTATTTATATTTATTACTTTTTGGTGACTTAACAAAAAAATGAAGTCTATATTGTTTCTTTTTAGGTGATTATGTGGCGCAGTTCAAATTCACTTTGATTCTGATGCCCAATGGACCACTGAAACTAACTGGCCTCCCATTTGAAAGAGATCTGTACGACACAGAGTACAGTATTGATGATGAACAGCTCAAGGTATGTACAGACAGACAGACAAACAGATGCCTAGTATTGGTATTGGATGTAGCCAATGTAGTAGAGTATAGTTGATGAGGACCTCAGGGATCAGACAGGCAGATGCAAGGATTGATAGAAAGATAGACTTGTACCATATTGTTATTAACAAGAGTCTTTAATAAAGAAAACCTTGTAGGGGATGCTGACCTCGTCATATGCCATAGGAACAGACAGACGGGAACAGAGTAGAGACCATATAATAATACAGACATGTCATCCCATATGATTTAACTAAATAAGTCTTTATGACATGACCCTTTAATTACAGACTAGGGAAATAGTAACCAAAAATATTAAATACAATCATTGCAAATTCATATTTGGTTTTCAGACCTGCCAACTCTTTCGCTTTTACCCTGTCTTACGAAAATACCCTTAAAATACAGACTTAGGCATACAAGCAAAAACTACAGAAAAATGATCATTGCTGAAAATAAATGGATAATTGATTCATCTGTGTTTTATTTGGATCCGGGTTTCATATTAGAATTAGTGAAATTAGTTTGGGAACCAGACTAACTTTACAGCAGCACCCAAGATGCTTTAAACTGCACCTATTTGTTTGTGCAAAGTGTCTGCATGATCAAACTTCTTGATTACATAAAAAAAATTTTAATGGCGTCCTGAAAGTGATGCATGTTTATAACAAAATGGAAAATAAGCCTCTAGAAAGTGTTAATAATCAACACAGAAGTATAAAATGGAATATTAAGATTATTGTGAATAAAAGATGGAAATTAAGTTTATTGAACATCACATGCCAATTTGGGTACGTCTCTTGGCAGGAGATGTGATTGCTGTTGTCATATAAAATGGAAAAAGTAATTCCAAGAATTACATCAAGTTGAGAGATAGCAACAAGCCATTGAGTTGCATAGGGTTTGGAACTAAAGTTTGTGCAACTGTATTAGTGGTAAATAAAGTCTATATATAATTTACAAACTTTTCATTTGAACATAATGTTATCGTCGCTGCATCAAACTTTTAATTATGTTTTCAAGCTTTACAATAGCAGTTATTTATATTTTGTTACACCTTACTGACAACGGGTCAATCTTACGGGGGAAAAAATCAGTTGCCTTACTGAGACAGACTCATCAGGGTTGGCAGGTCTGGGTTTTCTCTGAAACAAGGCTTTGTTTTAGAGTCAATTTGAGTTTACCAGGGAAACTAAACTTCACAGGAACACCTCTAATGCATTAATCTGTTCCAACAAGCAAAACATGGTGAAAGTAAGATGGATGATCACCGTCCCGTAAAATGGCACAGATTGAACATCATATGTCAGTATGTGGATTGCTTATGGTGGGACATGATTGTCACCACCACACAAAATTGAAACTACAAAACAATGATTACATTGAATTGAGAGATCCTGCAAGAAGTGGATCACCTATATGAGGTTTTGAACTGGAGGTCATTAAGGTGTAAACGTATTTGATTTTTAAAATAACCCTACCAATTCTTCATTAGCTCACACTTTAACCGCTCTGGTGAACTAGTGGTTAGAGCTTCCGCCTTGGATGCGGGAGGTCATGGGTTCGATCCCTGATCGAGTCATACCAAAGACTTACAAAAATGGTACAAACAGCTGCCTCGCTTGGCGCTCAGCATTAAAAGGTTAGTGTTAGGACTGGTCGGCCTGGTGTCAGGATAATGTGACTGGGTGGAACATCATGCTACATGTCTGCGGCATGATGCCCCAGTGCTAGACATCACTATAAACTGTCACACTGCAGACATCTTAGTGATATGACTGAAAAATTGTTAAAGCTACATTAAAAATCCAGGGCCCAGAGTGGTCTAAAGTGCTCTCCATTACGGATCACTGTCATCTCACCTCTGTTTGCGTGGGTTCGAGTCTCGGATTCGGCCAATGTGGGTATGTGAGAAAGCTTGCCAGTAGCTTCTCGTGGGTCAGTGGTTCTTTCCAGGGTTTTCCTGGGTTCTTCCTCTACCATTAATACTGGCCGACATGCATAGCCTATCGTGTGCTGAAAAATGGCGTTAAACCCCACAACAACAACGTTAAAAATCCAAATCACACACGCACATTACTTCTGAACTTTCTAAGTGCACATTTTTCCAAGTTGACAGCACATAATATTTTGTTAGACCAGAATAAAAATTGATTGACTTTGGGACTGACTGCCTTACTGAGATAGACTTATTAGTAATCATGCATTGTTGGCAGTGCTTCATAGATTTCCTTCAAGGGAACTATGTGTGGGCTTGTTATTTCCCCAGGGGACTATACTTGGACTCCATTCTGTAGTTCTCTAAAAGCTCATGGTTACTAGAGTAGACATGTTTTCTATTTGGTTTCTGTTATGTCAAAGAGTCAAGCATTCAGTTTACACCAGACTTCGTAGGTCACCTGACAAGTTCTCTTCCTCAAGTTTCATGAACCAAATTTATATCAACCTCATAGTTACTTCACATTTGAGAAATGGCGATGTTCATTTAGTCTGCGATATATACATCACAGTTCAAGGTCATTTGACATGAAATAGCAAAATGTGTACATTTTACACTTGTAATTGCTGTGTTTGGGTCTGGTGGTGGGAACAGACATTCTTTTGATGTTCAGTTTTGGATGCAGGCCTGGTTGATCCCCAAGTTTGAACCATGTCAGCTAGGGTCATTTGTGTATCATAAGTTTATTAACTATCATATTTTCTCTTGCTTTAGAACCTTTTGGCAACTTCGGCTTCAAGAAAGGCAGCCAAGAAAAAGAAAAAGAAGGCTGGAAAAGCTATTGCAGGTAATACCAATGACAACGGAGAAGTTGATGGGGAGGAAGATTGAAAGCACCATCTGAGGGATTCACACCGCAAAATCTAAATGACCAATTAGTTAATGGAGACACGCCAAGGACTGTTTGAGCTGATAAAGTATTTTAACAAGTGGCCATACTTCCTCAGTCTTGCTGTTGACGATACAAAAGGAGATGGTTGAGTTGACCCTGTCATGTATTGGCCTTCAATTTGGACTTTTACCTCTACTTCCTTTGGATATAATTCTTGGATAACATTAATTTACAAATGTATGGTGTTGACAGGGTTATTTCTTGATGAAAATCAAATATTTCTAATATTGGGTCTGCTGTAGATCTAGATTTACGTTATGTTCTTGAAAAAAAAAAAAGATTTGGCATTTTATGGATTATTAAAGCGATGACTTTGATTCTATCATATTGTGTTGTTTTGTGGGGAGCCATGGTAACTATGGTGTGAGATTGACTTGTAATTTTAGGATCAGTTAACTCATTGTGACCTTGGGAAAGTCACTTAGCTCCTATTTCATCTGCATGATTTAGCCAATAATGTGTTAGAATCATCATTCAAATTAAAGCTAAAAAAGTCCAAAAATTTGTGTAATCTTATTTTATTTGACATTTTTAATGTTTCCCATGAGAGACGCATCTATATAATAAAAAAAACTTTGGTGCCTAAAGGTGTCATATTACATTGCACTAACTAGGAACACGTGTCCCATTGATAACTGTCATATTACAGTGCTCTGGCTAGGAACGTGTCCCATTGATAGGTGTTGATGTCATATTACACTGTTCCGACTAGGAACACGTGTCCCATTTATACTTGTATTACACTGCCCTGACTAGAAACACATGACCCATTGATGGGTGTCATTACACTGCTCTGACAAGGAACATGTGTCCCATTGTTAGGTGTCATATTATACTGTTCTTACTAGGAACATGTGTCCCATTCTTCTGGCACATTAGGAAATTTAGGCTAATATATTGTGGAATGTTGTTGGTATGAGGTTGTGGCTGGAATTTATCCTTTGTTGAATGGAGATCCCAACATTCTAATTTTATGGAATAATGTGAGTTTTTAGTAAAATTATATGTTGCAACTTGAAGAAATTCTGGGAAATATTTATTATTTTAAATGTTTAGCAGGAGTATTGTACATGGGTGGGTAGAGGATTACTTCTGAGGAGTACCAGTGTGACTGAAAGGTACATAAAGTATAGTCTCTTAGAGAAAATGAGAATTTACAGATAAGAAATTGGTCTCTTTGACTAAACAGGTGACAAATGGGCAGATGTAAAGAAGAAAAAAATGCAGATAATTTTTTGGAGAAACAGTTCTTGTTTTGGTCATAACTGTTGCATGATTCTAGGAAGACGCAGTAATATTGTATGGAAGGTTTGTTACTTTTATTAAATGTCTTGACCCTTCTGGATGGTCTTGCGTATCAAAAATTTTCCCTTCTGTATGTTCTGCCTAGATAAAAATAAAAATATTCAAGTTGGGGTTCCTTGTTAGCATTCTCATCGATTGGCATCTAGGGTAACAAGCAAGATGGCTGACAGGAAGTGTATGTGGGTGTGCATGTAGGGTAAAAAGCAAGATGGCTGACAGGAAGTGTATGTGGGTTGGCATGTAGGGCAACAAGCAAGATGGCCAACAGGAAATGCATGTGGTTTGGCATCTGAGCAACAGACACGAGATTTGTTTATAGAAAAGCTGATAAAGAATGTCGACCTAAACACTGGTCACAATTCTTTATCAGCTTGTCTATAAATAAAATCTCAAGTTTCATTATTAAAAATTACCATGGACAACTAGCTTCATTATTAAAAATTACGATGGACAACTAGCTTTGTACTGTTTGCTTCAACTTATCTATATGCCATGAAATGCATGGTGCACAGATCTGCGCTAAGAAATTGTAGTTTGCTTCCTTGCAGTTCATTTCTTGTTAAAAGCCAAACTCATATCATGGAAAGAGTGTCAGTGATTGTGAAAGATTGCTGAGTCTTCTTAAAAGCCCTATGACTTGAAACTATCTGACACTGTTCCCTCATTTTCTATTTCACGCTAGAATAACCACACCTTTCTGGATGCCCTGTATCTTGAATCTGGATTTCAAGCATGTCCTTTATCTTGAATCTGGATTCCATGCATGTCCTATATCATGAAATGTAAGATTTCATAAGTGAAATTCACTTTTGCATTTCAAGGACAGGCTTAGAGCTGATGAAAACTGACCGATATCAGACTTCTGATTCATAGGTTGCTGGTTTCATGCCCACCAGCTACAATGTTGTAGCCTCAACCTGATTGGTGCTACAATATGATCCAGTACCTTACAATGGAGCAAATAAAACTTTTGTCAAAGACAAAAGGATGACAAGTTAAAATCCACTACCTAAGTTGAGTTATATTTTCTCCAGAAGTTGGGCTAATAAACTTATTAAACATATATTGCATAAATTATATTGGTATGTTTGCACTAACTGTACTTTGTCCACCAAGACAGATAACACAAGATTCTCGTAATTCATTTTCCAAATAAGGCTCGCTATGCCATATATGAATAAATCTACAAAACATTATTCAATGTATACCATATTTGCTATAATCTGTTTACGTTTCCAAATAAGGCAGCAATGTCCATTCACGGAGCACAAAACAAAACGAGACTTAAAACAGAAGCAGTTATCAGTTGAACTAATATGGTGGATGATCTAAAGAAAATTAGAATAAAACGGTAAATAATATTTATACATATTTTAACATTTTTAAATTATGTTATTAAATAAGAGTATACTTAAAGAACATGTCCAAATTGTTGGTAGTCGGCAAAATAAGCACTGGTTGTGAATTGCACCTGGCTGCTCCATTGATACATATGGGCTCATTCATGTTAGTACCCCATCCACGACGTAGGGGTTCTAATGTTAACTCTAGATACCCACTCACACTCAGCTGCCTCTCTGTAACCTTGGGGGAATCGCACTCACACCAGCCCAAGGCAGCTGCCACTGTGTAACCTTGGGGCAAAGGCACTCACCCATTCTAGGTCAGCTGCCTCTGTGCAACCTTGGGGAAAGTCACTCTCACCAGCCCAAGTTGGCTGCCTCTGTGTCACTATGGGGAAGGGCACTCCCCAGTCCGGGTCAGCTGCCTCTGTGTCTCCATGGGGAAAGGCACTCAAACCGTCCCAAGTTAGCTGCCTCTGTGTAACATTCGGGGAAAGGCGCTCACACCAGCCCAGGTCAGCTGCCTCTGCGCAACCATTGGGGGAAAGGTGCTCACACCAGCCCAGGTCAGCTGCCTCTGTGCAACCATTGGGGGAAAGGCACTCACACCAGCCCAGGTCAGCTGCCTCTGTGCAACCGTTGGGGGAAAGGCACTCACACCAGCCCAGGTCAGCTGCCTCTGCACAACAATTTGGGGGAAAGGCACTCACACCAGCCCAGGTCAGCTGCCTCTGCGCAACCATTGGGGGAAATTGCTCACACCAGCCCATCAGCTGCCTCTGTGCAACCACTGGGGGAAAGGCACTCGCACCAGCCCAGGTCAGCTGCCTCTGCGCAACCATTGGGGGAAAGGCGCTTACACCAGCCCAGGTCTGCTGCCTCTGTGCAACCATTGGGGGAAAGGCACTCACACCAGCCCAGGTCAGCTGCCTCTGCACAACCATTGGGGAAAGGCGCTCACACCAGCCCAGGTCAGCTGCCGCTGTGCAACCGTTGAGGGAAAGGTGCTCACACCAGCCCAGGTCAGCTGCCTCTGCGCAACTATTGGGGGAAAGGCACTCACACCATCCCAGGTCAGCTGCCTCTGAGCAACCATTGGAAAGGCACTCACACCAGCCCAGGTCAGCTGCCTCTGCGCAACCATTTGGGGAAAGGCACTCACACCAGCCCAGGTCAGGTGCCTCTGCGCAACCATTGAGGGAAAGGCAGTCACACCAGCCCAGGTCAGCTGCCTCTGCGCAACCATTGGGGAAAGGCACTCACACCAGCCCAGGTCAGCTGCCTCTGCACAACCATTGGGGGAAAGGCACTCACACCAGCCCAGGTCAGTTGCCTCTGCACATCCACTGGGGGAAAGGCACTCACACCAGCCCAGGTCAGCTGCCACTGCGCAACCATTGGGGGAAAGGTCCTCGCATCAGCCCAGGTCAGCTGCCTCTGTGCAACCATTGGGGGAAAGGCACTCAACTCCAATTTCTCGTCATGATAGAAAGTGCCATTAAGATTGAGAAAGACAGGAAAACAGTAAATGATTGGTCAGTGTTGTTTTTCTTCTAACCTTTGACATTGGTGGGCATGTGGAGGGATTTTTAATATAATATTCACCTAACAAACTTATTTTCTTCAGTAAAACCTGTCCAAGATCTCTTCAGATGGGTGTTCTTTCATACTAGAACTGAAGGAGGGCCACTTTACAAGGTTAAAATTGAACAGGCTTTGAGGAAAAATGCCCACAATGATTGTACATTTTTTGTTGGTCTTTTATTCTTAGCTTTTATTAAAATGTTAAATGCATTCATTTTAGAATAGTTCTACATACATGCCAACCATTACGCTTTTGGCGTGATCATTACGCTTTTTTCACTAAATTATGCCTTCTGCGTAAACGTATTCGAATTACGCATTTATGATATGTCCCCCTCCCAAAAAGGTAATAATTTCTTTTTTTTTATTTTATTAACATCACATTAATCTTTCAGACTGTATTCTAGAAAAGATGGTTACTGTGTAACTACGACACAAGAGTACGCTTGTCCATCCTTGCATGCACTTTCCTAACAGTGTTATGTTTTGTTTATATAGCAGCTGCCCTATTTCCAAGAAACGTGCTAGTTTTACTTTTAGACTGGTTTTCTAATTATAATCTTTGCAGATTTTTTTTCTTCTAATATTTGATACAGAACCAGTCTGTAGGTATTTGGCACTAAAAGGGAAAACCAGATTTATTCTAGTAGATGCGTGTATTAGAGCAAAAATGTTTTTCAAATAATTTCACAGATGGATTAGAAAAAGACGAAAAACCAACTCAAAGATGAATACATGAATTACACAATACACCATTCCATTCTAGGGCAGCTTCACATCCACTGCAGGCTGTGGGGAGAGGATTTTAATATTGGTCATGATGTTAAAACAAAAACCTTGAATTAGCTCATTTTTCAGAATTGGGTCACTAACTTTTCACAGTGCATTCAGAATTGGGTTGCTAACATTTCACATTGCATTCAGAATTGGGTCACTAACATTTCACAGTGCATTCAAAATGGGGTCACTAACATTTCACAGTGAATTTAGAATTGGGTCACTGACATTTCACAGTGCATTCAAAATGGGGTCACTAACATTTCACAGTGAATATAGAATTGGGTCACTGACATTTCACAGTGCATTCAGAATTGGGTCACTAACATTTCACTGCATTCAGAATTGGGTAACTAACATTTCACAGTGCATTCAGAATTGGGTCACTAACATTTCACAGTGCATTCAGAATTGGGTAACTAACATTTCACAGTGCATTCAGAATTGGGTCACTAACATTTCACTGCATTCAGAATTGGGTCACTAACATTTCACAGTGCATTCAAAATGGGGTCACTAACATTTCACAGTGAATTTAGAATTGGGTCACTGACATTTCACAGTGCATTCAAAATGGGGTCACTAACATTTCACAGTGAATATAGAATTGGGTCACTGACATTTCACAGTGCATTCAGAATTGGGTCACTAACATTTCACTGCATTCAGAATTGGGTAACTAACATTTCACAGTGCATTCAGAATTGGGTCACTAACATTTCACAGTGCATTCAGAATTGGGTAACTAACATTTCACAGTGCATTCAGAATTGGGTCACTAACATTTCACTGCATTCAGAATTGGGTCACTAACATTTCACAGTGTATTCAGAATTGGGTCACTAACATTTCACTGCATTCAGAATTGGGTCACTAACATTTCACAGTGCATTCAGAATTGGGTCACTAACATTTCACTGCATTCAGAATGGGGTCACTAACATTTCAGTGTATTCAAAATTGGATCACTAGCATTTCAGTGCATTCAGAATGGGGTCACTAACATTTCAGTGTATTCATAATAGGGTCACCTACATTTCACTGTACATTCAGAATTGGATCAATAACATTTCACTGCATTCAGAATGGCGTCACTAACATTTCACAGTGTATTCAAAATTGGATCACTAACATTTCACTGTACATTCATAATAGGGTCACCTGCATTTCACTGTACATTCAGAATTGCATCACTAACATTTCACAGTGCATTCAGAATGGGGTAACTAACTTTTCAGTGCATTCAGAATTGGGTCACTAACATTTCACAGTGCATTCAGAATTGGGTCACCTACATTTCACTGTATATTCAGAATGGGGTCACTAACATTTCACAGTGCATTCAGGGCTCGGCTAGCGTGGGTATGTGTGAAAGCCTGCCAGTAGCTTCTCGTGGGTCAGTGGTTCTTCCCTGGGTTTTTCAGGGTTCTTCCTCCACCATTAATACTGGCCGCCATATATAGCCTATCATGTGCTGAAAAATGGCGTTAAACACTACAACAACAACAACACTAACATTTCATAGTGCATTCAGAATGGGGTAACTAACATTTCACAGTGTATTCAAAATTGGATCACTTACATTTCACAGTGCATTCATAATTGGGTCACCTACATTTCACTGTACATTCAGAATTGGGTAACTAACATTTCACAGTGTATTCAAAACTGGATCACTAACATTTCACTGCATTCAAAATTGGGTCACTAATATTTCACAGTGTATTCAAAACAGGGTCACTAACATTTCAGTGTATTCAAAATTGGATCACCTACATTTCACAGTGCATTCATAATTGGGTCACCTACATTTCACTGTACATTCAGAAATGGGTAACTAACATTTCACAGTGCATTCAGAATTGGGTTCACTAACATTTCACAGTGTGTTCAAAACAGGGTCACTAACATTTCACAGTGCATTCAGAATGGGTTCACTAACATTTCATAGTGTGTTCAACACAGGGTTACTAACATTTCACAGTACATTCAGAATGGGTTCGCTAACATTTCACTGTGTTCAACACAGGGTCACTAACATTTTACAGTGCATTCAGAATTGGATCACTAACATTTCACAATGTATTCAACAGTGCATTCAGAATTGGGTCACCTACATCATTTCACTGTATATTCAGAATTGGATCACTAACATTTCACTGTGCATTCAGAATGGGGTTACTAACATTTCACACTGCATTCAGAATTGGATCACTAACATTTCACAGTGTATTCAAAATTGGATCACTAACATTTCACTGTGCATTCAGAATTGGATCACTAACATTTCACAGTGTATTCAAAACTGGATCACTAACATTTCACAGTGCATTCAAAATTGGGTCACTAATATTTCACAGTGTATTCAAAACAGGGTCACTAACATTTCAGTGTATTCAAAATTGCATCACCTACATTTCACAGTGCATTCATAATTGGGTCACCTACATTTCACTGTACATTCAGAAATGGGTAACTAACATTTCACAGTGCATTCAGAATTGGGTTCACTAACATTTCACAGTGTGTTCAAAACAGGGTCACTAACATTTCACAGTGCATTCAGAATGGGTTCACTAACATTTCATAGTGTGTTCAACACAGGGTTACTAACATTTCACAGTACATTCAGAATGGGTTCGCTAACATTTCACTGTGTTCAACACAGGGTCACTAACAGTTTACAGTGCATTCAGAATTGGATCACTAACATTTCACAGTGTATTCAACAGTGCATTCAGAATTGGGTCACCTACATCATTTCACTGTATATTCAGAATTGGATCACTAACATTTCACTGTGCATTCAGAATGGGGTTACTAACATTTCACACTGCATTCAGAATTGGATCACTAACATTTCACAGTGTATTCAAAATTGAATCACTAACATTTCACTGTGCATTCAGAATTGGATCACTAACATTTCACAGTGCATTCAGAATTGGGTTACTAACATTTCACACTGCATTCAGAATTGGATCACTAACATTTCACAGTGTATTCAAAATTGGATCACTAATATTTCACAGTGCATTCAGAATTGGATCACTAACATTTCATAGTGCATTCAGTATGGGGTCACTAACATTTCACAGTGCATTCAAAATTGGATCACTAACATTTCATAGTGTATTCAAAACAGGGTCACTAACATTTCACAGTGCATTCAGAATTGGGTCACTAACATTTCACAGTGTATTCAAAATTGGATCACTAACATTTCATAGCGTATTCAAAACAGGGTCACTAACATTTCACAGTGCATTCAGAATGGGGTCACTAACATTTCACAGTGAATTCAGAATTGGGTCACTAACATTTCACAGTGCATTCAAAATTGGATCACTAACATTTCATAGTGTATTCAAAACAGGGTCACTAACATATCACAGTGCATTCAGAATGGGGTAACTAACATTTCACAGTGCATTCAGAATGGGGTCGCAAACATTTCACAGTGCATTAAAAAACTGAGGTAACTAACATTTCACTGTGCATTCAGAATGGGGTTACTAACATTTCACAGTGCATTCAGAATTGGATCACTAACATTTCACTGTGCTTTCAGAATTGGGTCACTAACATTTCACAGTGCATTCATAATTGGGTCACCTACATTTCACTGTATAATCAGAATGGGGTCACTAACATTTCACAGTGCTTTCAGAATTGGGTCACCTACATTTCACTGTATATTCAGAATTGGATCACTAACATTTCACTGTGCATTCAGAATGGGGTCACTAACATTTCACTGCATTCAGAATGGGGTCACTAACATTTAAGTGTATTCAAAATTGGATCTCTAGGATTTCAGTGCATTCAGAATGGGGTCACTAACATTTCACAGTGTATTCAAAATTGGATCACTTCCATTTCACAGTGCATTCATAATTGGGTCACCTACATTTCACTATATTCAAAATTGGATCACTAAAATTTCACTGTGCATTCAGAATGGGGTCACTAACATTTCACAGTGCATTCAGAATTGGGTCACTAACATTTCACAGTGCATTCAAAATTGGATCACTAACATTTCATAGTGTATTCAAAACAGGGTCACTAACATATCACAGTGCATTCAGAATGGGGTAACTAACATTTCAAAGTGCATTCAGAATGGGGTCGCAAACATTTCACAGTGCATTAAAAAACTGAGGTAACTAACATTTAACTGCATTCAAAACGCGGTCACTAACATTTCACAGTGCATTCAAAATGGGGTCATTGTGACGTTTCACAGTGCATCCAGCTCATTTTCTCTAGCACTATTGGCTAAGGAGTCGATAACATGCTATGTATTCACATTGTACTATAGGCACCATCTTGTTGTAGGCATGGGTTTTTGTTTAGGTCATTTTCCCATAATTATTTCTAGAGTCAAATTCATATTAATATGTGTCGTGTGGAGTCGTACCTTTTCCTGTGAGAATTATGTCACTGACCTATATTTCAGTCCAGTGATTTTCTTCAACCATTGCACTTAACATATATTCTCAGGCTTTATTGGCAAAGTAGTCCTATAACTTGGCATGTTGTTTTGTGATGAGGACTACATTTATCAATGACAAGAAGTCAGTGTGACCTATATTTCATTGTCGGTGAATTAGTTAACCTTGGCATTCAGCTGTTTTTCTTGGTTAATATTTAAGGTCATTTTATTTTTTTGTTACAGATGCCATTGCTTACAGGGTTGCTTAATTCAATATTTATATGTGCTGGTTGATTGTAGATTGGTAGCCTGTTTAGTCTTCGTTTGCAGTCAGATCATGCTGAAAGTTTTATTAGTCTTATAACTTATTTGGTTTCAAACTATGCCTTCCTTGTTAAGAATAAACAATCCTTGTGACATATTACAGGGGCCTCATGTGTGTCTGATTTGGATTTTTAAAGTAGCTTTATCAATTTCAGTTGTATTGATACAATGTCTGCAATGTGACAGTTTAAAGTATTGTTTAGCACTGAGGCATCATGCCGCAGACATGTAGCATCATATCTCACCCAGTCACATTATCCTGACACCAGGTCGACCAGTCCTAACACTAACCTCTTAATGCTGAGCACCAAGCAAGGCATCTGTTAGTACCATTTTTATAGGACATTGATATCACTCGGCTGGGGTTAAAACCCATGACCTCTCAAATCCGAGGCGGACACACTAACTGGGTGGAGGACATGTATGGGCAACACTGTATTTACCTCCACATACAGGTGGGGGGCACAAAAACGAAAACTAGAGTAAGTACCTTTAGATGCAATTTTATTGCAGAGAAAACAGCAACATAAAAGACATCATTTTGACAACAGTGGACATACAAGGCATTGCGTTTTTACAATAGTGTAGGAAGCATGAGGCTAAGTTATTTTCACAAAGACCAGAATTTGAGGTAAGCAATAAATGATGAATGCATGAAAAATGTATGTAGTATGAATTAATAACTTAACCAATGTAATTTTATTTGTTTACCGACCTAAACTAGTTTTCTCACTTCATACTTTTTAGAGTTGATCCAAACTTAGTTTATATTACACACATGTTCTTTTGTCTTTGGAGCCAGGGACAGTTACTTGCAAGATATGTAAGCAGATGTATATACAGTGTAACTGCAAAACTTACAGGAAAATCCATCAACTTTCTATTTATCAAATGTACAATATTTGCTCCCATGATTTTCAACCACTTTTTACAAATAGATAACTTTCGCAGAATGTTCTGAATGGCCAGTAATGTTAGAGAGTTTACTGGTGGCTAGTAAGCCCTATACATCAAACTGCAACATAGTGCAGTTGTACCGATTTCTGTGACATTTGTACCAATTACTGTGACATTTGTACCAATTACTGTGACATTGTACCAATTACTGTGACATTTGTACCAATTACTGTTTACTGCAATGCTATAAATGTTGCATGTATTCAAATCTGAAGCACTATTAACACTTGTCCCAAGAGTTGTGAGCATCCAGTCTTTATAAATGTGTATCCTTCAATGAATATAGCATGGTACATAATGACTAACATTCTCTACACCAAGCATGAAATTTTGTGCTCAATTTCTCCAACATTCAAACAATATTTATTACAAGTACGAACACACAAAATTGGATTGTAAAGGTTACTCGACACACTTTTATCAAAATAATCGTATTTTGATTTCAAACCACACCATACCCAAACAGCAGAAGACATGACAAGTTTTAATTTTCTGTTGGCCTTTGACTGCACTTAAATGTGTTTTTATGGCAACCCAAGGAGCTGACATTTGGAACAGTGGAAATGTGCAATGGCTTATACTGTATCCTTTGGGGTGGTGCAGTTGTATGAACCTCCGGATTTTACATGAAACAAAAATGCCTGGATGGCTTGGTCTTTCTCTGCAACACTAACCTGCCCTCTCATTCAAGACTGCACAAACTTATATCTATATAAAAAAAATTTAAAAAATGAATTATACAGATTTTTTTCCTCAGCACAGTTTGATCATGAAAAACTAAAGGTTGGGTTGATTTGGCTTGTTGACTAATACTAAGGAAAAGGGAGGTAAGTTCTGTCTCCATGTACCTACTGAGCAGCTTACCCAGGTGAATATCAAACCTGTAACTCTTGGATTAAGAGTCTGGTGCTTTACCAACTGAGCTACTGTGGTTTCTGTGAAATAATGTCCCCAGACAATCAAATCTGTACAGTAAAATCACAGATTATACAAGTCAATTGTCTATACTGTTTGATCATATCCACAGATAAAAAATTATCTTCTATATAAATTTATCAGTTCTCCTGACAAGCAGTTGTCTGAACAAAAACTTGCCTCCAACAAAGTGCATATAACGTTTTATCGTAAATAAACTATTCCGCATATTTAGTAGGTGCATAGAAATTGTCAAAATTGCCTGGGTCAACCACCTACCGTAAGCTGTCAGTCAAGCATTTATTCAAGTCTAATGGACCCCAATCCACTCTCAAGCTGGAAAAAAATTTGTTGTGAAAGGACATCTTGTTGCTAAGCTTGACTGACTAGGAAGTGACCTAGTTAACTGGTGATTTACTGCCTTGACCAGTTTTACTATAAAATGTGTATAAATGTTATAAAAAATTGAGAATTTTTCAGAATGAATAAAAAAAATTACTATTGAATAGATTGCAAAATTTTCACAAGAAAATCAAATTGACATGCTGCAAACAGATATGGTCATCTTGGATTTGTTGACTGGTCAGTTGTCATTACCTTAACCCGGGTTATGCAAATTGGTAGGTATGGTAAGTTTGGATTTGGTGAATTGGTCAGTTTTACAGGACTGACCCTACTCTGCGTGCATTAATAGCTGTTGTCATCTGGGATTTGATAAATGGTCAAATTTACAGAAATGACCCTAGCCACTGGACATTAGTAGGTGCAGCTATGAAAAATCTAGTGATTGGTCAGTTGTACAGCAGTGACACTAATCTTTGGGACATTCATAGGTGTGGTCATCTTCGATTTGACAACAATGGTCAGTTGTACAGTAGTTACCCTAATCTGTGGACACAATGTACTGAGTTGGGACCAGTTGCCTGAGTTGATACAGCATGTGTTCTTTCACTTTATCTGAAACAAGTTCTTAAAGAACAAAGGGATCATCTTGCAGCAATCAGTGGCATTAACCATAGATGCAAAACAAGGAAAGAAGAGAATCATAGGAATTCATGCTTTTGACACATGAAACCCTGGATGGAAAACAAGGAAAGAAAAGAATCATAGGAATTCATGCTTTTGACACACAAAACCCGGGATGGAAAACAAGGAAAGAAAAGAATCATAGGAATTCATGCTCTTGACACATGAAACCCGGGATGGAAAACTAGGAAAGAAAAGAATCATAGGAATTCACGCTTTTGATATATATGAAACCCTGGATGGAAAACAAGAAACGAAAAGAATCATAGGAATTCATGCTTTTTTTCATCACTATATCCATATATAGAGAATTCATAGTTCTTCTGAAAGAAGAGCACTGGACTCCTAATCTTAGGGTTACATGTTTGATAATTGCCACTGTCTGCCTCTGTGTGTCCATTAGAAAGGCACCTGGCTTCAGTTTACCTTGGATGTAGCCGATTTCTTGCCATACACAGCATGATGATGTTTACCATTTATGATCTGCAGTGTTTTGTGTTTATAAATATCAGTGATAACATAATTCTATTATTTCAAGTTTAAAAAGCACATTAAAAATGTAAGTACATTGATTGTGGGATTCAATCCTGGTATTCCTATGTTGCTATGTTTACCACATGACCAAGCAAATGACAATAGGAATGTTGACATTTCTGGGTCATAATATGTTGTTCATGACGTCTGCTGGCTGTACTTTAAAATCTTAATAAATTATTTTTCCTGCATCAAATGAAACTATCTTTGTAACTTCTTTGTTCATATCTGTTTCGTGAAATCAAAAATCCATTTTCTCCAACAGATATGAATTACAAGAGATTGGTATTTCTATACAGGTAACCAAAAGAATAAATTTATCTAGATACGGCTGGACAATGCTACCTGTGTAACCTGCCTGGAAGATCATATAATGTGCAGATATGACAGAAACGACAATGTTTGATAGCTGAAATATACTGAATGACGACAGACTGATAGTAGGAAACAGACGAGTGCTAAAATTACCAACACCAGTATAATAGCAATGATGGCTTTTTTTTAAACCTAATTTAATTGGTGTTTAGTCAAACATGATGGCATTTTTTGCCTAATTGGTGTTTAGTCACACATGATGGCATTTTTTGCCTAATTTAATTGGTGTTTAGTCACATATGATAGTATTTTAACACTAAAATTACAAACACCATGCTGGCATTGTTTGCCTACTTCTCACAATATAGGCTTGATTCATATGGTGCCTATATTGGAGACTGGTTATATTTCTATATTGATTATAAAAAATGAAATTATCTGCTTGAATCTATGGATCAATTTAAGAAGCATACATTACCAGAGTTCACATGGTCTTTGACAGTTTGGGAAAAATCAGGTAGCATTTTTAAGGCCTTGAAAGTTTGGGAAAATCGAGCAGATTACCCTGAGGTCTTTAAAAAGTCTTTGAAAATTGAAACATTTGAATTTTCTTACCAGAAACACAAATAAAATTGTCCAAGGTTGTTAGAGTCGGATGTAGTCGAGTTTTCAGTTTCTTTCTTTTGATGACCCATTCAGTTTCATTTCATCATTAAACAATATTGTAGTATTTTGCATTCCTTGTTTTCTCATAGAACATAACTTATATACAAAATGTGAGAGAAAAGTCTTTTGAGTTTATCATTCAGAATTCTGTATGAACCCTGATTACACAGAATAGGCCTTGTTTGTGTATATTAGCGACGTGTTTTGTCCCTGCATTATCTATTGAAAATTTGCATGAAACTAACCACATGCTTGGCTTCAAGAATTTCAAGTGAGCCAACTTAAAAGGATCCAATGAATGACGTTTCTAACCTGAACAAATGTTGAAGTTGTCAGAACATTCTTAATATATTTTATCCAATAATTGACAATCAACCCAAATAAGTTTATGCTATATGCCGATTCTCTTCACAGCTGAAGACAGATAATTTCAATACATTTTTATAGTTATAAAAAATGTGTGTGTGTGTGTATATATATATATATATATATATATATAATTGTTCAATACATGTCTGTGGTAACACTACAATCTTAGGATGGTTATGAAATACACAGTTTTAAGAAGGACTACTACTCTGCATGATTTGTACATTTTAATTAAAAACAATGATAATAGGAAAATCTATCATCATCATACCTTAAGCAAATAAACATGCATTCTTCAATGCCATCAGTGATACAGACAATATACCAAAAATCATTCAAAAATTCATCCACAAGCTTTAAATAAACATTGACCTCAACCTTTCATTTTCTGACATGCCATCCCCCAAGGATGTCCTATACACATTTAAAGAAGCATGACAAACTAATAATGGGAATATGACAAGACACAAACTGACCTCGGTCAGCTTGAGCTTGTTAATAGAATTTCCAAGAGACATTCCATGTCCCCAGGATGTTATTAATTTCTCAAATTTTCAATATTTGTCTGATTACTATTGTAGTGTTACCTGAAAGTTGTTGACAGGTTCATGCTAGGTTAACAACAGATGTACTTACTATAACATACTATAATATAAATAGCTAAAATACTATGCATTAACTATAAATATACAATGGTGTTGTAAAAGCATCCGAGTCAAGTCAAACTTGTTTTTAATAAACGTGACTAATGAACACTACATAAAACAGTGTACTTTGGTATAAAAAAAAAAGAAAAACAACCAAGTAAAAATAAAAGCATAAAGCAATGAAATGACTGAGTAAATCAGTGTACTTGTAGTATTATACAAATTTATTACATAATGCTAACCTTTTCTTTGCATCATCATTGTTTGCTACAATGGCATAACACTCAGTAATGTTGTATAGTATTATCAACATGCAATACAATAATTCATAATATTATATAAACTGAATCTTAAATTCGTGTTGGTTTAATTTGAAAATGTATTAAACTAGCTGAATAAATATGACACTGCAGGAAGTTTGTGTCATAAAGTTTATATAATAATGAACACTTGTGCAAGATGATACCTGTAGTTAGACTTCCTACCCTCCCCCTTGTACATCAAGACTTCGTAAACCTGCTCCTTGCACATTGTAGATTAAGACTTCCTAAACTCCCTCATTGTAAATTAAGACTTAATAACCTACCTCACTGTACATTAAGACTTCCTAAAGCCCCCTCATGTGAGACTTCCTACCATGCTCATTGCACAGTGAGATTTACCAACCTCCCCAAATTATACAATCACACTTCTTGGCTATCCTCACAGTACATTAAGAGTCAAATAATTTTGTTACCTAGCATATTGTATGCAACTGTTCATACACTTTTTACAAATAATTAAAGGTAAAAGTGTTAAATAACCTTTCTGGTCTTATTTAGAGTACAAAAAGCTCACAAAAAATATGTAACTAGATTTTTGTTTTGCAAAATATGCATGCGCCATTTTTCCACTAAAATGTTAAGTCCCAATATTTATAATTTAAACACAAAAAAAATGTTACGATGGCATGATAATCTGTCAAAAATATTAAAACTACAAATCAAAAATTTCTTGGTCCAACTCGAATGATTTTTTGTTGTAAGATGCTTAAAAAGATTTTTCTTTTATAAATTAAATATTGTTGTTAAGTTACTGAGAATCAAATGAAGCTATTTGATAACAACAATAAAATTTCATACCTCCATGTTTAATATTTGCACACTTAAAATAGATTCAGGACAGATGGAGTAACAGATGCAATTATAGGTTATTACAAGGGGGAGAGATCCCAAATGATCATTGACCGTGTGTATGGATTTTTCTACATTATGCAGATTTTTTGTTACAGAAATTTAGATGGATGCACCCAGAATATGGACTGTTTTCAAATTTGAAGTTATATTTGTAAACTTCACATCATTTTTGTATGTACAGCTTACGTTTCTTTCAAATATTTTTAATCACAGAAATCACAAAATAGGTGCAAGTCAAAAGATGAATTACATAAAAATGGTGCAAAGCTATATCTACGGAGACCCTTGTACATTTTCTAAAACTGCATATTCTCATCCTTAAATCGTAAAAAAAAGTGTGGACTTCTTAAAAACTGTGTGGTCAGTGACCAAATATAGTGTACTATCTACCAATAACTGAATATTGCATTTATCACAAAGCTTGGCACAAACTACAGCAAAATACATGTATGCAAATTCTGACAACAAACAATACGTACCTTACATCAGTAATACAAATTGCTGACAATACACTGTATAGAATGCTCACAATTAGCAAACAGTAAAATAGGAATAATGATATTAATGGCAATCATCATTACTGATAATACAACAAGTAGGATTTTAATGAAAATATGTTAAAGAAAAAAAAATATGCGAATGGTGATGAAGCATTTTGTTCCTGAAGTGTTGTCCACCATAAAGATACAGCACTCATTAATATAATACAACATCCTTCTGTTATTACCTTCATTTTGTAGGTATTTTGCTAAACAATATATTGGATGGTATTCATTTTTAGCCGATAGCAGTTATGAAAAAAGTACATAGATTTGTTAATTGTATAGCAATAAACAATCTTACATCACATGATTTTTAACTATTTCCTTTAAAATCATTTGAAACTTTTACACTCTTTTCATGTATATACTTTATACAGAATACCTACAAAGAGGAGATAATCCTTTGCTGCAGAGAGAAGCAACATAGAATTCACAAACAAGTAATACATGTACATGATTTACCTGCAGGTAATAAACATGCAACCATTACTACATAAACATCCTACCATTACTTACATAAATATCTAACCATTACCAAACATAAACATCCAACCATTACCAGCATAAACCAAAACCTGACAATGTACAATGATCTGGCAGATCAGAATCTATGCTATACTTCTAATTTCCAGTGAACAGATGAGGTACTGATCTGCCAGCAGGTCTGGGTCTGTCCAGTGAACAGATGAGGCACTGATCTGCCAGCAGGTCTGGGTCTGTCCAGTGAAGAACTGAGGCAATGATCTGCTAGCAGGTCTGGGTCTGTCCAGTGAACAGATGAGGCACTGATCTGAAGTCTGGGTCTGTCCACTGAACAGATGAGGTACTGATCTGCCAGCAGATCTGGGTCTGTCCAGAGAAGAACTGAGGCACTGATCTGCCGACAGGTCTGGTTTGGTTTGGTTTGGTTTGGTGAAGTTTAATGCCATTTTTCAACACAATATTTGGTGGCCTGGAAAAAACCACTGACAGCTGCTGAAAACTCCATTGTAGCTAATGTGTCACAAATGTAGATAAAGCTGAGAACTGAATAAAGGAGAGTTTTCAATGAGTTTTACACACAGAAAAATGCATTTCTTGTCAGTATTACAGTAAAATAGCATAGTATTTGGTTATTTTTTTGTGACTGTACAGAGTTACACACAACAAAAACTTTAACATCCTGAACAGATCCGTGCTTCTGAAGGTTAAAAAAAACTGATTTACTTCACACTTGTCCATATTCATGCTGATTTCTCACTAACAGGAATTTCCATATTCTCTGAAATGCTGAAAATTTGATAAATGTTATGCATTTTATGAAAATAATTTCCCCCAAATTAAAAAGTAATTATTTTAAAATTGTATGTTTTTGCCTAAAGTTTAAGATGCTGCAGGGATATAACTAACTAGTACGGGTCTGACTATTTAATAAAACATCAGATCAGTTAAGAAGACAATTTTCCACTGGAGTTTTATGAATTCTGAGCTTTTTGATTTTAAAGGATTGATGTTTTATTCAAGACTCCAAGCTCTGATTTCAGGGACTCTAGAAACCCACAATTTTAGGAAATGTATTATTCTACAGTCTAAGCTCTGATTTTAGGTGGAGGGTTATTATTCTCTAACAACTCGAGAAGTTTAGAAGGGATGGTTATTTTATTCTAGGTGATTTTAGAATGGAGGGTTGTTTTAATCTAGGGACTTGAGAAGGAAGGTTGTTTTATTCCATGGACTCAATATGCTATGCTCTTAAAATGGAGGGGTCTTTTAATCTACAGATTCTAGAAGCTAAGTGACTTTAGTGACTAGAAAGATGATAATAAATATACATTATGCACACCTTACAAACAGAAGGAGGAAACATTACACTGCTTCCACATGTGGTGGTTAATGATATCAAAGAATGTTTCTAAAGTCAAACCAGTTTCTGAAATTCACCTCTAGAGATTTCAGACAAAAGGTGTTTATAAAAGCAGGTAGATGCTCAATACAGGTTTATTTGACAAATATTTGGAGTAAGTAACCCCTTTAAGGGTGTCTTTAAGACAGATGTTTGCTTTTTACAAGTTACTTTTAAGACACTTGCTTATGACTGGTGTTCTTAAAGGAAAGTAACTGCTTAATATATGTGAACTATAAGACAAGTTATTGCCTAATACAAATGACCTTTAAGACCACTGATGGCCTAATACAAATGACCTTTAAGACCACTGATGGCCTAATACAAATGACCTTTAAGGCAAGTGATTGCCAAATATAAATGACCTTTAAGGCAAATGATTGCTTAATACAAATGACCTTAAAGACAAGTGATTGCCTAATACAAATGACCTTAAAGACAAGTGACTGCCCAATACAAATGAGCTTTAAGACTGCCAAGAGTTGGATAAAGAATAATGTCTACCTGCTATGATGAACCTGGGGTGGGGCTCATCACTGTAAACAGGCATTCTTGACTGGGAAGGATTTCCAGTTTCCAACCAGCACCTAGGCAGAAATAAAGCAATATTTGCTCCTAAATTTGTGAATTCAACTTCTGAACTATTGGTTACTCAGATGCAAATGACTGTCCTCATCAGATTTACAATACATTGTACTGTGAAACCCGACTTGCAAGAAACCTCTCCATTAAATGTACCTGTTTAT
Source organism: Sinohyriopsis cumingii (assembly GCA_028554795.2). Lineage (NCBI taxonomy): Eukaryota > Metazoa > Mollusca > Bivalvia > Unionida > Unionidae > Sinohyriopsis > Sinohyriopsis cumingii. The sequence continues at coordinate 98,595,319 of CM068832.1, forward strand.
ATAGGATGATTACTAATCTCTTAACATATTCACTCTCCCACTAAATCTCGATCTTAAAGGATACTTGTTGACAAATGACAATTTTGTAAGTATTGTTTTCTTAGTGTCTTATTTAGATAAAATTCCCTCTTAATCTACACTAGCTGGCTGTATGGAATCAGTTACCACACAGTCATGATCCATTTTTGAATCTGTGTGATACACTAATCCTTTTATCATATCCACTCCCCCTCCCAATAATCCTACGGTCATAATCTATTCCATCCAGCCATTGTTTGCATCAGCTAAAGAGACATGAATTCATAAATTTCAAACTGACATCTTGAAGATTTTTCTCTCTCACAAAATGAATGTTTTGGCAGTGACAGTCAACATTGCCATACCTGCCACGACAGTGGGGAAGGCCATCAACATTGCCATGACATCACCATGACAGTCAACATTGCCATACCTGCCGTGACAGTGGGAAAGACAGTCAACATAGCCATACATGGAAAGACAGTCGACATTTCCATACCTGCCATGACAGTGGGGAAGACAGTCAACATTGCCATGACATCACTGTGACAGTCAACATTGCCATACCTGCCATGACAGTGGGGAAAACAGTCAACACTGCCATACTTGCCATGACAGTGGGAAAGATACTTGAAATTGCCATGACATCACTAGGACAGTCAATATTGCCATATATGCCATGACAGTGGAAAAGATAGCTGACATTGCCATACTTGCCATGACAGTGGGAAAGATAGTCTACATTGCTATTACCGCTGACATCACCATGACAGTCAAAGTTACACGATTTCTTTAGTAGTGTTAAAACAGAATCATTGCTATTGAAATTGGCTCAGCCACACATCACATGCAAAACAAGTTCCATACCGTCTACAATAAATGAAACTTACCAAATGTGGAATTTTTTGTACAATGAATGAAACATACCTACCAATGGGATTTTAATAAAAAAAAGTTCTCTCCATTGATCAGGAACTCAACACTGAGTGTGTGTTTGGGGATTTTTAATGTAACATTAACAATTTTAGTCATATCCCTACAATGACTGCAGTGTGGCAGTTTATAATGGTGTCTAGCACTGGGGAATCATGCCACAGACATGTTGAATCATATCCCAATCAGTCCCAGTATCCTGACACCAGGCCTACCAGTCCTAACGATAACCTCTTAATGCTGAGTGCCAAACCAGGCAGCTTAGTATCATTTTTATATGTCTTTGGTATGACTTGGTTGGGGTTCAAACCCACACCCTATTGCATCTGAGTTGGACACCTCTAATTATTTAGTTAATTGGAGTGGTCTGAACTCTGTTGTGCTGATGAACAATCTGCAGAAGTATCTGAAGAAACGAGGGCTGGCGAAATGTACAGCTGGACAACAAACATTTACATTACTAACGCAAAACATTGCTTCATGTTAATCATTTAAACACATGTATAATTTGAGAAATTAGGACTGGTGGGGTGGACGGTAAAAGAGTCACTCCTGATACCTGGTGTAGAGAATAAAGTCAATCATCCAACTTTCTGACTTACTATTGTGATAGATGATATATCATTTTGCCCAATACCTGTAATAAGATGGAATTTTGGGTTAAAAATGAAATGTTTTACTAATAGATGGTATTTTGGGTTAAAAATGAAATGTTTTACTAATAGATGGAATTTTGGGTTAGAAATGAAATGTTTTACTAATAGATGGAATATTGGGTTAAAAATTAAATGTTTTTAACTAATAGATGGAATTTTGGGTTAAAAATGAAATGTTTTACTAAGAGATGGACTTTTGGGCTAAATATAAAATGTTTTACTAATAGATGGAATTTTGGGTTAGAAATGAAATGTTTTACTAATAGATGGACTTTTGGGTTAAAAATGAAATGTTTTACTAATAGATGGAATTTTGGGTTAGAAATGAAATGTTTTACTAATAGATGGACTTTTGGGTTAGAAATGAAATGTTTTACTAACAGACTGAAAGTTTAGTTAAGATGCTTTAAATCTTCCTAATTATATTTTTATCACCAAGAACATAAACACTCAGGTGTTCTATGTAACACGACTTGATGCACACTTACAAATGTCATAGAGTAACATCGTAAAATTATATACCAGACTGATATAACAGTAATAGCTAGTATCTGCAGAATATCCAAATTTGTGTTTATTTCGTGTACGATTTGTGTAAGCTGTTCAACAGCAGTATGAGGCTTATCATAACGTAATACAAATCTTTTCATATTTGTATGTATGCAAACAGAACAGACCAAGATCTGCCATTCTATAACACAGATTTAATGTAACAACCATTCTTTATGCATTAAATATTAAGTTCTCTGTAAACTCAAATGAACCCACATCAATAAAATCAACTGTCCCCCAGCAAATTTACGTGCTAGAAGAGTTAGCTCCCCTTGTCTAGAGGGTTCATTCCTATTCCAATATGGCTGCACTCCTTAAAAGACATGCATGATTTATTTTTAAGACTGATTTAACAAGCAAATTGAAATGGTAATGATAGACCAAACATACATAGTGTAAGTATCATAGTTATTAATTGGATCTGAGAAGCAGCAGCTTCCTTCCCACAAAGCTCACCACTTCCTTCCCTCTCCTTTGTTTGCATCTGTTCACAAACAAATCCTGCATACTATTTATCTAATGTATACGGCATATGTAATGCATGATTCTGTCTAATACTCAAAAGCAATACATACCATAAACAGATTTGTTTCACTGACATAAAATTTCAATGAATTTTTCCCCACAAAAAAACTGCTTTTATCTTTCACTGTTTACATTTTAGCAATTACAGATCTAGCGAGGTTATATATAAACGAATTTTTATGGGATTAATTTTTGTGATCTCAATATCAGACAGTTAAGTCATTAAATTTTGATGACATTAATTTTATGATCTCATTATTAGACATCCAAGTCAATAAATTTTGGTGGAATTAGTTTTGTGATCTCATTATCATACAGCTAAGTCATTAAATTTTGATGGGATTAATTTTTTATGATCTCATTATCAGACAGCCAAGTCATTAAATTTTGATGGAATTAATTCTGTGATCTCATTATCAGACCAGCTAAGGCATTAAAATTTGATGGGATTAATTTTATGATCTCATTATCAGACAGGTAAGTCATTAAAATTGCTCTACTTCTGACAACTTTATTTGGGCTACTTCTCAGTTATGTGACAGAGACAAACAAGTGTAAGTTTGTTACACCAAGATATTTTATTTTGGGCTATTTCTCGGTTATGTGACAGGCTAGTCTAACTTTGTTACCCCAAGATATTTCATTTTGATTCGTTGCCAGACTGTCTAGTTTAGTTCAAAACATAGTAAAGACAAAAGTGTCGTCATATTGCTTCCTAAAATAATGGATTATTAATTTAATATTCAATGTGTTCACATTTACAGAGGGAAAAGTGTACAGAAGTTTCATACATATTTTCTACTTCCCTAATGGAGTGTAATTAAACACAATATTTAACTCGACTTTGTATTCAGCAAGTGCAATCTGCAGCAGCTCTGTACGGGTGGGAATTTCTATTCAGGTTTTTAAACTTCTGAATGCTATTGCTGTTCATTGGCTTTTTGGACGACTGTTCTTTCATTTCACAGTCCTCTTCATACATATCGGACATTAGTCTGTCATCATAAAGCGATAAACGACCCCTTTTCATTGACAGTGGGGTTTTAACACGAGTCTTTATTTTTTCATTTGGATCCTCACAAATCTTTCTATTCATGTTAATGTCTTTTGCTGTGAGAGACTGCTGACTACTGTCCAGTGATGGCTGACTTTGACTAGTTCCCGAACTCTTCAGCTTCCCTCCAAGTACATTTGACAAGCTGTTGCCTGGCAACCTTTTAAACATAGCAAGGGAAGAGATACTACTACTAGCTTCACCTCGACCATTCATACGGTTATAATTATGTCCCCTTAGTGATAGTGTGCTTGGTCTACGGGCACGAGGACTATGACATCTGACACATTCCTCTTCAAGTTTTGAGTACGATGCTGATTTCTGGGGACTTAAATCAGAAGTGCTTTTTGAGTACGGTGCACCTCGTAACCGAAAAACTGAATGCTGTCCATGAGGTTCCACTAACCTAGCAACCCCAACTTCCACTGAGGGTTGTGGCTGGTGACGTTGTGCATGGTTTGCGTACCCAAGATTTGTCCCATAACCTCCACTCAAATGAGCTGGCTGAGTTATCACATTTGAACCCTTTAAGAGCCTCACCTCCATCTGAACAGAGGGTGGGGATTCAAACTGTGTATTTACAGCCCCACTAGGTATATTTCCACCTTCAAGCAATGCATCTGTAACACTGGAACTGTTTCTTGTCGCTGATTTTTTGCCTCCTCCCCATGCCAGTCGTCCAAGGAAGGCCAAAGGTCCAAACAGTCCAGTGTCCTTGGATTTTTTGGGCTTTTGTAACTTTGAGTTTCCTTGATTTCTGCTCAATGCTGCAGATGCAGTAGAATTAATAGGGTTGTTGGCCATTTTTGGTTGGAGGTTCACGGCAACTTGATTTTGAACAAAAGAAATTGGTGGGTTTCTGTGCTGGTTCAAAGCATCATTCTGTACAAGCGATGTCTGCATGTTATCTGATAAAGAGTCAAAATAATGTCCTGAAAATCTCTGTGATTGACAGGTCTGACCCATGACACGGCTGGAATCGGATTTATCCTTTCCATACACCAAGTTGTTTCCTAGAAAACAGAAAAAAGTTTGTTTCTTGGACTGTTTGCTATTTAATACCAAATCGATACATGAAAAGCCAAAGTCTGCAAACGGAGTAATGTTTCTTGCTATTTGGATGATTTTCATGGCATTGGTGCATTGGCATCTTTTATGTGAATGTGAAAGGTTTTCATTCTATATTGCTCACTTATTTACATAACAGCTTCATTGAGCAGTCCTAGGTAAACCGTATATAGAATTGTAACAACATAGCCCTATGTATACCTTATGTAGAATTGTAGTAACATAGCCCTATGTATACCTTATATAGAACTGTAATAACATAGCCCTATGTATACCTTATGTAGAATTGTATTAACATAGCCCTATGTTATACCTTATATAGAATTGTAATAACATAGCCTTATGTATACCATATGTAGAACTGTAGTAACATAGCCATATGTTATACCTTATATAGAATTGTAATAACATAGCCCTATGTATACCCTGTGTAGAATTGTATTAACATAGCCCTATGTTATACCTTATATAGAATTGTAATAACATAGCCTTATATATACCATATGTAGAATTGTAGTAACATAGCCCTATGTATACCTTATGTAGAATTGTAGTAATATAGCCCTATGTATACCTTATATAGAATTGTAAAAACATAGCCCTATGTATCCATTATGTAGAATTGTAGTAACACAGCCATATGTTATACCTTATATAGAATTGTAATAACATAGCCCTATGTATACCCTGTGTAGAATTGTATTAACATAGCCCTATGTTATACCTTATATAGAACTGTAATAACATAGCCTTATGTATACCATATGTAGAATTGTAGTAACATAGCCCTATGTATACCTTATGTAGAATTGTAGTAACATAGCCCTATGTATACCTAATAGAATTGTAATAACATAGCCCTATGTATACCTTATGTAGAATTGTAGTAACATACCCATATGTAAACATTATGTAAAATTGTATAAGATAACCCAATTTAAACCTGATGAAGTATTCAACAACACAGCCCTATATAACCCTTAAACAGAATTGTAATAACATAGTCCTATGTAAACCTTATGTAGCATTGTAATAACATAGCCCTTTGTAACCCTTACAAAGTATTGTAATAGCATAGCCCTTTGTAAACCTTATGTAGCATTGTAATAACATAACCCTTTGTAAACTTTATGTAGCATTGTAATAACATAACCCAATGTAAACCATATGTAACATTATAAAAGCATAACTCTATGTCAACCTTGTCCCAACCTCCACATCATGTTGATTATACTTAATTTAACACAGCCTGAAACAAAATTACATGAAGCCATAGCTGTGGTATACAACCAAACTCATCCAGAGATTTAGATCAATTAAACCAATTTATAAAGCTACTCATGAGAGATATAGTCTAGATAAGAAACAAGCCAATCAGATGCAAGGTCACTGCAATAACAAAACCCATTTCAAGCCATGACAATATAAGCTTATCAGGATGCCAAAGAAAAAAAGGATCAGCATTTGCAACCACATATTAACAAAACTTTACCAAGAAATTGATGTCTCCAATGTTTTATGCTATTTATTTAATGTAAAAATGCAAGCTTTGGTCATCCCTTGACAATCTATCATTTTTCCATTTGCATCTTTTTGCTGATAATTAGTGCTAATTCAATTAACACATTAAATATCAGCATAAAAAAATGAAAATGGAAAAATTGTAGAGTTTCATGATATAACTGTAGTTACCTCATGGAATTTTTGCTCTCTTTGCAAAGCCGTCATGAATCAAACACAATTTGTTTTTAAAATTGTGGCATTTTAAAAATTGGGATTGTGGACAAAAAAAAATCTGGAAATTGGGATTCTTTGATTTTGAAACAAAAATTCAGGATGTACCTAAGTAAATCAGGGTAAGTGGCAGGTCTTCATTCTTTTCTATGATATCAAAGTAGTGGTACTATAATGATCTGATTATAAGATTCCCTTAAAGGAACCAACGTTCTTCTGGTCAAGCAAAGCATTAATGATAGGACAATGTCTTCAGTTGCACTGCTGAGTGTTGAGACATTTTTTGAGATTTCTGTGCATAACGAGGATTTATTAGCTGTTGTGGCAGCCCAAATTTGATGTAAATTGGCACCATTTTTTTTCAGTACCAACCAGACGTTAGAAGTATTTTAGTGAAAAGTTCACTAGGCCACCGGAGTGGTCACTTTATAGGTAATGGTGAAAAATATAAAAACCTTACAATATTGGGCCAAAATATTTCACGCTGTTCTAGGATATTTTGTACATTAGAGTCCTATTTTATGTGAGACAAGTATCATTTGTATACATTTAACCTGGTTGCCACGGAAGCCACACTAATGATAAAGAAGCCAACCAAAACAGATTTTGTGTGCAGCAATTTTTAAAGGAATATTCCTACAAAAGTTTTATCAAAACAGGCCATTTGGTACATATGAAGAATTATTGCTAGCGGAGCCACTACAGACACAGTTTTGACAGATTATGTACCAAGACACATTCCTACACAGTTCTGATAGATTATGTACCAAGACACGTTCTTACACAGTTTTTATTAAGACTATTTAAGCAGTTCTAAGAGCCACCCTCTGACATTCTACTGCCCAAAAAGAATTTATGGGAATCAAAGACTGATTCTTCTTTTTAACTGATTTGTGTTGAAACCATCTAGTGACCATACTGGATGTTAGATTGGCACCATTTTCATTTAGAACCATCTCAACATTATAATCAGTCTATTGTTGAAAAACCATCTTGATAAGACCATCCAACCTAGAGTAGTGATTTTTAAGATGGCTTCTGTGGTGGCCATGCTGTATGTCAGACTGACATCATTTATATTTACCTAGACACCATAATAAGTCTTCTTCTAAACCCCATGTAGATATGACTTTCCATTTATGAGAAATATTTATAAAATTTAAAGAATGCTACTACTAGCAGCCATAAAGATGTCAAATTTGCACGAGTTTCATACAGGACCAAGCAGACATGATAAGAAGTCTTCTAGTGAAAACCCTATGTCGATATGACTATCTGTTCAGGAAAATAGCAATAAGATTTTCAAGATGGTTACCATGGCAGCCACACCGACTTTCAGATCAGCATCCTGATCAATTAATACCAAATGGATCTTGGGTAAAATGTCCTCCAAGCAGTTTAGGGGGAGTAGCAATGATCAATTAATACAAAATAAATCTTGGGTTGAATGTATGCGTAAAATGTCCTCCAAGTAGTTTACGGGGGATTAGCAATGACAAAATTGTGCTAATGAACAGTCTATTATCCGAAAGACCTAAAAACACACAAAGTTACCTGAGACAGTTAGTTCCTCATCACTACGCTTGTGCGTGTTTCGTTCTGCGACAGGATTTCGTCCCTGGTGAGGTGGCAAAATACACTGGTTTTTTGGTACATGATTTAAATTGAGAGACTTTGGCGGTGGGTGATCAGAATCACCTGGCGTTATTGGGACTGTTGACTCTATTGTGGAGGAGGAGATTTCATTGATGTACGAGGGAGCACTCTCGAATGACTCGATATTATATGCCGGATTGTGACTATGGATGTCATTTATGATCAGGGCTGTTGTCTTGCCTTCTGCCACAATATTTGGAGACAACGAATCTGTGATGGACTGTAGACCTGTGTTGCTATGGTAGCCAGGCTTGTTGCTACTGGAAACATGTGATAGAATGGCACCATTGACTGTAGGTGTGACACCTGAAAAATAATTTTTAAAAAGGCGTTTTTAACTTCAGAAGGGCATACAAATTGAGTTGCTGAAATTTACTAACAACAATAAAATTCCTCTGATTTGATGAGACAGAAAATGGTACAGTGGTCTCTCTTTGAAGCTATAGTAATCCTATTAAATGGAAGTACTTTATGGCCAATGCTATGAGTGTACCAATGAATTTTTGTTTCTTTTTTGGGTGGGTGGAGGTGAAATCTCCTTAAAATTGGTTTTATTACAGCACTCTACTATAATGCTGTCCATGGCAGCCCTGTACTATATCATACACCATCTTGTAACGAAGTACACTGTACATATAATTTAACTAATACATACTAAATCGGATCCATGACTATACCTCTCTTATAAAAGGCACCGCGTTATAATGATGGGCCCCAATGACATAAAGTGCTGTATTAATAGAAGGGGTGGGCATGTTCAAGTGAAAAAATTCAGTAACTGTCTCTTTATATCAAGTTAAATTATTTGGCAGTAAATGTCTCTCTAAATAAAGTTAAATTACTTGGCAGTAACAGCTTCTTTTTACATCAGCTAAATTACTTGTAAGTACCAGTGACTCATTATATCAGTTGAATTACTTAGCAGAAACAGTCTAATAAAATGAGCTAAATACAATGGTCAATCCTTGTGGCATGAAAATATAGTTTTGACTGAAGTGTGTAGTATTTATCATTAAGTATTTACATACAGGGCTCAACATTAATAGTTGCCAAATGCCCAAGGCAAGTTAAACTATGGTTAGGGCAAGAGAAAACAAAGAGATTATCTCGCTGTGCAAGAGATTTTTGGGTGATACCAGTTAAAAATAATAAACATCCTTTTTCTTTTACTTTTGCTGAAGTATTTTTTATTCTTAACTAAATGTAACCCATGTTGCCAAAAGCCAGCCATCTTGAACTGTTCCAATCAAATGGACGCTTGCATATATGATGTGTTATATAATAAATGTCAGTTTATTTACAACAGTAATCAAAGTTAAACAACAACTTCCAATTTAGAGCTCTTATCCAAATTTGCAGATTTGTCCGCATTGCTTTGTGGATCAGTTACTGTCTGTCTGTCAAATACATAAGAATGTTTTTTGATCAATTTCTGTCTATTAAATACATAGGTATGTCTGTTGACCAATTACTGCCTGTCTGTCACACAAATATTTATGTAATTTAATTACTCTTTGAAAAATTTAAAGTTTGTGTTATAGATATCAGGTAGGACTGACTTATGATTATTTACCTGTTGGACACACAAGTGGAATGTCAAATGTCATTTTTAGTTGTGGGATTCTGTCATCAAAAGAGAAGGAAGATGGAAGTTGGGAAAAATGAAGTTTATGCAATAATTGAAAAATGGGTACATGTGGCTTGATTTTGATGAGAATTATTGAAAATCTCTTAGGGATTTCTATTAAAATATTACAATCATATTACATTTCAATGCTTTGATCACATTTTTTAAACATTTTTGTCTGTGTTTAGTTTTGTCATACAAACATCTATTTTTTGGGCCAAAACAATCATTTTGCTAATCATAAACAAAACCATTTCTGTGTTGAAACTTAGTTTATCTATATACATTTTTTCCTGATAACAGAAATCTGGGTCTAATTTAGTTTAATTTTGTTAAACTTTACATTACTTCAGTCTTGCTACCATTAAATCTTTTTTATTTTGACTCAAAAATTGCTCTGGGCATGATGAAATTTTTTAACCCAGCACAAATCAAGAATATTAAGCCAGTAAAACTGCAAAACAAGGAAGTAAATAAACTACGTCAACGTAAGTCTTTCAAGCTTAAGATTATTCATTTGAAACTCCTCTAATGTGTTTCATAATCCTTAGAAAAGCACAATGAGTTTGGCAGAGCTCAGTGCAGACCTGCCAACCCTGACGTGTCTGTCTCAGTAAGGCAGTTGATTTTTTTCCGTAAGTTTGACCGTTTTCAGTAATGTGTAACAAAATAACACCAACTGTTATTGTAAAGCTAGAAAACATAATTAAAAGTTCAGTATTTGGAATGTGCAGCAACGATAAACATTATGTTCAACTGTTTGTAAAGTATGCATACTAGTACTGTTGCATAAATTTTAGTCCCAAACCCTATGGCTTGTTGCTATGTCTCAACATGATGTAATTCCTGGAAATTCTTTTTTCCATTTCACATGACAACAGCAATCATATTTCCTGCCTTAAGTCATACTCAAATTGGCATGTGCTGTCCAATAAACATAATTGTGTCCCTTCCAGCTTTTATTCACAAGAGTCTGAATATTCATTTTTATTTTTCTGTGTTAATTATTAACACTTTTCAAGAGGCTTATTTCCTCTTTTGTCTTAAACATGCATAGCTTGCTGGATGCCATTTAAAAAAAATCTCTGATCAACAGTTTTATCATGTAGATGCATCACATGAACTAATATGTGCAGTTTAAAGCATCTGATGTGCTGCTGTAAAGTTAGTCTGGTTCCCTGACCAGTTTCACTACATCTAATATGAAACCCGGATCCAAATCAAAACACAGATGAACAAATTTTTCAGATGTTTCGACAATGATTTTTCTGTAGTTTTTGCTTGTATGCCATAAGTTTGTATTTAAGGGTAAAATTTTTAAGACTTACAGCAATCATAAGAGTTAGTAGGCCTGTCAGTGGTTCAGCTATGGTATATTAGCAGCTCAGGTGAAATGCCTCAAAGGTTAAGCTCAATTATATGGTACAGTAGTTAAGGTGAGGTGGCTTAGTGATTAGGCCTAGATGACTTGATGGTTAAGTTAACATAGTTCAGTGGCTGAAGCATTAGACTCATGACCAGACAGGTGAGGGTTCAATTCCCTATACTGGATAGTCAGTGACATATCCGTGGGTAAGGCACTTTACTCTACTTGGTTCAACATAACCTTCAAGGATTGTTGTCATATACAAAAAACACAATGCATTATGCAAAGTATGATTCTACAAATGTGATGGAAACCTTTGTGTTTGTTGTCAAGGGTCCACAAATTCTTCAGCTCCAGGATCCTCTCCTCCACACACTGCGCTGTCAACCGAGCCTCTGCATCATGATCCCAACACTCCTCAATGGTACTCTTTAGAGCATGGACTGCCTGTAAGAGAAACAAAAGTTACTTTCCTGGCTTCTCATGGCAAATACCGATGCTGTTTTATTACAGTTCCCCCATTCAGACACTGACCATGGGGTCATCACCAAAATGCAAGACATGCATGTAAAAAGTTTAGCAAAATAATAAGAGACCCAAGTGGGTGCAAGAGCTCTCACCTTGCTGACATCTGCCTAACAACTAAATGAAGAGAGCAGTTGGCCAAGATATCTAGGAGAGTCGAGTACTTTCTGTAGAAACTTCTTCCAGTGCTATTGATCACAAATGTTACGAAAACAATGTTCAAGGGTTTTTTTTGTACCTTTATCCATATCTGAAGCAACATCAGCATCAAATACCCATTACCGATGGACTTTTTTATGCCCAGATGCTTCTGTTCATAGATGGTCCAATTTAGTTTTTTGAGATAAAGTCACCTAATTGTTTGTTTATAATAATGGTCTCCATATTTAAGATAAATATTCTTTATTTCAGAGACAATGGTCCATATATACAATTATATGTATCAAAATTAAAATATAAATGTATTTTAAATATAATCAAGAGTCTCTCGAGGGGAATAATGCTCTACTGTCCCAAAAAGAATGTCCAGGAATATGAAGTAAGACCATTTCTCCATTTTAACTGCTGGTTGTTGAAACCATCCCTCAGCCATACTGGATAACAAGTTCAGCACCAATTTCATCGAGGTCCCTAACAGTCTTATGGTGAAAACCCTACTTAGATATGATCATCAATTCAGAAGGAAAAGTGATAGCAAGATTTTCAAGATGGCTGTTGTGACATCCATGCTGGAAGTAGATTGGCACCATTTTCATTTAGCACCAACTATAAGAAGCCTTTTGGTGAAAACCAATAGCGTATGACTATATCTCTAGGAGAAGTAGTGATAAGATTTTCAAGATGACCAATAGCGTATGACTATCTCTCTAGGAGAAGTAGTGATAAGATTTTCAAGATGACCAATAGCAGTATGACTATATCTCTAGGAGAAGTAGTGATAAGATTTTCAAGAAGACCAAATTGGTGGTCATACTAGAGGTCAGATCGTCGCCATTTTCATTTCGGACCTCCCAGATCATATAAAAAGTTTTCTGGTGAAAACTGCATATCAGAGTGCCTTTCTGTTTGGAAGAAGTAGAAGTAACACAATTTTCAAGACATGATGGCTGTACTGATGGTCAGATCAACACCATTTTCAATGAGGACCAACTAGTGATTTTCTTCAAACCCTATGTCAATATAGTCATTCTTTCAGGAGGAGTAGTGATTAACAAGGTGTTCAAACTGGCCACCATGGCAGCAATACTTGATTTTCGATCTGCAACAGGACCAAATATATATCACAAGTCTTTTAGTGAAAAGCTCATACTGATATGATCCTCCGTTTAGAAGTAGTAGCACTAACAATATTTCAAAAGGATGCCATTTCAGAACTTTAATCTGCATCATATATAACCAATATCGCACTGACATGGGATTAACCCTAAACATAATCATGCCAGGGTCATCTTTGCCAACACTTATTTAAAATTTCTGTAGTGATTTTTGAGAATCTAAATTTAGCAATTGTCATCAAAATGCATAAAACACAGTTTATAGCAAATGCAGTCAAATATTTAGCCCAATTAGCCATAAGGGCAGAAGAATTAAGAACATCACTGTAATTAAAATATTTGTATATCTCACCTCTGACCCCCTCACAGGGACCAAGAAAAGGGGTAAAGAAAATATACATAGATGGCTACTACCTGCAGACTTATGCACCAAGTTTGATGAATTCCTACCCAGTGGTTGAGGAGTAGTTACTGACAGATGAGCTTATCACAATATCCTCCTCTAATTGTGTGGGGATAAAAAGTGATATGTTAAAGGGAGACTATCCAGTGGTTGGGAGTAGTTACTGACAAATGAGCTTATCACAATATCCTCCTCTAATTGTGTGGGGATAATAAGTGATATGTTAAAGGGAGACAATCCAGTGGCTTAGAATGAGTTACTGATAGATGAAGGTTAGGTCTCACTGGATAGTTTCGTATTTTGACACCCCCCTAATTTTTAAGGTAGAAGGCATGAACCTAATTATCACAAGCCTAGCATTTATAAATTCACACATAAGCTAAATCTATAATGTGGTTTAGATTTACTTTGAGTTAGGCTTGGAAATAGGTTGACTTGTTGGTGACTGTTGTCACAGTTAGATGAACATTGGAGATCAAATGCATAACTTGGGCTGTAAATGAGCTGCCGACTTGGCTTATGTATTTATGTGTGTCTGATACAGAGGTAAATATCTAAAAATCTAGATGGTTGAGGGTTGATGAAACGTATGCTAAACTGTTATAGTACTAGTGAACTTTATTCATGCATAAGGCACATACTGATTCTTTTAGCTGCCTTGTCAAAGAAAAATATTTAAAATAGCTATTTCTTGTCAAACATGAATGTAAAATTTAGGGGTTGGTGGCAGTGTTGGTTCAGTATAAAAACCATCAGTTGAATCAGGAATTAACCTGATTACTGCAGTCAAAATCTCACATGTATGCTTTCTACAAAAATCATTAGTTTGTTTTTATTTGTATCTTCAGTGTAAAATTATTTCTCATTTTTCTGTAATTGGTCATTGTCGGATGAAAATTCACCAGATAAACTGTCCAGTGAGACCTTAAGAACCGGTGTCATTTTTTCAGACTTGTCAAATGTGATTCACTGTGCCATAAATCATTTCCTAATTACCTCCATATCTTGAATCTGACATAGGTATTCCAAACATACACTTCATATAGATTTGACAGCACTTAATCATAGTAGAAGAAGGGAGTTAACTCAACAGTTTTAATGCTACCAAGTATTGCTCCGGATCCATTCTCCTAATGAACAACAAAAGCCTTATAAGTTTCATGCAAGGTGGTTTAATTGAAGTATTTCACATACTTATTCAATTTATCAACATTTTCAGTACAAACTTAGTATATTTTCCTAGTTTTATGATGATTGCCTTAATTTAATGCTCTTACATCCATATCTACTCATGATGTAATGTTTCAATACATACATTTCATCTTATTTACAGAAATCTAATGACCTATATATAAGAAGTTCAGGGGGGGTTTTTCTTGTAGGCCTCAAGGTGTATGGGAGCACACCTGCCGAAATGATATTGCTAACAGCAGGACAAAATCAAAAATTTATTGGGAGTCAGGCATGCCAATTGTTGTGGAGCTTTCACAGGAACAAATATATCTGCACCAGTTTAAGTTTTTGGTGAGTTATGTTAAATGGATGTCCCTTTTTACATTGTGTTTTTTCTCCTCCCATTTTTTATTTTCCATGATTTTCTATTTGCTTTAGATTCGATTCTATGCAGGTGACAACCACTAGCAAAACAAACTTCTAAATAGCAGCAACTTCAACAACATTATGTGCCGGCCAGTATGAAAATGATTTAAAGGTGACCTTCTTAGTGTTCTTAAAATACATTATCCATGCATATTGTTATAGCTGGGATAAATCTGGGTATAGAATTTCATTGTTTAAGTTTCCCAACTGATGTGGTTCAGTTTACAAAGATTGGTCCATACATTTGATGTTACCTGATGGGTTGCCTCCCTTAAGTCTACCTTGGATTTCTCTATTCTAGAATAGATTTGACCTTCTTCATGAAATCAGTGAGAGAGTTCTGGTCAGTTTATATATGCAGTGCATCATTATTATTCTTTCAAGTACTTAGCGTGTGCATTCTGCAGCTACTGTACAAGAAATTCAGCTTGGCTTCTTTTACATCTTTTATTCACTACTATTTCAGATTGCATGAAGATTTGTATTATTTGTGCTCTCATATATCTCTGATATCACCAGGCACTAACAAGACGGGTGTATTAGCTACGAAAAATGATGAAACTGACATATTATAAGGAAATTGTATGTTTCCGAGGGGAAAGTAATACATGAAGTATGAAGCTGTCTCATAGCCGTTGCTGTTTGATAGCTTTTGGTCATCGATAAATTCAATAAATCATAGGAAACAAAAAATTTTGAATTTTAAACTTCTTAAGGTTGCATTTTATTTAGAATTGGTCAAAGTTTTGAAAATAAGAAGATTTTCCCTTAATCAGACTGCTATTTGAATTCTTAAGGTCTCACTGGATAGTTTCGTATTTTGACACCCCCCTAATTTTTAAGGTAGAAGGCATGAACCTAATTAACACAAGCCTAACATTTATAAATTTACACATCAGCTAAATCTATTATGTGGTTTAGATTTACTTTGAGTTAGGCTTGGAAATAGGTTGACTTCTTGGTGACTACCTGTCACAGTTAGATGAGCATTGGAGATCAAATGTTTAACTTGGGCTGCAAATGCACTGCCGACTTGGCTTACGTATTTACGTGCATCTGCTACAGAGGTAAATATCTAAAAATCTAGATGGTTGAGGGGTGACGAAAAGTATGCTAATAAGTTATAATACTAGTGAACTTTATTCATGCATAAGGCACATACTGATTCTTTTAGCTGCCTCGTCACAAAAAAATATTCAAAATAGCTATTTCTTGTCAAAAATGAATGTAAAATTTAGGGGTTGGTGGCAGTGTTGGTTCAGTATAAAAACCACCAGTTGCATCAGGAATTAACCTGATTATTGCAGTCAAAATCTCACATGTATGCTTTCTACAAAAATCATTAGTTTGTTTTTATTTGTATCTTCAATGTAAAATAATTCTCATTTTTCTGTAATTGGTCATTGTTGGATGAAAATTCACCAGATAAACTGTCCAGTGAGACCTTATCACATCATCTTCCTTAAAAAGTGTGGGGACAATAAGAGATGTTAAAGGGAGACTATCCAGTGATCATGGAAGAGTTACTGATGGCAGGAGGTTATCATCCTTTAAAAGTGTGGTCACAGAATCAATACTACTTTCTATAACCACAGCTTCAAATATTTATAGGTTTGTGAATATCACAAAAACAAAGCAGTCTCCAATGAGCAGGGGTTATAGCATTAGTTCAATGAGTCATTCTAGGGACATACTCCCAATTTTCTAACAATATGCCATCAAATGCAAAATTTAATTGATTCTGTCTGAAATGGCATACACTGCTTGAGCCATACAAACAAAAAGCTTGAACTTTGGCTAGAAAACAAATTTAACTGATTCTGTCTGAAATGGCATACACTGCTTGAGCCATACAAACAAAAAGCTTGAACTTTGGCTAGAAAACATACTATAGGACAATCTCTCACAAATCTACTATTTTTTGTAATGTATTATGGGTATCTACTTAAAAGTTCAACTTAAAAACAAATCAAGTTGAAATATGTGCAGTTATGACTGCAAATTAAACCCTATGTAGTATTTATGTCTGAGAAATAAACCCTATGTAGTATTTATGACTGAGAAATAAACCTATGTAGTATTTATGTCTGAAAAATAAACCCTATGTAGTATTTGTGACTGAGAAATAAACCCTATATAGTATTTATGACTGAACTTTTATTATGTCTCAGAAAGTTCTATTCTTTGTTTCTCATTTATGTAAGTAATATTTAAATGAAAGTGAATGAATGTAATATGTACTGAACTGCACGACATTGGGAGTAGTGATTACTGACAGAAATGGTGTTAAATACATGCACGAGTGTTATCAGTGATAGAACCAAAATACCATGCTAAATACCATGTTAGAGATTATCTACCGGACATAACATTTTACAGTTGAAATCTATCACTTATGAAAATTAAAAAATTTGAAAAACATGAACTAAAAAAGGCATTTATATGAATTCTGTGCACACAATACAGAGACAAGTAAATCCCAGTCTACTGGGATCCTGAACTGTTCAACCAGTGAAATACCAGTCTACTGGGATCCTGAACTGTTCAACCAATGAAATACCAGTCTAATGGGATCCTGAACTGTTCAACCAGTGAAATGCCCAGTACAATGATGCATGATACTGAATGTTGAATGGCACTGTTAGGATCGACTAGACATCTTAGGGAGAAGTAGTTATAACTCAGTTTTGAAGATGGCCCCTGTTGTGGTCAGCCATATTGGACATCGGATCAATACCATTTTCTTTTTGGACATTCTATACATCGTAAGTGTTCTGGTGAAAAGCCCATGTTAATATTTCTTTTCAATCATTAGGATTACAAACAACAAGATTTGTAAAATGGTCACTATGGCATCATCAAGATGGCCACTGTGGTAGTCATAATGGCTATCAGATGGACACCAATTCATTTAGGACCAACCATACATCATAAGAAGTCTTTTGGTGAGAACTCCATGGCAATATGACTTTCCATTCAGGAGAAGAAGCAATAACAAGATTTGATTGTCAAGATGGCCACTGTGGTGGCTACATTCAGCATCAGATTGCTATGTTT
Organism: Sinohyriopsis cumingii; assembly: GCA_028554795.2. Classification (NCBI taxonomy): domain Eukaryota; kingdom Metazoa; phylum Mollusca; class Bivalvia; order Unionida; family Unionidae; genus Sinohyriopsis; species Sinohyriopsis cumingii. Next base: position 98,613,366 of record CM068832.1, read on the forward strand.
TCATTTTGGACTAACTAGATAACATGTGAAGTCTTCTAGTGAAAAGTCTTTGTCAATACTTTCCATTCAGACAGAGTAGAGATAACAGGATTTTCAAAATGGACACTGTGGCAATATTGGACATCTGATTGGCACCATTTTCATTTAGGACCAACAATACATCGTAAGAAGTCTTTAACTGAAATCCCAATGTTCATATGAATGAGGAGGACAAGAAATAACAGTATTTTCATGATGGACACCATGACGGCCATGTTGAATGTCTGAGTGGCGCCATTTTTTTTAAAGCCCAACCAGACCATGGGAGGAAGATGTTTGCAAAGTTTCATGGCAATACTCTGTGTAGTTTAGAAGGAATAGTGATAATGAAGTTGTACTAACAGATAGATGGACTACAGACAACAGATAGATGGACTACAGACAGATAGATGGACTACAAACAGATAGATGGACTACACTACAGACAGATGGACTACAGACAGATGGATTACAGACAGATAGATGGACTACACACAACAGACAGATGGACTACAAACAGACAGGTGGGCTACAGACAACAGACAGATGGACTACACACAACATATAACTTCTGGTCTATAACTAGCATAGCTAAAAATAAGTATCAGTATTCAACGTCACTTGGAAATCAGAGTTTAAGACAGTGCTGGCAAAAAGCAAAGGTCTTAGAGTGGATTTTTGAAAATGTATCGAGGAAGTAATGACATCACCAAGTATATGCAGGCATAAGAAAAATGATTATTCTGTAGCAAATATACCCACACCTTGTTTGAGACTGGGAAAAATGAGTATTGTGTAGCAAATATACCCACAACTTGTTTGAGACTGGGAAAAATGAGTATTCTGTAGCAAATATACACACAACTTGTTTGAGACTGGGAAAAATGATTATTCTGTAGCAAATATACCCCCACTTTGTTTGAGACTGGGAAAAATGATTATGCTGTAGCAAATATACCCACACTTTGTTTGAGACTGGGAAAAATGATTATGCTGTAGCAAATATACCCACACCTTGTTTGAGAATGGGTCAATAATGGATATAGTGTCACTTGCAGAGACTTTTGTTTGCAAATTTTGTGGCTGAGCACAATGTCAGTCAGATTCTAGCCCCTCCCCTTCCCAGAAACAGACCAATATCATTATTTATTCAATTAACCTTCGCCATCAGAATCTGCTTCATGCTGCAAACATGCTGTTTAATGTGAAAATAACATATATATTATGGCAAAAATGCATGTGTTTTCTTTTTCATTCCCCTTAAAAAGTTTAACATTTGATTAAAAATAAAAACCGTATGATTACAAAACCAATCTACTGATCTGGTGTCTAGATTTTGTCAGTATTTAAGGATGACTGAACAAAGGAATGTTTAGTCAGTTTTATGACATGGAAATGAACAGACATTAGTAATCTTAAGGATGGTACGACAAAGAAAATACAAATGTACTCCAAGGGATAAAGTATATAAATGAGGACAGACTAAAATGACCTTTATTACAATACTCTCTGAATCACACAATCTTGGCAGTGCAAAATTTGCATGAATTAGGAAAGTGAGGTATTATCACCAGAATGATTTAAGGAATCATTCGAGTCTACTCCACTTGTCATTAGGTACAGTGGTTTACATTAGGGCCTCGTACACCTGTCAATAGGTACAGTAGTTTGCGTTAAGGACTACTCCAGCTATCAATAGGTACAATGGTTTGCATTAGGGTCTACTGCACCTGTCAATAGGTACAGTGGCTTGCATGCATTACACATTTATTAGGGTCTACTATGTCAACTATTACAGTGGTTTTCATGCATTACATATTTATTAGGGCCTACTCAATGTCATTAGGTACAGTGATTTGCAACAGTGCCTATTCCAGCTGTCAATGTGTGTGTGTGTGTGTGTGTGTGTGTGTGTGTGTGTGTGTGTGTGTGTGTAATTTGGATTTTTAACATAGCTTTAACAATTTTTCAGTCATACTGCTACGATGTCTGCAGTGTGGCAGTTTAAAGTGATGTCTAGCACTGGGGCATCATGCCGCAGACATGTAGCATGATGTCCCACCCAGTCACATTATCCTGACACCAGGTCGACCAGTCCTAACACTAACCTCTTAATGCTGAGCACCAAGCAAGGCAGCTGTAAGTACCATTATTGTAAGTCTTTGGTATGACTGGGCCGGGGATTGAACCCATGACCTCCTTCATCCAAGGTGGCCGCTCTAACCACTAGGCCACTAGAGCGGTTCCAGCTGTCAATGGGTACAGTACTCCATCTGTCAATAAGAACAGTGGTTTGCAAGTTTTGCATATTCATTAGGGTGCACTCTACTTAACTATTACAGCGGTTTGCATGCCTTATACATTTATTAGGGCCTACTCCACCTGTCAATAAGTACAGTGGTTTGCATTAGGACCTACTCCACCTGTTAATAGGTACAGTGGTTTGCATTAGGACCTACTCCAGTGGTCAATATATACAGTGGTGTGCATTAGGGCCTACTCCACCTGTTAGTAGGTACAGTGGTTTGCATTAGGACCTACTAAAGTGGTCAATAAGTACAGTGGTGTGCATTAGAGCCTACTCCACCTGTAAAAAGGTACAGTGGTTTGTAAGTGTTATACATTCAATAGGGTCTACTCTACTTGTCAACTACTAAAGTGTTTGCATGGCTTACACATTTACTTGGGCCAACTCAATCTGTCAATATGTACAATGGTTTGCAATAGGGTCTACTTCACCTGTCAATATGTACAGTGGTGTGCAACAGGGCCTAACTCCATGTGTCAATAAGTACAGTGGTTTACAAGTGTTACACATTCAACAGTCTACTCTACCTGTCATTTGTCATACTGCTTTGCACACCTAACATATTCACAGTATGGTAGGTCTCGCAACACGTTACAGGATGTTACAACGCCAAATTGTTTAGTGGACTGAACCATAATATTATTACAACAGTCTGAGAAGTCACTCTGGACTACCTCAAGAAAAGAAAAAGATAAGAGAACCTGGTTGTAATCCTTCCAGACTTCAGGGAATTTTGGCCGTTGTTTGTTTCGAGACACAATTTCTTGCATTTCCTCAAATGTTGGATGGATGCCAGCCTCCGCTTGGAATGGCAGGGAATACTCAGGCATGGGGGCACCTACACAATAATAAAATATGATAAAATACATTTTTAAAAATGTAGAATTAAAATCTAATTAATATTAACTATTACTTATAAGAAATACATCTGACTGGCATCAATATATGATGCCATGTTCTGTTGACCTTTTTTGGTTCATCTCAATATCTAATACTGAAACTTAAAAAATTCAGAACAAAGCTGCTTGGATCAAACACAGAGTACGATGAACAGAACACTCCTCTCCCCTGCTCTGTACCCTCCACTGCCAACCCATTCTCTCCAGAATCAAACACAAACTCTGGTCTCTATTCTAGATTTTGTTCACTGTCTCAAGTCCAAAATACCCATCTGGCCCCACCTATGTTTACACCCCTTCTAGATGTTTACATCCCTCTTCTGACACTGTCTTCTCTTTTTTCTAAGTATCAAGACCTGGTTCTACAAATGTTCTTTTGCAAACCATGGCCAAAATACCTGGAACGAATCGTCCCTTAAACTAAGACACAATGAAACTGCTACCTCATTTCAATAAATGGAATCCCATGTCCAGCATTCTGGAAGTTCCATTGGGCTTCAATAAAGAGTAGCCCATACCCTGTGGGCTATCTGACTTTAATACAGTAACTCAGAACCACCAATCAATTGTTCCCTGTGGACTACATGAATTCAATATATGATAGCCCATAGCCAGCAATGTGGTGGTCACTATGGGCTACCTATCTTTAATATACAGAAGTCCATACCAAAATTTTATAGTACCCCCTAGGGTACCTGAGTTCAATATATGGCAGCTCAAACAGACAAAAGTTACACGTGTTTCCAGTTTTATAAGTCAGTCTGTTTTTAGTGTACAGCTGATGAACATGAAAGCAAGCCAATCTAGGGTAGGTGTACAGATTATACGCACAAAAGTACTGCATTATCAATATAGGCCAATTTAGTATTGGGTGTACAGCTTATAAACTCTAAGATATATGTGTGTGTTTCCAATCTAGACCAACTCTAAGGTGTATTTGTGTGTTTCCAATCTAGGCCAACTCTAAGGTGTATGTGTGTTTCCAATCTAGGCCAACTCTAAGGTGTATGTGTGTGTTTCCAATCAGGCCAACTCAAAGTGTATGTGTGTGTTCTCAAAGTGTATGTGTGTGTTTCCAATATAGGCCAACTCTAAGGTGTATGTGTGTTTCCAATCTAGGTCAATCAAATACTGGGTGTACAGCTTATAAACTCTAAGGTGTATGTGTGTGTTTCCAATCTAGGCCAACTCTAAGGTGTATGTGTGTGTTTCCAATCAAGGCCAACTCTAAGGTGTATGTTTGTGTTTCCAATCTAGGACAACTCTAAGGTGTATGTGTGTATTTCCAATCTAGGTCAATCAAATACTGGGCGTACAGCTTATAAACTCTAAGGTGTATGTGTGTGTTTCCAATCTAGCCCAATCAATATTGGGTGTACAGCATATAAATTATTTGGTGTATGTGTGTGTTTCCAATCTAGGCCAATCAAATATTGGGTGTACAGCATATAAATTCTAAGGTGTATGTGTGTGTTTCCAATCTAGGCCAATCAAATATTGGGTGTACAGCATATAAACTCTCTGTTGTGCATGCTTCCAACCTAAGCCAATCTAGCATTGGGTGTACAGCATTTGTACAATAAGTATTTCAGACCCAAGTCAGTCTGGGGAAGACGTACATATTATAGACACTCAAGTATTATGTGTGTTTCCAATTAAAGCCAATCTAGTATGACACTGTGTTTTTCCAGCCTAAATCAATTTAGTACAGCACTGTGGGTGTTTCCAGCCTAAATCAATCTAGTACAGCATTGTGTGCTTCCAGCCTAAATCAGTCTAGCACATCATTGTGTTTCCAGCCTAAATCAATCTAGTACAGCATTGCATTTCCAGCCAACTGTGTGTTTCCAGTCTAAACCAATCTAGTTCAGCATCGTGTGTGTTTCCAGCCTAAATCAATCTAGTACAGCATTGTGTGTGATTCAAGCCTAAATCAGTCTAGTACAGCATTGTGTATTTCCAACCTAAATCTAGTACAGCATTTTACATGTTTCCAGCCTAAATCAATCTAGTACAACATTGTGTGTGTTTCTAGCTTTAGTCAGTCTAGTACAGTATTGTATTTCCAACCTAAGTCAATCTAGTACAGCAATGTGTGTGTTTCCAGCCAATAAATCAATCCAGTACAGCACTGTGTTTCCAACCTAAGTCAATCTAGTACAGCAATTTGTGTTTCCAGCCTAAATCAATCTAGTACAGCACTGTGTGTGTTTCCAGCCTAAACCAATCTAGTACAGCATTTTGTGTGTTTCCAGCCTAAAACAATTTAGTACAACATTGTGTTTCCAGCCTAAATCAATCTAGTATAGCATTTTGTGTGTTTCCAGCCTAAAACAATCTAGTACAACATTGTGTATTTCCGGCCTAAATCACTCTAGGGTAGATGCACAGGATATGCACATCAAATGATTGTGCATGTATCCAATCTAAGTCAATGTGGCACATCATTGTGTGTTTAAAGAATAAATCAATCTAGTACAACATTGTGTTTGATTCCAGCCTAAGTCAATCTAGTACAGCATTGTGTGTGATTCCATCCTAAATCAATCTAGTACAGCATTTTGCACGTTTCCAGCCTAAATCAATCTAGTACAGCACTGTGTGTGTTTCCAGCCTAAATCAATCTAGTACAGCATTGTGTGTTTCCAGCCTAAATCAATCTAGTACAGCATTTTGTGTGTTTTCAGCCTAAAACAATCTAGTACAACATTGTATGTTTCTGGCCTAAATCAATCTAAGGTAGGTGCACAGGTTATGCACATCAAATTATTGTGTTTGTTTCCAGCCTAATTTAATATAGTACAGCATTGTGTGTGTTTCCAGCCTAAATCAATCTTGGGTAGGTGCACAGATTATGCACATCAAATGACTGTGTTTCCAATCTAAGTCAATCTAGTACTGCATTTTGTGTGCTTCTAATCTATGCCATCTAGTACAGCATTGTGTGTGTTTCCAGCCTATGCCAACCTATTACAGCACTGTGTGTGTTTCCAATCAAAGTCAATCTAGTACAGTGTGTGTTTCCAGCCTAAATCAATCTAGTACAGCATTGTGTGTTTCCAGCCTAAATCAATCTTGGGTAGGTGCACAGATTATGCACATCAAACGAATGTGTTTCCAATCTAAGTCAATCTAGTACAGCATTTTGTGTGTTTCCAGCCTATGTCAATCTAGTACAGCATTGTGTGTATTCCAATCTATGTCAATCTTGTACAGCATTGTGTGTGTTTCCAATCTATGTCAGTCTAATACGGCATTATGTGTGTCCAATCTAAGTCAGTCTAGTATAGAATTGTGTGTTTCCAATCTAAGTCAATCTCGTACAGCATTATGTGTTTCCAATCTAAGTCAATCTAGTAAAGCATTGTGTGTTTCCAGCCTAAATCAATCTAGTACAGCATTGTGTGTGTTTCCAGCCTAAATCAATCTAGTACAGCATTGTGTGTGTTTCCACTCTAAGCTGATCTAGGATTGGTGTGTACCTTATGAATCCTAAATTAGACTGTGTGCTTTGTTGCCTAAAAATAAGCACATCAACACTGAGATAAGAAAGGCAACTTACAAAAATATCTGACTGCAAAGTATGCAATTTGTGCTAATAGCAATTGCCTTTGGTAAAAAGAAACTGTCCTAGGTTGGATATGCAAGAAAGCACTGTGCATACCTTCCTGCCTATAAAATTAGGACAATTTCAAGTGTGTGTACCTTTCTGCTAGAATGTGAGGACAGTTTCCAGAATGTCTCTTCCTGACTAGAAAGTGAGGACAGTATCAAGTGCATATCTTCCTGTCTAGAAAGTGAGGACAATTTCATGTGTAACTGTGTGAACACTTGTCCTCCTGTCTGGAAAGTGAGGACAATTTCAGTTGTGTGCATCTCTTCCTGTCTAGAAAGTGAGGATAATTTCATGTGTATATGTGTGTGTACATGTGTGCTTGTCTTGCTGTTACTAAAGTGACGACAATTTTAACCAGGCATGAATAACATAAGAAACAGATTACTAAAGTGCTAAGACAGCAGATGATCTATAAAACAAAAAATACAGTACCATTAAATACTGAATTGTCTGTCTTTTTCCCCTATACAATGAATCGGTAGAAATTCTGATTTTGTTTCCCTCAAATTCATATGAAAATGATATTTTACCCAAAATGAGTTGTACACATGAAAAATAATAAATAAAAAGTGTATAAAGAATGACATACACTACAGGTTAATAAATGTTTTACCTTGATAAAGGTCTGAACACTGAGTGGCAATTTCCCACAGAACCAGACCAAGGGAATATATGTCTATCTGTTTCAGTGATGCCTCACAGTCACGCAGATTCACAGCACAATCCAACAATTCGGGGGCCATGTAACGTATAGTGCCAACCTGATAAAAAGAAAAGACAGAAAGAATAATGACACATTTCTTTATCTACCAGACTGCAGGATGTGTTTACAATAATTTATTTTTATTTTCCATACCCTCTAATTACTCAAACACTATCACTATATATGATAATTAAATTTGCCATTTTTTTTAATACACTATCAATATCAATCATAATTAAATTTGACATTTTTTCACTTTCAATATGAATCATAATTAAATTTAACCTTCTTTCGTACACTATCGATATAAGTTATAATTATTAAATTTAACATAAATTTTGCACACACAAATGGTCATTTTTTATCACATTTTTTATCACATTTTTTATCACATTTTCTTTACATTTTCTTAAAGCAAAGTAACAAGTGGACTTACATGCACACAAAAAATAGAAAATATTATTAAAACAAAAATGTTTTGTAATTTTTTTTCATTTTAACTTTGTATTTTAATGTTTTATATTTGAATCAATTAACCTTACATTTTGACATTTTATATTTGATTCAACAGATCTTGTATTTTAATGTTTTATATGTTGTGTGTTTTACTGTTTTATATTTGAATCAATTAAACTTGTATTTTAATGTTATATATTTGAATCAGTTAACTTTACATTTTAGATTTTACATCAAAATAAATGAATTTTATAAATGTGATGTCTTGTATTTAAATCAATAAACCCAAAACTGTGATCTTTAATATTTTAATCATGAACTTCACATTTCGAATTGCTTAAAAAAATATAAATGAATCGCTTAAATATAAAAAATGACCAATTCTTTCCGTGTTGTTTGATCAAATCTCACATGAAAAACACACAAAAATCTGTAACTATAGCTACATATTTAATTGAGCCATCAATGAGATGAGAACTAAAATATATTTTTATTGCTGTTAAACGCTGAAGAAAACATTTCTTCTTGCTACAACATCATACTTCTTGCTTTGTTTAAATTTTGTCTTATTCGTGCTGAAATATCCTCGCTACCGAGTTCACAATATTATTTTTTAATTTATGTCTAAAAATATTTAAAATGAGATTACAGAATTAAAGAAATAACAACCACTGAAAATGTCTGGGCAGAAGGATCTTTAATCATCTCATTTTGAAAAGCCGTCTTCATTTAGAGGCTACCCTTATTCTTTGACCCACCTTCTACTGTTATCTTTATCTGCAAAAACGAAGATTAGGTGGTGCTTGTGATCACATGTCATTGCGATATCTATAGCTATCCATTAACAGAGAGACAAAGACAATCACAGGATATTATAGACCATAGACCAGTTCAATTTGGTACCATTTTATGTCTCTCAACAAATATTAATATATTAGGTACAAACCAAAATGCATAATTTCATATGTGGTAATATTTTTAAAATAAACAAAAAAATGTATTCCAGCACTATAGAAACCCTCCCACAGTGCCTTGTAACTGTCCTGAACACAAGAACTACAGATGTATTTCCACAGCGCCTGAAAACTTACCTAACACAAAAATTACAGATACCCCTCCAGTGCCTGAAAACTGACCTGAACACGAGAACTAGATGCCCTTCAAAAATGCCTGATAACTGACCTGAACACGAGAACTAGATGCCCTTCAACAATGCCTGATAACTGACCTGAACACGAGAACTAGATGCCCTTCAACAATGCCTGATAACTGACCGGAACATGAGAACTAGATGCCCTTCAACAATGCCTGATAACTGACCTGAACATGAGAACTAGATGCCCTTCAACAATGCCTGATAACTGATATGAACATGAGAAAAAGATGGGTGGACAGATGGATAAATCAAGCTAACACTATCTGCAAAATACCAAATAAATTTTGTGTCATAATTTTGTAACGTAATTATAATAATGAGCAGTTGTGGTCATGTGTTGACTGGCAACAGGTCTGTTGGTGAAGATCTAGAAACTGATACTATTAGGTATTAACATTCTTACAAACTGATACAACACATTTATTACCATTTCTACAAACTGATACTACACAGGTATTACCATTTCTACAAACTGATACTACACAGGTATTACCATTTCTACAAACTGATACTACACATGTATTAACATTTCTACAAACTGATACAACACAAGTATTAACATTTCTACAAACTGATACAACACAGGTATTACAGATATTACCATTTCTACAACTGATACTACACAGGTATTACCATTTCTACAAACTGATACTACACAGGTATTACCATTTCTACAAACTGATACAACACAGGTATTAACATTTCTACAAACTGATACAACACATTACCATTTCTACAAACTGATACTACACAGGTATTACCATTTCTACAAACTGATACAACACAGGTATTAACATTTCTACAAACTGATATAACACAGGTATTAACATTTCTACAAATTGATAAAACACAGGTATTAACATTTCTACAAACTGATACAACACATGTATTAACATTTCTACAAACTGATACAACACAAGTATTACCATTTCTACAAACTGATACAACACAGGTATTAAGATTTCTACAAACTGATACAACACAGGTATTAACATTTCTACAAACTGATACAACACAGGTATTACCATTTCTACAAACTGATACTGCACAGGTATTAACATTTCTTGATGTAATTCAGCTTGTCAGGTTTATTTTATGTAAGAGCATTTCACATGCCAATTAAGCACAGTTGCTGTTTAACAGATGCATTCATATGACTGGTAACAACTATACAATACACCCAAAGTGGACTAATCCATGTTACACCTGTGCTAATTTAGGGTGATGCTTAGTATAATTCAGTGATTTATTCTGGTGCTACATTCTTACAATAGCTGAACTGCATTCACATTGTGTAAATTAATGCTCAACTCCACTCCAAGTGGGATCCACATGTCGGATCTGTGAATTACTTTGCATAGTGGGTTATATTCTCTGAAGGATCTGCAGTGGGTGGTAACTCATAAATCAAAGTCTGACACTCCGAACAACAATGTAACTTCTGCCTGATTCCACCTGTAATAGTTGATTTTACAGTGTAGTGAGGTGTAAATCAGTTGCAGCTACACAGACATGAGTGGAAAACAGTCATTACTGTAAGCAAAGACCAATGCAGTTTGTGCATTACCACTCAAAGCCCTGAAGAAAATAGTCAAACCAGCATATGATAAGTGCACAGGGGACCATAAAAGTTGTTTTACAGACAGGTGGTCATTATATGCAGGTAGGAGTCATGTAAGTGTATCTGAAAGAAACGAAATTGAATCAAGAGAGAAGTTTATTATAATATCATTAAAGTTTGTAAAGTCCATTTTTTTCTGTTTGATCAAGAAGATTTTCACTGTGTGGAATACAATTCACCCCCACCCCTAATACTGATGACCTACATCAGTGAGTGATGACTGTTCAGCATTTTCCACATGGTGTTTGTGGATTAGTTTGGATCCAGTAGCTGGCATACAGAAGCCCAGGTCTGCGATGATACAGCTGTGGTCTAGTGTCACCAGGATGTTACGTGACTTGATGTCTCGATGGGCAACAGTTGGCTTCAGGTCATCTGAAAAAATACCTGTTATTATTATATGATACTTTAAAATTCCTAAATGTATCTATACAAATACCAAAAAATTCACTCTTACGTGCATCTGTACAAATGTCAAAAAATTCACAACTATCTCCTGCAAAACATGATATGCTTACAATCTTGAACTTTAACCTTTTATTTATGGCCTTGACCTTGTACCTTCTAACCCATTTTGGAATCACTGCTAAACCTTCATATAAAGTCACAATTCACAATATGTACAGCAATGCCACAAAACCCTTTGTTCAAAATGCCTTGCTTGGAACAAAGATCGAATCTTCCCACATAAAACTAATGACGGGCACTGAGCGATGCATCAGCATACTAATTAAAAATTTATTTCCTATATCAAGGCATGACAGGACCAACTCTCAAGGCATCAGGAAAATGCAAGATTAGATGGACAGCTCTGCAGACAGATAATCATATTTACCTTTTATTCAGAAAGATAATGATTAATATGCGTATGTTTTTGCCAAGTTGCACCAAAAATTGATGGTCCATGAAATGCAGACGATAGCAAAATATTACATCTGCAGGTGTGGCAATGCAGATCTAATGAGTTATTTTTTCTCAGGGAATTTGCAACCACATCACTTGAGTAAGCAGAATGTTGAAAACATATGGAGGCATCTTGAATGGAAGAAACTATTGATTCACACCAATTTACTATGGGTTTACACAGTCCTGTTCTCAAGTAAATGAAAAGATTCAATTTACTTAGTCCCTACATCAGGCAATGTTCAGGATTCTGGGAATCTCACAATTTGTCTGCAAATTTCCCTTTCAAATCATGGTGTCACAGAGTCACAGGCATCACATAGTTACAGGTGTGATATACCCACAGGTGCCCTGAACAATGCTGTCAATTATACTGCAGTTTGAAACCAATGATGCCTGTCCTTGCTTATCATTGCCTGTCATTTGCTTGAGAGTAATGGAGTGGTTCCACTTTTTTTGTCCACTATATTCAACATACTCTAAAATGATAAGAAAACCAGACTGTGCATTTAGCCTGGTTTATGGCAAAAGTTTCATTAATCATTCCATTCATAAATAAAGTTAGATTGCCAGTCAATTCAGTAAAATGATATGGCTCCCAAACAATAAGGCAATTCCAATTTGGTGGGTTTGAATATTGACACATATGGATCAATCCAAGATGGCTACCATGGTGGTGTTTTTTCTGGCAAACACTTTCATCAAATTTCCTTGGCCTAAATAACCTACTTGTATTCAAGTGCCATAAAACATTCAACCAAACCAATAATTATTTAATATTGTTATGCATAAGCCAAATAAAAAATCTAACGTCTCATCATAAGGTTGGACTTTCTGACCTTCCTTGAAATGGAAAGCTGTCTGTACTATTCTGATGTATGTATACATGTAACAAAAATTTCAATTTCTGTACCGGCAACCATACCTTGGTCCTATCTGCCTGCAGAATTGATTAGTCAAAGTGTAGTATGTCTACAGGGTTTGTTGAAAACTGGGTCCATATAAGTTTTGTTATTAAGCAGAAGCAAAAAATGAACTATAACCTGCAAATCTGGCTGGGGAAATACAATCGGCAATGGTGGGTACTGAATACAATTTATACTTGAGTTAAGCCCTAATTCATATCATATACCCATAAGCACACAACATAATCCTGGCATTCCTAGCTGAATCATATCATGTACCTGAGTACCCAACATAATCCTGATATTCCTACCTCAATCATAGCATGTATCTCAGACACCCAACATACCTGGTAATCCTGGCATTCCTACCTCAATCGTATCATGTATCTCAGACACTCAACATAATCCTGGCATCCCTACCTCAATCATATCATGTATTTCAGAGAGAGCCAACATAATCCTGGCATTCCTACCTCCATCATATCATGTATCTCAGACACTCAACACGATCCTGGTATTCCTACCTCAATCATATCATGAATCTCAGAGAGCCAACATAATCCTGGCATTCCTACCTCCATCATATCATGTATTTCAGACACTCAACACGATCCTGGCATTCCTACCTCAATCATATCATGTATCTCAGAAAGCCAACATAATCCTGGTATTCCTACCTCCATCATATCATGTATCTCAGACACTCAACATGATCCTGGCATTCCTACCTCAATCATATCATGTATCTCAGAGAGCCAACATAATCCTGGCATTCCTACCTCCATCATATCATGTATCTCAGACACCCAACACAATCCTGGCATTCCTACCTCAATCATATCATGTATCTCAGAAAGCCAACATAATCCTGGCATTCCTACCTCAATCATATCATGTATCTCAGACACCCAACACAATCCTGGCATTCCTACCTTAATCATATCATGTATCTCAGACAGCCAACATAATCCTGGCATTCCTACCTCCATCATATCATGTATCTCAGACACCCAACACAATCCTGGCATTCCTACCTCAATCATATCGTGTATCTCAGACAGCCAACATAATCCTGGCATTCCTACCTCAATCATATTATGTACCTCAGACACCCAACATAATCCTGGCATTCCTACCTCAATCATATCATGTACACGAGCACCCAACACAATCCTGGCATTCCTACTGTATGTAGTTAAAAACTAATTACACAGGACCTTGTTGGTCATTGCCATTCATTTGTTTCAAGATATTAGACCAGTTTCCTGCTCACCAAAGTCAACATTCTTAAAAGTCAGAAAACGGGACTGTCCATAAAGCTTCAAGGAAATTGCTTCACAAGCATTCAATAGATTACACTGGTCAACAGTGAAATCATTACTGACTTGAAAAGGTCCTAATCTGTAGTATTTTGGTGTGCCGAACACGAATATAACCGTGAAAAATTTGTATTGGCTCTCGTTTTGAAGATATTCATATACCTCATTTTCTATGTTTCACTGTGTAAATTTATCCAGTAGGACTGCAGCAACATCCGGAATAATGATGTAACATTGCATAATACCATCATGCTCACATCATCCACAGTTGATTGCATCATTTTCTGATGCAATGCAATACTAATGCCATGCGGCTGCTGAAGTAAGTTGACGTCAGCAGTGTACTATACATGTGTAGGCCTATTATACTAATGCCAGGCGGCTGCTGAAGCTGACGTAAGCAGTGTACTATATAAAGCCCAATCAGATAGGTTCAGCATTTAAAATATTTTAGACGTTGTGCGAGACAGTTCAAGCTACTGTTACATAAAACTTATTATTTTATCCATTTACGTACAATAAAGAACAGTAATGCCTCGAAAGTGTGTTAATACCGCGGACAATTTTTGCTATATTTGTGGGGAAGTGACATTTGCCAACCAGAAGAAAAGTATCAATTCTCAAGTGAAGAAGGCATATCATCTTTACTTCGGATGCAAGGTTGGTGACCAAGACAAGCCTTGGGCTCCGCATATATGCTGTGCTACATGTACAACACAGCTTTCACAGTGGTTGAATTGCAAAAGGTCATCAATGCCGTTTGCAGTCCCAATGGTGTGGAGAGAGCCAAGCAACCACCTAAATGACTGTTACTTCTGCTTGGTTCCTCCTCTTTCCGGCGGAATAACGAAGCGAAAGAAGTCGAGAATAGTCTACCCAAACATTCCGTCTGCATTGAGACCAGTTCCACATGGTGAGGGACTTCCTATTCCAGAACCTCCAGCAGAATATTCTCTTGATTCATCTGACGAAGACAAAGGTGAGTCGACCTGTTCTTCTCCTGGTCCATCAGCATGCAGTGATCCAGATTTTCACTGTGGTGCATCATCAACCCCACACAGAATAACACAGGAAGAACTAAATGACCTGATTCGTGATTTGGACTTATCAAAGAACAAGGCAGAATTGCTAGGATCAAGACTCCAACAATGGAATCTTCTAGAAGAAGATGTCACAATTACTGCATATCGAAAGCGCCACCAGCAATTGGAGCCTTTCTTCAGAAAGGAAAGTAATCTGATATTCTGTTCCGATATTGAGGGCCTCATGAATGCTTTAAAAATCACTCATGACCCACAAGAATGGAGACTATTTGTGGACTCTTCGAAACTGAGTCTCAAGGCTGTGCTTTTGCACAATGGAAACATTCTTCCATCTATTCCAGTAGCGTATGCTGTCCACATGAAAGAGACATACGATAACTTAAGGCAGCTACTGAATTCCATTGAGTATAACAAGTACAGCTGGCACCTCTGTGGTGATTTGAAGGTAGTTGCCCTTTTAATGGGACTGCAGCAAGGATATACAAAATACATGTGTTTCTTATGCGAGTGGGATAGCCGAGCAAGGGAAATGCACTACATGAGGAAGGAATGGACTCACAGGCAGAATGTAGCCATTGGAGAGAAGAATATCCAACACCCAGCTCTGGTTGAGGCTCAGAAAATCTTGCTACCACCCCTTCACATCAAACTAGGTTTGATGAAGAACTTCGTGAAAGCCATTGACCGGACTTTGCCAGCATTCCGATACCTGCATGAAAAATTCCCTCGACTCAGCGAAGCAAAGATTAAAGAGGGAGTTTTTGTGGGTCCTCAGATTCGAGAGCTTTTCAAAGATGACCGGTTCAACAACTTGCTGGAAGGTGACGCGAAA
This sequence comes from Sinohyriopsis cumingii, assembly GCA_028554795.2. Classification (NCBI taxonomy): domain Eukaryota; kingdom Metazoa; phylum Mollusca; class Bivalvia; order Unionida; family Unionidae; genus Sinohyriopsis; species Sinohyriopsis cumingii. The sequence continues at coordinate 98,629,145 of CM068832.1, forward strand.
CAAGCATGGAATGCTTTTCGCCTAGTTTCTACAAACTTCCTCGGAAATGTTAGGGCAGAAAACTATAAGGAACTAGTAGAAGACATGTTGATGAAGTATAAGAAACTTGGCTGCAATATGTCTCTAAAGATTCACTTCCTTCATTCCCATTTGGATTTCTTTCCTAGCAACTGTGGTATTGTTAGTGATGAACACGGCGAACGTTTTCATCAAGATATCGCAACAATGGAACAAAGATACCAGGGAAAATGGTCCACTACAATGCTGGCTGACTACTGCTGGACACTCCTCAGAGATGCTCCAGAACAGCTGTACAAGAGACAGGCGAAGAAATCTAAGATGTAGTCAATGACTTGATTTTTTATAGGTAGGCTATTACAGTTGACCTTTTACTATTGGAATGCATTTCGTTATGTAAACATTAATTTCTTGCAGATTACAAAAAAACTAGAGCCAATTTTGCAATTTGACTGTCATATTCGTGTTCAGCACATAAAAATTGATAAGAATTGACTAATTTTATTTCAGTAACATGACTTTTGTAAAAATTTGTTGTCCAGTGTTATTGAAGTTAGACTGCAAGTCAATTCAGCAAATCTACACGGCCTGTAAACATTTAGGCATTACTATATTGCTGGACATAACACCTTTGAAAAGTAACTTGTTTTAAATTCATTTTTATTTGGGAATTTAACTAAAGTTTGTTAATTTCAAGACTGAATCAATGTTAAGTGTCAACTAGATTTAATAATGTCCTTAAAAAATGACAGACACTGAAAATGTCAACATACACATAACAAAGCTTATTCTGATGTTAAAATTCTCAAGTACAGCAATATTTTTGATTATCTGGCACAAAGTTTAGAAAGTTTGTCTTATGCTTAGGTAGACAAAAATTCCCTTCAGAATAAAATGGCTACCACCACCACCACCATCATCACCATTATTATCATCATCAGTCTGTGACATAAAATACCATTATTGAGCCAAATATCTGGACACAAAAATTACTTGTCTCTCTGTCCAGATAATTTGTTTACTAACGAAAATTATCAATTTTCCCCACATACTGTCTAGAAAATTAATGTCTTTATTGTAAGGGCTGGGTATCAATTTGCCAGGCAATTATAATGTCTGGCCAGGTAAACCAGGCTGCATAATACCAATGCTTGCATGGCCAGGTAAATCAGGCTGCATTATATCATTGCTTGCCTGGCTAGGTAAATCAGGCTGCATTAAATCATTGCTTGCCTGGCCAGGTAAATCAGGCAGCATTATATCATTGCTTGCCTGGCTAGGTAAATCAGGCTGCATTATATCATTGCTTGCCTGGCTAGGTAAATCAGGCTGCATTATACCATTGCTTTCCAATAAAAATTCACTCTTAATAATGTTTCAATGTGCTTATGTTGTTGTGGGGGGGGGGGGGGTTATAAACAAAAACTTCCAGTTGCATTTCTGGTGCAAGTTTTTCTTTTGAAAGTCTGTAATTATCAAGTTATATTGTGTCTGCAATGAGGGTGTCATGATTAAATGCTGTCATAATGCACAACTGATCAGTACAGGTGTCATCATTGGCAATCAATATACCAATATAGCATAAATATATACATTTTACACTGAATAGAGATCCTTAATAAATTACAGAGATCCTCAATGAAATACAGAAATCCTCACTGAAATAAAGATCTGCTATGAAATATAGAAATCCTCAATGAAATATAGAAATCCTCAATGAAATACAGAAATCCTCATTGAAATAGAGATCCTCAATGAAATACAGTGATCCTCAATGAAATACAGAAAACCTTAATGAAATACAGAGATCCTCAATGAAATACAGTGATCTTCAATTAAATACAGAAATCCTCAATGAAATACAGAAATCTTCAATGAAATACATAAATCCTCAATGAAATACAGAAATCCTCATTGAAGTACAGATCCGCTATGAAATATAGAAATCTTCAATTAAATATAGAAATCCTCAATGAAATAAAGAAATCCTTAATGAAATACTGAGATCCTCATTGAAATTCAGTGATCCCCAATGAAATATAGAAATTCTCAATGAAATATAGAAACTGTCAATGAAGTATAGAAATTGTGAATGAAATAAAGAAATCCTCAGTGAAATATGAAATCCTCAATGAAATACAGAAATCTTCAATGAAAAACAGAAATACTGTGATTTCAATAAAATACAAAGATCCTCAATGAAGTAAATAATAAACCAAATTATAGTTGACAATGTTTTACCACAGCATTTGTATCCATGGTGTTACATTACAAAAGCGGATAAATTTTATGCCAATCCCCCAAGTTTCTGACAGCATTTGACCTTGCAAGGACAGTACATGTGTTGACTTAATTCATGATACAAACTGTATAAAGACTGCACCATTATAATTTCCAAAACAGTTTTTGGAACGTTTTAAACAGGCTTGGTGTTATGTCTCAGATTGTTACAAAATGTTTGCAGCAACCAGAAAAACAGCTAACACTGTCTGCATCAAGCAACAGAACAAGTTTAGACTTTTACCCTATCGGTCCAAAGCTGGACACACCAAAACAAGATTAGACTTGGACCTTATCAGTCCAAAGCTGGACAGAAAACAAAACAAAATGGCAATTAATGAAGGAAAAACAAAATGTCTGATTTTGGGGACATCACAAAAACTAGAAGCTTGGAAACCCAGAATAATCTCTTACAATAAATAATTGTCAGTTAGAAAATGTCAAACATGAAGTGCCTGTACATGTGTCTGTAGACAATAATTTACAATGACATACTGACAAGCTGTATACAAATTGTCATCTAAAACTTAAATACTTAGCAGATTCAAGAAATATGTAGCTAAAACTTGCATTCTATACAGTATACAACAATCTGTATATTCTTCAAACAAATGGTTCAACTATACAAGGAAACTGAGGATTTATAAACTTTTAAAATGGCAGGATTCATTATTTTAAATATATCAATTGATTTTTCATCAGAAGCATTATTTACAGGACTAAAATGGTTTACAATGTATGAATGGATTGATTTTTACCATGTAGTTTTGTACATGGATCTGCGCCAAAGTTTCTTCAGTATATACCCAAGCCTTATTCAACTATGTATGATTTGAGATCAACATCACACGGAAACCTTCATCCATCAAAACCAAGAACAGAGCAACTGAAAAAACCTTCATCACTCTGGTACAGTTCTACAGAACAAGCTTCAACTGCATGTAAAATTTACATAATATATTACAGTATTTAATAGTAGATATCATGAGCATGTGTTACTAAGAGATTCTAATTATATTTAGCATTTATAATACTGAAGACACAACAACAAAATAAATAGTAATTACCAAAGCCATGTTTAACTAAATAGTAATTACCAAAGACAGATTAAAATAAATAGCAATCATCAAATACATATTAAAATAAATAGTATGTCCAGAGACATATTAAAATAAATAATTACCAAAGCCATGTTAAAATAAACATTAATTACCAAAGGCATTAAAATAAAGAGTAATTACCAAAAGCATTAAAATTAAAGAGTAATTACCAAAGGCATTAAAATAAAGAGTAATTACCAAAGAATTAAAATAAAGAGTAGTTACCAAAGACATTAAAATCAAGAATTACCAAAGGCATTAAAATAAAGAGTAATTACCAAAGACAAAATAAAGAGTAATTACCAAAGACATAAAAATAAAGAGTAATTACCAAAGGCATGTTAAACTAAATAGTAATTATCAAAGACATGTCAAAATAAATAGTGATTAACAAAAAGACATATTAAAATAAAATAGTTATTACCTAAGATATATTAAAATAAATAGTAACTACCAAAGACATGTTAAAATAAAAAGTAATTACCAAAGACATTAAAATAGTAATTACTATTATCTTTTGTATGAATCAGATCATTGTACTTTTCAAAAAAGAGCCTCAATAGTCCATGATTATAGGAGTCAAACTTGATAAATAAATAAAGAAAGAAATAATTGAATAACATTATTATTATTATTATTTTTATTATTATTATTATTATTCCAAGAACAAAAAATGTGAATGGGGGAACCAGTGCAACTGACATAAAAATAAAATAGAAAGTAAAAGACCGATCATAATACAATAATTACATATGATGATGCCACAAGACTGGCTGATTCCAAAAATATCAAAATAGAAAAACCCTTTCGTGGACATTACAAACATCATGAACATTTAAACTGCTAAAGTTGAGAATATTAAACCAATAAAAAATAGGATGTAAAAAAAAATTCTGTCAACTTAAATCTTTCAAGTCAATGAATATTCATTTTTAAAGTCCTCTAATGTGTTTAATAAAATTTGGTGAAAAATGAAAAAATGGCATAAGTTACATATCCAACTACTTAATAATTACAGTTTTCTTTGGTGTCTCTGTTACCACACAATCACAACATCAGTTGCGAGCACTGTATGACAAAGATCCAATTGGTGTATTACATTATATCTTTATGTGAAAGCAAAAACGTTAATTTTTTACACAATCCCTAAGGGGATATTATTTGCATTTAACTGAGTTACCCCTTTTAAATAAAGACATTATGATTATCATCATTATTTTTATCATTATTATTATTATTGTTATTATTATTAACTATAGTTATACAGCGACAAACTACCCCGAATTTGTTATTTCAAACTTAATTAATATGTAATTCTTATACACTACACAGGCATTTCCAGATTATAGTGTGCCAACCGCTGTTTCGTAATATCAGAATTTCAAATTTGTTATTTCAAACTTAATTAATATGAGCAATTTAAAATAAATATGCAATTTTTGCAAAACCTTTTCTGGGATGTAACACTTATTTTAGGACATGAAATTCTTTATCATATACCGTATCCCTGGCATTAATATGTACATACCATCTGTGACTATCTGGGACTTTTATGCATCTAATCTCAAGCATGATATAATCCAGGCATTTCCAGATTATTGTGTGCCAACAACTGTTTCGTAATATCAGAAATTCACATGTCAATTGAAACCAGATGTAGTTTTCTTTCAAGTGATATCAGTGTACAAGACTAGCATAAGTTGCAAACTGCACCACAATGTGTAGTGTATAAGAATTACATAGCCTGCAAAGTACACCATGATGTGCAGTGTATAAGAACTACATAGCCTGCAAAGTACACCATGATGTGCAGTGTATAAGAATTACATAGCCTGCAAAGTACACCATGATGTGCAGTGCATAAGACCTACATAGCCTGCAAAGTACACCATGATGTGCAGTGTATAAGTATACAGCCTGCAACTACACCATGATGTGCAGTGTATAAGAACTACACAGCCTGCAAAGTACACCATGATGTGCAGTGTATAAGAATTACATAGCCTGCAAAAACAACATGATGTGCAGTGTATAAGAATGACATAGTCTGCAACTATACCATGATGTGCAGTGTATAAGAACTACATAGCCTGCAAAGTACACCATGATGTGCAGTGTATAAGAATTACATAGCCTGCAACTATACCATGATGTGCAGGATGTAAGAATTACATAGCCTGCAAACTGCATTATGATATGCAGTGTAGGAGAATTACATAGCCTGCAAACTGCATTATGATGTGCAGTATGTAGGACTTGCATAAACTATATTAACAAACAACACCAGCTGTATCCCATAAAGCTCAATGACTGTTATGTAACTTCTGTCTATCAATTTATACTGGCAAGAAAAATAGACAAGTAATGCAACAAGGTTAACAACTTACCTACAGTTCCAATATCACTATGGAGATGCGCTAGACCTCGAGCCAGCGTGTAACACATTTTACACATTGTATTCCAGTTTATCTTGTTATTTTTTAAGAAATTGGTCAACATCCCTCCTTCTACGTATGAGAAAACCAACATGGACCGCACCGATCCATCCTCATTCACATGTTCGTCAGCCCCATAAAATTTCAATAAATTTTCATGTTCCATATGTGGAAGGTTATAAATATATTTTTCATTTTGATAATAATGTTTAAAGTCCGTGTGGTAAATCTTAATGGCTACTGGTTGCTCGTTCAACGAGCCTCTCCAAACTTCGCTGTAATGACCCTTGTGGATCATGCTACAAAATTTTAAATCTTCAAAATCAAACCCAGGTGTCGTGGGTGCTTCAACGGTATTTTCTGGGTCAATCGGAGGTTTGGGAGACAGTAAACAAAAGCGATACAACAAGTAGACTCCAAAGATAATAATTGCCAGGGAACATACAGACAGCAGCGAGATCACAATTGTTCTCTCTTTGTACGAGGGGTCTACCATATGATGGTAATCTGGAAAATAAAAGCATCGAGAAATTAATGGAAACAGATTTTTTAAAAGCAAAGGAAATAATTGACCACAATTGTCATTAAATGTTACCAAAACTAAAGGAAAATTCAGGACATTTGATCCAAATAGACCTGTGTAGCAATCAATGTCAGGACCTGTGTACTGGTCAATGTCAGGACACCCATCCAAATAGACTTGTGCATGCTCAATGTCTGGACACTTGGTCCAAAAAGACTTATGTACTGGTTTATATCTGGTCATCTGGTCCAAAAACACTTTGTGTGTAGTCACACACACACACACACATTTATCAAATTTCTTATTATTTTCATTATACTGCTGGTCAGTGCATAATGTGGTAAACAGTTACTGACCGAACAATAGCTTCATAAATTATAGTGAAAAATATTAGAAAATAAGACTGCAATTGCAACTTTTGAACACATGACAATTTTGGAATAGATTTTTATGAGGTTTATCACCCTTCTTCTTATCTGAGATGTTTCCAAAACATTGAAAATTTATATACTTTCAAATCTGGGAAACAAGTTACAGACAATATACTGTCAAAACTAGATAACAAGCTATAGATAACATACTGTCAAAACTGGATAAAATGATACAGACAACATATTGTCTAAACTGGATAACAAGTCACAGACTAGTGTTTAAAATCTGGAAAACAAGGTACAGACTAAACTGTCAAATCTGGGTAACAAGTCACAGACAATATACTGTCAGAGCTGGATAGCATGTCACAGACAACATATTGTCAAAGCTGGATAACAAGCTACACTCAATATACTGTAAAGCCTAGATAACAAGCTACAGACAACATACTGTAAAATCTAGATAACTAATTGCCCACAATATACTGTCAAATCTGGATAACAATTTACAGACAATATAGCATACAATATGTGTAACAATACTGTCATCAAATAATATTTCTGAAGGTCATGCACTTATTGTTAGAGAAATATCCTGACACAATTACTGCATTTAGTAATCAAATTTGACTGCCTGCTATTTAAATCACAGACAAAACAGAATCTAACCAGGTCAATACCTAAATAGTCCTATTCATTACAAGCATGGTAAATACCTAAAAATTCATACTAATCACAAACAGGGTAAATACCTAAATAGTTGTACTAAACAGGAACAGGAGAAATATCTAAATAGTCATACTAATTACATACAAGGGAAATACCTAAACAGTTAAACTAATCACAGAGTAAAATACCTAAATAGTAGTACTAAACAGGAACAGTAGAATATCTAAATAGTCATACTAATTAATTACAGGGGAAATACCATAACAGTTAAACTAATCACAAACAGGGTAAAATACCTATATAGTAGTACTAAACAGGAACTGGAGAAATATCTAAATAGTCATACTAATTACATACAGGGGAAATACTTAAATAGTCATACCAATTAAATACCTATACAGTCATACTAATCACACACAGAGTAAAATACCTATATAGTCCAACTAATTATGAACAAGGTAAATACCAGAAGTCATACTAATTACATACAGGGTAAATACCAAAAGTACCAAAAGTCATGCTAATTACATACAGGGTAAATAACTAAATAGTCATACTAATTACATACAGGGTAAATAACTAAATAGTCATACTAATTACTTATAGGGTAAATACCAAAAGTCATACTAATTACATACAGGGTAAATACCAAAAGTCATTCTAATTACATACATGGTAAATACCTAAATAGTTATACTAATTACATACAGGTAAATACCTAAATAGTAGTACTAATCAGAAACAGGATAAATAACTAAACAGTTGTACGAAACAGGAACAGAGGAAATACCTAGACAGTCTTACTTATCAGGAACCATCACAAACAGGGTAAATACCTAGACATTCATTATTATCAGGAACTATCACAAACAGGGTAAATACCTAGACATTCATTATTATCAGGAACCATCACAAACAGGGTAAATACCTAGACATTCATTATTATCAGGAACCATCACAAACAGGGTAAATACCTAGACATTCATTATTATCAGGAACCATCACAAACAGGGTAAATACCTAGACATTCATTATTATCAGGAACCATCACAAACAGGGTAAATACCTAGACATTCATTATTATCAGGAACTATCACAAACAGGGTAAATACCTAGACATTCATTATTATCAGGAACCATCACAAACAGGGTAAATACCTAGACATTCATACTTATCAGGAACTATCACAAACAGGGTAAATACCTAGACATTCATTATTATCAGGAACCATCACAAACAGGGTAAATACCTAGACATTCATACTTATCAGGAACTATCACAAACCAGGTAAATACCTAGACATTCATTATTATCAGGAACTATCACAAACAGGGTAAATACCTAGACATTCATTATTATCAGGAACCATCACAAACAGGGTAAATACTTAGACATTCATTATTATCAGGAACTATCACAAACAGGGTAAATACCTAGACATTCATACTTATCAGGAACTATCACAAACCAGGTAAATACCTAGACATTCATTATTATCAGGAACTATCACAAACAGGGTAAATACCTAGACATTCATTATTATCAGGAACCATCACAAACAGGGTAAATACTTAGACATTCATTATTATCAGGAACTATCACAAACAGGGTAAATACCTTGACATTCATACTTATCAGGAACTATCACAAACAGGATAAATACCTAAACATTCATTATTATCAGGAACAATCACAAACAGGGTAAATACCTAGACATTCATTATTATCAGGAACTATCACAAACAGGGTAAATACCTAGACATTCATTATTATCAGGAACCATCACAAACAGGGTAAATACTTAGACATTCATTATTATCAGGAACTATCACAAACAGGGTAAATACCTAGACATTCATACTTATCAGGAACTATCACAAACCAGGTAAATACCTAGACATTCATTATTATCAGGAACTATCACAAACAGGGTAAATACCTAGACATTCATTATTATCAGGAACCATCACAAACAGGGTAAATACTTAGACATTCATTATTATCAGGAACTATCACAAACAGGGTAAATACCTTGACATTCATACTTATCAGGAACTATCACAAACAGGATAAATACCTAAACATTCATTATTATCAGGAACAATCACAAACAGGGTAAATACCTAGACATTCATTATTATCAGGAACTATCACAAACAGGGTAAATACCTAGACATTCATTATTATCAGGAACCATCACAAACAGGGTAAATACTTAGACATTCATTATTATCAAGAACTATCACAAACAGGGTAAATACCTAGACATTCATTATTATCAGGAACCATCACAAACAGGGTAAATACCTAGACATTCATTATTATCAGGAACTATCACAGACAGGGTAAATACCTAGACATTCATTATTATCAGGAACCATCACAGACAGGGTAAATACTTAGACATTCATTATTATCAGGAACCATCACAAACAGGGTAAATACCTAGACATTCATTATTATCAGGAACCATCACAAACAGGGTAAATACCTAGACATTCATTATTATCAGGAACCATCACAAACAGGGTAAATACCTAGACATTCATTATTATCAGGAACCATCACAAACAGGGTAAATACCTAGACATTCATTATTATCAGGAACCATCACAAACAGGGTAAATACCTAGACATTCATTATTATCAGGAACCATCACAAACAGGGTAAATACCTAGACATTCATTATTATCAGGAACCATCACAAACAGGGTAAATACCTAGACATTCATTATTATCAGGAACCATCACAAACAGGGTAAATACCTAGACATTCATTATTATCAGGAACCATCACAAACAGGGTAAATACCTAGACATTCATTATTATCAGGAACCATCACAAACAGGGTAAATACCTAGACATTCATTATTATCAGGAACCATCACAAACAGGGTAAATACCTAGACATTCATTATTATCAGGAACCATCACAAACAGGGTAAATACCTAGACATTCATTATTATCAGGAACTATCACAAACAGGGTAAATACCTAGACATTCATTATTATCAGGAACCATCACAAACAGGATAAATACCTAGACATTCATACTTATCAGGAACCATCACAAACAGGGTAAATACCTAGACATTCATTATTATCAGGAACCATCACAAACAGGGTAAATACCTAGACATTCATTATTATCAGGAACGATCACAAACAGGGTAAATACCTAGACATTCATTATTATCAGGAACCATCACAAACAGGGTAAATACCTAGACATTCATTATTATCAGGAACGATCACAAACAGGGTAAATACCTAGACATTCATTATTATCAGGAACCATCACAAACAGGGTAAATACCTAGACATTCATACTTATCAGGAACTATCACAAACAGGGTAAATACCTAGACATTCATTATTATCAGGAACTTTCACAAACAGGGTAAATATCTCAAGTCATACCAATCACAAACATGGTAAATATCTAAATAGTCATACCAATCACAAACAGGGTAAATATCTAAACAGTTGTACCAATCATAAGACAGGGTAAATATCTAAATAGTTGTACCAATCACAAACAGGGTAAATATCTAAACAGTTGTACCAATCATAAGACAGGGTAAATATCTAAAATAGTCATACCAATCACAAATAGGGTAAACATCTACACAGTCGTACCAATCAAAAACAGGGTAAATATCTAAGTAGTCGTACAAATCACAAACAGGTAAATATCTAAATAGTCATACCAATCACAAACAGGGTAAATATCTAAATAGTCGTACAAATCACAAACAGGTAAATATCTAAAATAGTCATACCAGTCACAAACAGGGTAAATATCTATATAGTCATACCAATCACAAACAGGGTAAATATCTAAATAGTCATACAAATCACAAGCAGGGTAATGATAATAGTCATACTAAACATATAACTGGAAAGATACCTAAATAGTCATACTAATCAAGAACAGTAAATATCTAAACAATCCAAACAGAAATAAGGTAAATACCTAAATAGTCACACTATTTAGGAACAGGTAAATACTTAAATCATATTAAACATGGAACAGAGCAAATACATGTATTTTTGGGGGTGGGGTAAAAGTATTTTTAATTATGTAATACTTACCCATAGCTATTGTTTAGCTTTCTTTTTCATTCAGAAAAAAAGCATCGTCAATTTGATGTGCGTACATCATCACTTAGAGTGAAGAATTGTCAGAATGATGCAATTCCTCAAGCAACTCACTTGTTCTTGGTATACTATGTGCAAAACAAGTACTGACAGTTTGTCTTTTTCATAGGTGGCTAAAACATAAGGCCATCAAAGCAGGGTGGGAGGAGGGCACATGACAATAGCTATGGATATGTACAGCATAATTAAAACTAGTTTGATGCCCCCCTCCCCAAACGAAAAACACCCCTACATTTTAATGGCAGCAATGGCTTATCCATAGCTCTTGTTCAGCTGAATTTGTCAGTAAGGCCAATGCTTACCAATAGCTACTGTTTAGCTGAATTTGTCAGTAAGGAGGGTTGGCCAATGCTTACCCATAGCTATTGTTTAGCTGAATTTGTCAGTAAGGAGGGTTGGCCAATGCTTACCCATAGCTATTGTTTAGCTGAATTTGTCAGTAAGGAGGGTTGGCCAATGCTTACCCATAGCTATTATTTAGCTGAATTTGTCGATAAGGAAGAATGGCCGATGCTTACCCATAGCTATTGTTTAGCTGAATTTGTCAGTAAGGAGGGTTGGCCGATGCTTCATGAGACTGATTAAAAAACCAGAAAATGGAAAGTACTCATCATAGTTGGAGAGGTCCATGTTATGGAATGTTGGTATTTCTCAGGACCATATGTTATGCCATAAAGATGGGACCAAGAGAAAAAATGCCTGAACTTTGCTGTGATAATGAGATAAAAGGAGGAAATGGTACTATGTGAGTGCCAAAATACTGTCTTCATGATGTCCTCCAAGGAGGAATGATTAAGGAAGGCCAAGGAGGTAGCAATGGATTGAACCTCATGGGTGTTAAGTTTCCAAAAGGAATGGTCTTGATCAGTAACAGACTGATGCATTCTTTGATCATGGTGACAATCCATCATAAAATACAATGGCAGCTGAAATGTCTATGGAGCCCTTGATAGGGAGGAAAAGATGCTTTCTACCCTTTCTTCTTCATCTGGATGTCTTAAGTTAGAAACTGAGTACCCTCACGGGACATAAAAGTCTATCTGTATCATCTACATCACATTTTCAACTAAGACAGGATTTCTTCTGGCAGTGAAACTAAGGAAGGTAATTGAATTTTTGGCTAAAAGTCCAGTTGATCCCACTGGAGACCCAAATGCATCCACTGCCCATGCTCCTTGACAGAAGAAACATAAAATGGAAATCTGTTGTTGAGACTGGTTGTAAACTGATCCTCTAGGGGCCTTCCTCCCAGTCAGAAAAGGGACTGTAAAAGACGGGTGAAGATTCCATTTTGTGAATATGGCTCTTCCAGTTGTAGAGAGACTAAGAGAAGTTCCTCTTGCCTGGAATATGCTGAGCTTTGAGTGTTATGTTCTTGAGGAAGACTGGCAAAGGAGGTTACAAATTTCCACACAAAGAGAAGGGGCATGTGTAGCTCCTTAACACTGGAGATAAGCTACAATGGACATGTTGTCGAAAGAGACCATAACACATTGACCCTTTACACTTTTGATGCACCCTTGCCAGGCTAGGCAGACAGCCTTCATTTCAAGTTTATGTGGAGAGATGACAGGGTCCAAAGACCCCGTAGAATTATGCCCTCTGGGTCTAAATGAAGACAAACTGGAATCTAACTCATCGGTGAACAAGTAGGAGTGGTGTTTGGGTGCATGCATGGGGATGCCAATCAAGAATCTGCTCCGATTTATCCACCACTGCTAATGGCAATGAAATGCTGGTCCTACAATGATCAGCGTTTATAGAGAATCTTTGTGAGATTTCCACCTTGCAAAGAGAAACTGTAAAGGTCGCACATGAATTCATCCCGAGTCTGATCACATCAATATCCTTGAAAAATATTAACTATCTGTGCCTGTCTTACACAAAATATATCATGGACAAGGCAAGATGCACAAGGACATGTATCATATTGACAATTTTTAACTCTAAGGGAAGATGTAGGCTTTCAACTTTGTTGACCCATAGAATGGTCCGACACTGTGTACAGAAACTATTTCACTTGTATGAGGTGAATAATAATAATAATAATAATAAAAATAATAATAAAGTAATAATAATAATATTAATAATAATAAAAATAATAATAATAAAGTAATAATAATATTAATAATAATAAAAATAATAATAATAAAGTAATAATAATATTAATAACAATAAAAATAATAATAAAGTAATAATAATATTAATAACAATAATAAAAATAATAATAAAGTAATAATAATAATAATAATAATAATAATATTGTTATTATTGAGAATATACAGATTGAGTTCAAAGACTGCAGAACAAAACTTTCAAAAATTTGTTTTACCTGGGCCTGCAGAAACTTGTGTAGTTGTTGAAAGTCGAGATACAAATTCACTGGAGAAATTGCTGTTACACATGTTTCCACTGCAGCAGCAGAAATGGTTGTTCTTCAACTTTTGATTATAATGTGATTCAGGGTTTGGCACACACTGCCCTATATCACATCCACTTTTCCCCTCAGATACCGACCAGCAACCTGTAAAAGAACAGTTTTAATCAAATTCAATATTCATGGCCTTAAATAATTGTAGTCTATTTTAAGCAGACAGTAAATGAAGAACATTTCTGGCAGTAGCAATGGCATCCTCACTGTCAGTATTAGAATTCAAATTTTGGAAATTAATAGAATTGTGGGAGTATATCACAGCATGGGTTGCATGCAAGATTGCATTCCACAAAACCCTCATTCTATTTACATGGAATTGGGGTAATTGGAATCAAAGTTGATGCATATTCATTTAACAATTTACCCATTCTTTTTTGGCAAATGATGTGCTTTTTCTCCAGGGAAGCATTATTTTGAGACTAATTCTTACTACAACTGATACTAACCTCTCCTTAATTATCTTCATTCTAACATATGTCAGTTCTAACTGACTGATGTCAATTCTAACTGACTGATGCCAATTCTAACCGACTGATGTCAATTCTAACTGACTGATATCAATTCTAACAGTTTGATGCCAATTCTAACTGTCTGATGTCAATTCTAACTGACTGATGTCAATTCTAACAGTCTGATGCCAATTCTAACTGACTGATATCAATTCTAACTGACTGATATCAGTTCTAACAGTTTGATGCCAATTCTAACTGTCTGACGTCAATTCTAACTGACTGATGTCAATTCTAACAGTCTGATGCCAATTCTGTCTTATGTCAATTCTAACTGACTGATGTCAATTCTAACAGTCTGATGCCAATTCTAACTGTCTGGTGCCAGTTCTAACTGACTGATGTCAATTCTAAAGTCTGCTGTCAGTTTGCAAATAACAGCTATATACTATGTAACACAAACCAGAAGAAAAAAATTAGAAAAAAGGAAAACAAAGTTCAGGAGAAATTAACAAGTAACAAAGGGATGTGACTACAATCAAAGGTAAATTTGGGCTGTGAATCATCCTTTTTTTTTCTTGATTATCCTTCATTTAATTCCAAATGGACCAATAAAAAGAAAACAAGAACCCAAGAAAAAAGTTTGTACCAACCTATCTACCCTAAATTTGTTTTTCAATGTAACCAGAACCACACCTATTTTTGTGTTTGGCCTAAAGACATTTGTATACATTTTTAATGAGACTCAACATGGGAGTCTGTGTTGAAATAAAGGAAACTAAATACACAGGGCCATTTCCCATTCCATGCTGTCAGCAACAGAGTAATGGAGGTGAGATTTTACAATTGGCTTGACTGATAACATGAACTGATAACAGGGCAACTCTAATAATACTGAATCTCTCAGTGTTTTTGGTGAGAATTCATGTCATACCTAGTGAAATGTGAAACTGGGAATTTGCATAGCTTTGTATCACTTTTGTGAAGACAATGCAAACTTCCTAGACTTGCATAATAGCACGTTCTTTATTGCTTACTGTAAGCATTGAATGATAAGGCATGGGGCCAGTCTAATGCAGAATTCACTGAATGATATAGGTGGCAGGGTCCAGTTTTGTAAATTAGCCCCTGGCAGATTTCTTAACTTAAGACTATGGTGTGACTTTTTCAGCTATTATTGTTTACCATTTATAGATATGGATATATTTGTGAACTAGGTGTTTCGGGCTTGTATTGTTCTTGAAATTGATGTCAGGCATGTACACTTTCTATAGTTGCTCTGCAGTATGTTGATAGTGAAATACCAATAGTTGGCTAGGAAGAAGAGCTAGCCTCCCATAGCAGTAGACACGTGGGTTCAAGGCAAGTAGAGTATCTCAAAAACGGCTTGGATGACAACTATTCTGAATTGCATCAAACTATTTAGTAGACAATGTTTTTCAAAATTTTCATCCAGGGAAAAAGCTTGCGTTTGCACTGTGAGCACCACATGCTTTCATAAATGGCATTTGCATGTGAAAAATGCATGTATAAAATAGGGGTTGGGGTGCATAAACTTCTTCTGCTATCAACTGCCATTGACTTATCTGGTCAAGTGAATAATATTCTTGTGCTTTGTTTTAATATAGGTATCTAAAAATATGGACCTTTTTGACCTCACTTGTGTATCTGATTTTTTTAATGATTTTTATAATAGGTCGCTGATTGCGGTATTAAATTTGTACATAAAAACTGGCCCCTGCCCCCTTAAGGAAAATTGATAATTTTTTGATGGTGCAGTCAGCCACATCTATTATACTTTTCTGTTTCTTTGTGTATATTTAAATGATTTGTATGCATTAGCTTCATTATATTTCCTTCATTTTTCTATATATCACTTAGTGTTGTATGTAATGCTCTTTGGAGAGGGAGGTAACTGTTTTGTACCTCAATGTGAGAACTGTTTACATCATGACAAAGTAGCATATTTTGGAATTAACTTACTAAATATAGGAACAAAATGGTGAGCATAATGTATTGTCTTGCACTTTCTGTAGCTGTCAAGGTTTGCACCCCTACCTTTTATGAATAATATTCACATTTCAATACAGACACATAAACAATTGCACAGCATGTCAACATGTATTCTTAAAAGTAATTTTACTCCACAGGAGCAGATAGAATTCAGAGGAATCATATATAAACAAACTGTTGTGAATATTAAATGTCACCAGTGGAACGGTCTTAGAAATAATGATGCATATGGCATATTGCTTGCTATATTTTGGTGAGAAGAATGAAAGTTTTAGCACACCGACATAGTTTCTACCCTCATGACCCCACTCTGAAGTTGACATAAGAGATTCATATCTCACCCTTGGGTGATAATAGGAAATGTTTTATGCATATATCTTGAAATTTCTAGGTTCAGTTAACAAAGGGGGAAAAGCTTAAAATTAGCTGGCAGTTTCATGCACTTGACAATACACATACAGTTTCTCCTCTGAAAGTCTTATGTTTTCACTGAATGTTAAAAGTACATCAATATCACTTGTTTCGTTTCTTTTTGCAGGTCTCAGTTTGCATGGTAAGAGATTATGATTAATCGGTTAGTCATGCTGAAAGAAACAATAGCTTCAATCTCATCCAGATACTCATTCTGATCTAAGTGCACAAGAGAGTGACTTTGACAGACAGATTTAGCTTCTGCAGTTGTTGTTTTATGGTACGTGCTTATCAAAAGCCAAGCTGGTGAAATGCTTTTTACCTTGAACTGAATTTTCCACTGTAAATATTTGTTCCATACCTTATCTTATTATTTACTATGATTTTGGAAACTCCAGAAAACATTAAGGTCAGTTGTAAGTAAATTGGTGCCTGAGAAGAAATTTCTCTGTTAAATTGTATTGAATAATATGTGTGTGTGTGTATATATATATATATATATATATATATATATATATATATATATATATATATATATGGTCAATTTCAATGGCTATGTATCTATGAATTTATTTGATATGTCACTTTGTAAGTTTTAGGGTCACACACATCAGTATATCAATATTCCAGCATTGTCTAATGTTAACTGATTAAACTTTGACTTCTCCAGACCAGCCAGACTTGTGTTGCAATTACCCCACCCCACCCCACAACACACACTGACACAGCACTGATGCTGCTATTAGCATCTCCAGAATGATAATGAAAAGTTAGGAACTGCTTCTTTTATATCAGTCTAAAAGTACTTCTAAAGCATATGATTTACTTAAATGTGTGATTTCTTTAAGTTTGCTAGAAGAGTTTATAGAAACTTGTCACTTTTGTCACTGGCAACTAACAAAGCATTTCTGTCATTCCCTCCTAAAATTTATAACTTCCAGATCTCTTCTTGACATTCATGAAACATTGTAAAGGAATTTTGATTTTGTACTGATGCTATGGTGGTAAACAAAGACCAAAAGCATTGTAGGTTGCAAACAATTTGAAATCTTTCAAGAAATGCAGTCAGTCATAATTCACAATGTAAATAATGCAGTGCTTTTTGCCGCAAAGAGGTAACTTTTCTAAAAGCATAATACCATTTTAGTTTTGTGCACAAAACGTTTTCCTTTATACCACTGTACTAGATAATGTCTAAATATGTGATATGTACACAACTTTTGACATAAACCATTTTCAGCCAAATTCTTAAGGTGGCTGGGTCCAGTTTCGTAAATTGGCCCCTGGCAAATTTCTTAACTTAAGGCTATGGTGTGACTTTTTCAGCTATTATTGTTTACTATTTATAGATATGGATATATTTGTGAACTAGGTGTTTCGGGCTTGTATTGTTCTTGAAATTGATGTCAGGCATGTACACTTTCTTTAGTTGCTCTGCAGTATGTTGATAGTGAAATACCAATAGTTGGCTAGGAAGAAGAGCTAGCCTCCCATAGCAGTAGACACGTGGGTTCAAGGCAAGTAGAGTATCTCAAAAACGGCTTGGATGACAACTATTCTGAACTGCATCAAACTATTTAGTAGACAATGTTTTTCAAAATTTTCATCCAGGGAAAGAACTTGCGTTTGCACTGTGATCACCACATGTTGTCAAAAAAAGCCTTTGCATGTGAAAAATGCATGTATAAAATAGGGGTTAGGGTGCATAAACTTCTTCTGCTATCAACTGCCATTGGCTTATCTGGTCAAGTGAATACTATTCTTATGCTTTATTTTAATATAGGTATCTAAAAATATGGACTTTTCTGACCTCACTTGTGTATTTGATTTTTTATGATTTTTTATACTAGGTCGCTGATTGCGGTATTAAATTTGTACATAAAAAATGGCCCCTGCTCCCAAAGCAAAGATGCCAGTCTATTGCAGAATGCACTGAATAATAAGGCAAGGAGGCCAGTCTATTACTATACATGTTCAAAAATGAGACAAGGAGATCAATTATTGTAAATAACAAAGATTAATCTACATAAAATTTCAGCAATGTAGTGAGCAAACTAAAAATGTTATTCACTTTGAACTAAATGTCAGAGAGTGTTATTCATGTCAAAACTTTGCAACAATGAACAGAATACAATTCTTAAATTCAATAAAAATTCCAAAGAATATATACAAGGTTACAGACACAAAAAACCCAACAAAATCATGTAGGCATAGACACGGCAAAATTAAACAGCTAAACAAAACCAGGTCAAGATCTAAAGCCATAGACATCCACTTACACATTTATTTATTTTTTTAAAGGAGAGGGATACAACCTTTTCACAAGCAAATGACACTCTACCTGCATGCATAATTAAACAAATGTTTCTTGAAGGGCTGACACTCTACATCAAGATAAGACTACTTCTTGTAGCTGCGAGTCTCGAAATCATCCTGAAATCATCTTGAAATCGTTCTTTAGTAACAAGATTTTGAAATTACCAGCTGTGGCAGCCATAATGAATGTAGGATCAGGACCAATTTCATTCCAAACAAAACAGAAGATGGCTTTTGTTGAAAACCCCAAGTCAATTCAGAAGTAGTGATGACAAGATTTTCAAGATTTCTAATGTGAATGTCATACTGGAGCAACACCTTAAGGACCGACTAGACCCTGGGTTGAATTAAGTCTAAAGTTTCATGGCAATCCTCCCTGTAATAGTGATAACAAACAACTAGTGCCAATGGATAGACAGACACTGTATGTTGGACATCCCATGGACAGACACTGTATGTTGGACATCCCATAGACAGACACTGTATGTTGGACATAAGCTCTTCTGGAGAATGTGACATCAGTCATTTTAAATAGGGCATAACCGATTAGCATTTTTCTACTGATTTCCGATTCCGGATTTTGGGCATGAAATTTTTCCAATTCCGGATACGATTCAATTAATCGGAAATGCTAAATTAAAAGGTTTTTCAAATTAACTTTTTAAACCGTGTTACACACGTTTTGCATATCACACCGATGTCACAAGGGGAAGGATATGGCAGGACTATAGCAAAATGCAACAAAGTTCAAAGCCACAGTGCCGACCCATTCTTTGTTCAACAATTAGTTGATCTTGCCGCCAGGCTTTAATTTTCCCGCCTTAATCATTTATGTCGGCAAGCGGCCAGTTCCATCCTGTACTTTATTCAACAATTAGTTGATCTTGCCGCCATGCTTTAATGTCGCGGTCAAATAAAAATAAAACAGGCTTTTGTTTGGTCCTATAAAGTTGGCCTCTTGCAGCGACTTAAATAAAAGCAATGAAATCTGATCGATTCTTGCATTTTCCAAAGTGATCGGTGATTGAAACAAGTTTATTGTGCTGTGAAAGTTTCCTTATTAACTTTATTTATATTTACGATTGTAAGAATCATTTTCTTTTAATGCCTCATTAGCATGTGTCAATGTATTCAATATTATGCCTTCATTATTGAGGAAGTTGACATAAACGGGTAGGACTGTACTATATATTTTAATAAATTTAAATCTTTCGGTCTAACTCAAGTATTATCGTTTCACGCCGTTGTATTGACCATATTGGACTTTTCTGACTTCTTATTTAACTTTATTAACGCACTATCGAATGACACGCAGTGTTAGACACGGTGCTATAGAAATTCAACTTTATTATTTTTATTATCCGAATCGGTCGTTCCTGCCTTGTCCGACTCCGATTAATCGGAAGTTCATACTATCCGGTGGAATCCGATTTCCGGATCAAAAGTCGGTTATGCCCTAATTTTAAACTGCCTTAAAAAATTACAATAAAACACACAGCAATATAAAATTGTACATTTTAAACAATAAAACCTGTACAGAGACAATTCAGGTATCAAATTTTCATATTAACATGATGGCAAAGAGCTGATTAAAAACATCTCTCATTAGATAGAACAAGATATGTGAATGCCCTGGCAAAGTGTGAAATGACTACAGGAATGACAAAACACTGTAAACAGGGCAATTTCTAGCATGATATCATATTTCATTTTCAACAACATAGTTGTCACAGATGATTAACAATTTGTATCAAAGCTCTTACAGTGGATCAATTACAGACAGATCATCTGCATAACCATGGTGAGTCAAATATACACCATTGATACAACAATCTACATGATCCCCAGATCAATTACAGAAAATTATCTGCATAACCAAGGTGAGTCAAATGTACACCATTGATAAAACAAACTACATGATCTCCAGATCAATTACAGAGAGATCATCTACATAACCAAGGTGAGTCAAATGTACACCATTGATACAACAATCTACATGATCCCCAGATCAATTACAGAAAATCATCTGCATAACCACGGTGAGTCAAATGTACACCATTGATACAACAAGCTACATGATCTCCAATTCACATCATCAATATAAACCTTAATGGGATAAGAAGACAGAACTTCTCCATATCAAACCCTAGACACTACAAGGGAAACTCGAGTTACGCCAAAGATGCATTCCTGAGGTTATGTCATGAATCTAAATTGGTGTAAATCTCAAGTAAATGTGCTCTCTTGGTGAAGCAATGAGACACACTTGCGTGCATGTAGGTGAGTTGTGTGATGGCATAAAAATGAACGCTGTGGTACAAATTGAATGTTATTACTAAATTATGAATGGAGTTCAAATTAAAGCACGTAAATTGGCACATAGTGAGCATCACCTGTACTCAAATGACACCTGAATGAACATTACACAGGATAATAGACACAAGGGAGACAATCTGATGTTGTTGCTGTTGTTGTTGTTTTAGGGTTTAATGCCATTTTTCAGCACAAGATAGGCTATACATGGCGGCCAGTATAATTGGTGGAGGAAGACCCCTGGAAAACCCCGGGAAGAACCACCAACCCACAAGAAGCTACTGACAGGCTTTCTCATGTACCAACGTTAGCCAAGGCTGAGACTCGAACTCATGCAGACAGAGGTGAGATGGCAGTGATCCATAACAGTGGGTACTTTACACCACTCGGCCACTCGGAGCCCCGGAGACAATCTGAAAGACAAAGTCTATCTTGACAGATGGTTTCAGAACCAGAGTTGAGATTGAAGTAAACATGATTGGAAAATTGCCATGTTATTAGAACAAATTAAAGATGGGACAGTTGTTGCTATCTACTTTACTATGATGTTTTGTGTATTTTTATCTGAACATCCCTCTCTG
The DNA here is from genome assembly GCA_028554795.2 of Sinohyriopsis cumingii. Lineage (NCBI taxonomy): Eukaryota > Metazoa > Mollusca > Bivalvia > Unionida > Unionidae > Sinohyriopsis > Sinohyriopsis cumingii. Next base: position 98,651,223 of record CM068832.1, read on the forward strand.
GTGATAGCCAGTCATAATATATACAATCTAATAATCCTCTTGTGCCAGAGTAAGGTATTTGACTTTATTGAACACTTTTTCTTGTAGAATTCATAATACCATTACTAGTAAAATGTACATGCAAGTAAAAATTGATAATTTATCAAAATAATCTGAAATTCAAGATTCAACCAAACTTAATAACATATAAAATAGCACAAACTCAGCACATTTTCAAGAACAGAGCCATGGACTTCACATTACACATGAGCCAATAACTGGATAAATATGGTTATTTCAGTCTGAAATCACACAAGTAATACCAGTTGTGTCTATGCTTTTGATATGCAACTGTCAAATAGTGTCAATATTTTTTTCAGATGTACTGTGGGGAAAATTTAACAAAATGTCAAAACAGTTATAAACACTAAAGCTTTCTTATAATCCATTCCAAAAACTGCAACCACCACTTACAGCCCTGAAAGCACCAATATTTCTTTCATTAAAAAATCTTACATTCAGCTTATTGTGGTGAAATATACCAAAAACTGAATATGTTAGTATTTAGATCAAATGTACTCAAAACTGAGTACTTTAGTATTCGGATGAAATAATACAAACTGAATACTTTGGTATTTAGATGAAATGTACTCCAAACTGAATACTTTAGTATTTAGATGACATGTACTCAAAACTGAGTACTTTAGTACTCCGATGAAAAAATACAATGTACTCCAAACTGAATATGTTAGCATTTAGAAGAAATGTACTCCAAACTGATTACTTTAGTACTCAGATGAAATAATACAAACTGAATACTTTAATATTTAGATGAAATGTACTCAAAACTGAATACTTTGGTAATATGTGTGTAACACAGATCAAGATGTAAATGTTTTGTATGTTATTGTTTATTCCTTCATAATTTTATCATCCATGATATCCTGGCAAAAAGCAATCTCCAACTAAACAAATGCCTTTTGAATGGACAGATACACTACTAGGAAGAAAGAGATTTCCAACTGAAAAATGCTCTCTCTTCTACTGACTAAATTTGTAATTTGCTATACAGTTGTTCCTACAATAAATTCCTTCAATTTGAACTTAAAATCTGTGCTTATAAAACAAGCATTGCCCATATTTCCTTGTTTCAAAATAAACCCCAACATCTGAGTCTCCTGGGTGTATGAGGGTAAGAACTGGCCCAAGGGCAAACTGCCAGTTGGTTATAGAGATTGCTATTTTCAAACCCAGCACATTTGTACATGGTTACGTGGTGGACATCTCAATTGTCTCAATGTTATGACCAAGGGCAGTGGTTCCAAACCTTTTCAAGTATGAAGACTTCTTCTTAACTTAAATAATTTGTGGACATGCTAACAGTTGTACACTTAGGCTGCTTGAAATAACCTCATCAATGGTTCTTGAGTGATGCCAGTTGCCAACAACACCCAAACCTCCATCTGAAGAGAAGAACGTGATCAAAATGGGGCATAATTCTGTCTAAAATGGAAAAGATGAGATTAAAACCAATAAAAGGTACATGTATGTCTAAGCGATGATATTCATTACCAACTGTCATCACATGTTGAATGGTTCTTCAAATGTGCCTGTTACAAGGAACATCCCCCATGGGAAGATAGGAAATTAATTGTCAAGGGCCATAACTCTGTGGAGCTGACAAAACAAAACCCATAGAAAGGCACATCCTGGTCTATAAGGTAATGTAAATGCCAAATGATTCCTAACCTATGCTTGTTACACAGATCTGCAGAGGTTGAGATTTACAATTGATGAACAAAACACAATAATGGGCAACTGTAACAAAACTGGACCCCAAAAGACAATTTAACCTTTAAAAAGCACATATATGCAATTTGCTTTCCAAATGGCATCCAATTATAAGCAAGGGTTCCAGAACTTTGGTGATTACAAATGTGAATGGACGGACAGACAGACAGGCATACAAGAGTATTACTATTATCTCCAGCATCTCAATTCAGGGCCATATCAAATGATTTCACCTGCTGTGAGTAAGGATTTGACCCATTATCTTTAATAGGGGTGAAACAATACACCCATGTTGTGTATTGATATGACCAAGATACACAGCATTCAATATGATACATAATTGATACATATATCAAATTGAAGGTCATATCATCTTTAGAAGGCCTGTCAATGGTACGGTGGTGCGCATTTTATATATGTTAACATATATATTGTATTTCCTGTATGCCTCATGTTTAATTTCAAGTTTCCAAATGAACTGTCACTGCCAGGACTGTATTTCAAAACATTTCTTTTTGGTGCCAGGACTGTATTTCAAAACAATTTCTAATGCATAACAAACTACTTATAAATAAAATGATTTTTATAATAACATAACCTAATTTCACAGTTTCACATAAAAGGACAAGTCTCATTTCTGGATAAAATATAAATACAAATCTTGACTAGCCCTGCTAATAGTAAATACAAATGACTAACTAAGAAAAGTACTGAGAAAATAATAATAATAATAATAATAATAATAATAATAATAATAATGAGAACAACCACCAAGTAATTGTGTTATCATGATTGGGAAATTTAAGCAATTTAGGTTTATAAAATATATTGACTAAGGAAAGTACTATATATATATATATATATATATATATATATATATATATATATATATATATATATATATATATATATATATATATATATATATATACGATGTACGTGGTTTATGGTGTTTTGTGACAAGCCATTATTAATTTATCATAGGTATTATCAGGACTGAACATTTCATGTACAGTAAAACCTGTCTTGAAAGACCAATGTTATGCGAGACCAACTGTCTTAAGAGACCTTAATTTCGATGTACGGACCTTAATTTTGATGTACGGACCTTATTTTCAATATACAGATTTACTGACTATAGTGTTTATAATGACCTGTTATGTGAGACCATCTGTCTAGAGACCATAATTTTGGGATGAAGAAGTAGTCTTTCAAGACAGGTTCTACTCTATAATATATGAATATAAGGGACTGAACATTACATTTCCATTGAGGGCATTTTAAAAATTTGGACTGCATATAACTTGAAAACAATACTTTTCCTCATATATATATATATATATATATATATATATATATATATATATATATATATATATATATATATATATATATATATATTAATATTAGATGAACACATTTTAATATATCTTCTGACAGAAAACAAATTTATCCTGGTTGGAAAGAAGATCCCAGCCCCAACCCCAAAGATTAAATGATGGGTCCCTAAAATATCAGCTAAAAGCTCTTCAATTATTAATGGTAAATAAAGCTTGAAAAACAACTTGCCCTGCAAAGTAAGTGGTGCTATACATAGAAATACAAATACTTTATTCATGTGTAATTATAAATGGGTGTAACAAAGACTGTAGCAAGCAGATGAAATTAACAAGATCTCAAAAGCATGTAGTTCAAGTATAAACATGACATGGATCCATTTCATTTGTTTATATCACACTCACACAGTTAATGTGCTAACGTCAGTCTCACAAGTGAGGCTTTGTATTTCCTCATGCACACTGTTACTACTAAATCTCACACCACCAGATATCATCTGATACCAACACCTTGAAATTTCACAGATCAGTCTACTCTGGCGTTAACATCAACGGTGGAAGAAAACCCTGAATTTAGGAACAAGTTAAATCATGTCAATGTGCTCCTGGTTAATGCTCTTCAACTTGTACAGTTTGGTCTCATACTGTACAGTTTGGTCTCATCTTGTACAGTTTGGTCTCGTCTTATACAGTTTGGTCTTATCTTATAGTTTGGTCTCATCTTGTACAGTTTGGTCTTATCTTGTACAGTTTGGTCTTGTCTTGTACATTTGGTCTTATCATATCTTGTACAGTTTGGTCTTTTCTCAGTGATTTAAATTTATAGGTAAAGTTTTGCAAACATAACCATTTTGTTTTATATGTTTGTCTTGTCTATGTTTTGTATTTGCCTTTGAAATTATAGGTTTAATTACTGCAGAAACAGCCATGTAAAGTTTTGCAAACATAACCATTTTGTTTTATTTGTTTGTCTTGTCTATGTTTTGTATTTGCCTTTGAAAAAGACTCATTAAAGAGTCGAAAGCAATCAGGAAAGCTAGATACTAGTTTCGCACTATTCGTTGTCAGTTTATTGCATTTCTATATATATATATATATATATATATATATATATATATATATATATATATATATATATATATATATAGAGTTAAACATACTTTTTAGTGAATCAATATTTGTGGCAAACAATTAAATGAGCCATCCTTATATTATGTAATAAGAATTATTTACACAGTATTGATGACGAGTTTACGTTTTAACAGATACTCTAATTTGTTTATAAGTGGTTGCAGTGCGTAACGCCAACACCTCAAGGCAACAATTATAGCTTAAGTCAGCCTAGCCACTTCAATACTCAGTTTCCTTTTCTTAACACATTAACCCTGAGCGACGAGTTAACGTGGCAGGAAGTAGTAGTATACTGCCGAGCTATGTAGCGTCATGGTCATGCATGATACACTAAAGTGGGTGGTATTATAGAAAGGTAGACAGATGTAGCTCTACAATGATACCAAATAATCTGGAATATCTAGTTGCACTACAAAAAACTCATTTTTTGGACCCAACATTTTTCTACCCAAAATTCGCCTGTGGTCGGAATCCAATTTTGTTTGGATTTTAGACTTTTTGGTCTCAGATCTAAGGCAAACCAGCATGAACTGCAAACAAACAGATGAACCTTTGCAAAAAGTAGGATAAGATGGGCATTTGGAATAAAGAGCGGTCTCGATACAAAAATAATGGCTCCATTTAGCAACAAAAAAATGGAGAAAAAAAGAACTTTTACCCTTCTGCTCATGCACGAGCCAAATAGCCAATGAAAAATGATGTTTCTAACACAACTAGGCAGTATGTTATTGAAAGATCACCTGGGATTTGGTGTTTTCAGATCTATTCAGAAATAGCTTTAAAAAATGTGTTTCCTACTCGAATTTCAGGCGAAAATGACATAAATCTCCAGGGGTTAATGTGTTAATGATATAAACAAACTTTGTGCTTCTTACTATGTTTTTTTTGTTGTTGATAAACATGATCTACTGTTGCATAGTCTCGTTTATATCTATCTCTGTCTTTTGCACATATATACACTTTATGGCTTATAAATACTTCTAGGCATTTAAACCATAAGTTTGATTAATTAGATTATGATTGCAATTCTGGATTTAGTAAATTACTGCAAAATCATTATTCTGTCTAAGCATTACTGCCATTTATCAGACCTTTCAATTACATCCAGGTTTTGTTATTACATGAAATGTATTTGAAATGGGGAAAAAAGTAGTACGGTCAAATAAAAATAATTTAAAATCAAAGTTCATTTTTTTAAACTATTATTTTAAAAACTACAAATCAAAACTTCAACATATAAAGTGTAACATACACTGTGTATCCCATAAATACATCTTGAGGCACTTGACACTAAAATTTTCCAGGTCACAAGTTTCATTCATATCTTTATTTGATGCCATTACTATGAAAATTTGATCACTGAATGAACGTTGATTCGTGGATACATTAGGGAATTAATAAGCCAAGGGGCATAACAACTGCTATCGAACAGGTCTATAGTACATAGCATCAATCACATCCTTTGTTGAGATGTCAGTTACTGCCCTTTGAGAATAATAATAATAATAATAATAATTACTATTATTATTATTATTATTATTATTATTATTTATCCAGGGTGAGATTGTAAGCTAATAGTTTACATTACGACTCTGCAAATAAACACATATACATGTAATTAGCAAAAGTCTACATGGCTAACATCAATGGTACAAATGTAACAGAATACAAATTATACTGTTGTTATTTTTATCGAGTTTAATGCTACTTTTCAGCACAGGATAAGCTATACATGGCAGCCAGTATAACTCGTGGAGGAAGAATCCAGAAAAACCGCAGAAATAACGACCAACCCATGGGAAGCTACTGGAAAGCTTTCTCACGTACCCACACAAACTGCACTGATTATGATACTATTATCATAAGGATGTACTACAGTTACAAATGGCCATAGGATCCAACTGCTCATTAATGTATCGACAGAGGTATATTTTCCTAGTTATGGAAACTTTAGGCACTCTTGTAACACCATTCTGCAAACTAATCCACACAACCATACCGGTGTAAGCAAAAGATTTCATAAAATACTCTGCCCTAACTTCTAATATGTGTAAATCATTCTATTGCATTCAATTCCTTGTGCTAATGTTCCTACAAACTTAAAAACACTAAAACATTCTGGCACCAAATTATTTAATACCTTGAAGTAAGGACACCTTTTCTACAAATAATATAATCCTTATTGGCATCCATCATTGAATGTTGAAAAGAGAAGTATTAGATGCTAAAATATCGATGAAATTTAAAACCACTCTGGCTGCTCCTTTCTGTTAATAAAAGAGAAGAATTAGATGCTAAATATCTATGAAATTTAAAACCACTCTGGCTGCTCCTTTCTATTAACAAAGAATGTGGATCCTCCAAACACAGCAGTGTTGTCAATGTTTTAGATAGAATGATCAAACATAAAAAAAGATTCCTTTTTTCTTTCATACTTTTATAAAGAGTTTTTTAAAGTGTAATGTATTTTTACATTTCAAAAAAGGTAAGAGGGCATTCTGGGTAAAAATGCATTACACTCAATGGAGTTTTCATTCAAATGCAAGACAAAAATATATAATAATTCAGTCTCATTTTAGTCATACCAATCTGTATTATTTTTGTGAATAATCACTGAAATCACTTCCAACACATGGACTATATTTTACCCAGAATGACTTCTGACCTGTAAAGCTCTTCACTACATAAAACAGCAAGCTTGATGTTAATGGTGGCTAAAATACTGATTCGTTATCCATACAACCTGCATGTTTATGAATCGTAAAGCACTGGAACAATCTAGTGAAAATCAATCAAAATCTGTTTCATTAACTAGATTCTGTAACTGACATTTCCATCAGCAATAATTACTGAAAATATACTACATATAATTATAGATTTATAATGGTGTATATTTAAACATTGATTAATGACTGCCCCATGTGTGACTGTTACAACAGAATAGTCATAGATTTGTACAGTCATAGATTTGTTGTACAGTCAAAGATTGATTTTATGAATGCTAATCATACAAATGTTACAACTGAATACATTCATAGATTTGTTGTACAGTCATAGATTTGTTGTACAGTCAAAGATTGATTTTATGAATGCTAATCATACAAATGTTACAACAGAATACAGTCGTAAATTTGTTGTACAAACATTGATTTTGTAAATGCCCAGGATATGAATGTTTTAGTTGAATAGAGTTATTTATTTATGTTGTTGCCAGAGAAACTGCATGAGAGAGAGATGTGTGTTCAGTAAGTATATGAGCATTCATGTAAATATGTAAATTACAGAGGGTCACAAAGTAAATTATTGCCACAAAACTAACTGTGTCACTCTCAATAAATAAAGCTATTATCATGATCATGATCATCATCATCATTATTATTAAATATGGATTTTATGACTGCCCATCATACGGATATTACAACCATCTGGAGATGCATTATTTACTCAATTTGCCAGCTGGCATAGCCCCATCTCTCATGAAATATATTCAAATATGCACTGATGAATAGCCCAATGTCTCATGAAATATATTCAAATATGCACTGATGAATAGCCCAATGTCTCATGAAATATATTCAAATATGCACTGATGAACAGCCCAATGTCTCATGAAATATATTCAAATATGCACTGATGTATAGCCCATTGTCTTATGATGTATAGCCCAATGTCTCATGAAATATATTCAAATATGCACTGATCTATAGCCTAATGTCTTATGATGTATTGCCTGATGTCTCATGAAATATATTCAAATATGCACTGATGTATAGCCTAATGTCTTATGATGTATTGCCTGATGTCTCATGAAATAATATGCATTTCTGTACTGTGGAGGGTTTTGGGGCTTTTGTCACATATCAATCATGGTTTCTTCTAGATTGCAATCCACACACACTTACTGTATTATCTGCCTTGTATTTCTGACGATTTTCTTTTGAAAAATGCTGTGGTTTAATTTTCATAAATGTATCTACCAAGCAACTAACAAAAGAGATTCAAACTCAAAAAATGAAATAACAATGAAACATGCAAAATTATTAAAATTGGAAAATGACAAAAATGTCAAGTACCGTACATGGACATTTTCTCCAAATATCCATTGTTATCTCTGAGTTTCAAAAATATTCAATACTTGGAATGCTTTCAATTTTTTCATTGATCAGGTTGTACCTACATCTCATTTAATCCTGACTTGATTTTACGATTAGAATTTTAACTTATGTGTTCAAAAACAGTAACAAATATTCAAATTTTTTAGAAAATTAATGCAAGCAACTGCATCCAGACAATAGCAAAGACACTGTGAAAATTGTATCTGCATTGATAACAACTGAACTCAACGCTAGTCAAAAATCAATACAACTTTTTCCATGCAATGAATTTTCAATGAGACCATTAATATTTTGCAAGTGGAAAAAAAATCAATTTATAGAATCCTCAATTCTACCAGCAGACTTAGGGTGTTTTTCTCAAATGGATACTGTTGATTACCTATGTTGCTATTAAGTAGTATGCATATATGAAGAAACTATGATTCTTTTTATCAGTAATAATAATAATATCAATAATAATAATAGCAACAACAATAATATCAATAATAATAACAATAATAATACTATCAATACTACTACTACTACCAATAATAATAATAATAGTAATAACTTTATTTAAAGACGCTCATTTGGTCAACTGGCCAACCTTCCATGAGGCTTTCTACAATGACATTTGTGTGTGTGTGTGTGTATATATATATATATATATATATATATATATATATATATATATATATATATATATATATATATATAAAATGCACAGTTTTGATAAGATTAAGTGTCTTAAGACAACAAATGCTGTTACAAAAAAGACAATTGATTTACTAATACAGTCAAATATGTACAAAGCTTTATGGTAGAGTACATACGAGATCCATACAAAATAGTAGTAGCAAACGTGCGAAAAACAATATAGTGGAGTGCATGACAATTGTTGTAACAAGTACTGAATTAAACAGAATAATACAAATTACTTTTTTTGTAGATGTTGACCATGAAGCTTTTTGAAAGAGTGGCATGAATCAGCTGAGTATACATGATGGTATGGAATTCAACTGTAATTTTTATTGTGATTATTTTCTTGTTAAATCTGAAGTCGTTTCGGTTTTAGACATCGAAAAGTTCATGAACAATCTGGCTCAAGAGATTCAACAAGAAACTACTAGAGACAACCATAATGATTTTCAATGACAAGATAATGTGTGACACCAATGTCCCCAATCAGTCATCAACAAAACCTACTAGGTAAGCAAGTCGACCCAATAAAAATATGAGGAAAACAGACTTATTATCTGAAACCCAAATAACTAACATGACCTATGACCTCTAGACAGAAAATCAGTAGCAATGTGCATCTATCCAAGTGATGAAAATTTGTTCTAGGTAAATTTACTTATCAAATAGAAATCCAAAATACTGCAATGTTGGCTCCATTTACATTTCTTGGAAATCACTTAAAAGCATTCCCTGCCCAAGCTTCATGAAAGTTAGACTATGAAAACTTGACTTCTCAGGCAGAAAGGAAAATCACTTGTACACTCCAATGACCTTGACCTTGAACCAAACATCACGACCCTAAAAATCAACAGGCTTCTGCCTGTACCCATGGGCAAGCCACATATTGGGTTTCAAATGGAAAAATGGGTCCAGCAAACAAAAGCTGAGTTATGGTCACAACCTTGTCAAAAATTTATGGACAGACTGACACTGTTATCACTATCCACTAGCACCTTTGGTGGGGGAGGGGAACAAAAAAGGGAAATTGAAGAAAACAAACAAACGATGCATAATGAGATACAAACTTTAAGTTGGGTAAAAAGGGAAAATGCATTAGATAGATTGATGTAAAATGGCTACTGAGAACAAGGTGGATACTTGCAGAAACAAATATATACATGTACAAAGTTATCCTTTATTTTAACTGTATAATCAAGGTTCATTTACATGTACAAAGTTATCTTTTATTTTAACTGTATAATCAAGGTTCATTTACATGTACAAAGTTATCCTTTATTTTAACTGTATAATCAAGGTTTATTTACATGTACAAAGTTATCCTTTATTTTAACTCTATAATCAAGGTTCATTTACATGTACAAAGTTATCCTTTATTTTAACTCTATAATCAAGGTTCATTTACATGTACAAAGTTATCCTTTATTTTAACTCTATAATCAAGGTTCATTTACATGTACAAAGTTATCCTTTATTTTAACTCTATAATCAAGGTTCATTTACATGTACAAAGTTATCCTTTATTTTAACTGTATAATCAAGGTTCATTTACATGTACAAAGTTATCCTTTATTTTAACTCTATAATCAAGGTTCATTTACATGTACAAAATTATCCTTTATTTTAACTGTATAATCAAGGTTCATTTACATGTACAAAGTTATCCTTTATTTTAACTGTATAATCAAGGTTCATTTACATGTACAAAGTTATCCTTTATTTTAACTGTATAATCAAGGTTCATTTACATGTACAAAGTTATCCTTTATTTTAACTGTATAATCAAGGTTCATTTACATGTACAAAGTTATCCTTTATTTTAACTGTATAATCAAGGTTCATTTACATGTACAAAGTTATCCTTTATTTTAACTGTATAATCAAGGTTCATTTACATGTACAAAGTTATCCTTTATTTTAGATGTATAATCAAGGTTCATTTACATGTACAAAGTTATAATTAATTTTAGATGTATAATCATGGTTCAGTTACATGTACAAAATTATCACTTATTTTAGATGTAGCATCGTGGTTCATTGACATGTACAAAGTTATCACTTATTTTAGATGTATAATCATGGTTCACTGACATGTACAAAGTTATCACTTATATTAGATGTAGCATCGTGGTTCATTGACATGTACAAAGTTATCACTTATTTTAGATGTATAATCATGGTTCACTGACATGTACAAAGTTATCACTTATTTTACATGTAGCATCATGGTTCATTGACATGTACAAAGTTATCACTTATTTTAGATGTAGCATCGTGGTTCATTGACATGTACAAAGTTATCACTTATTTTAGATATATCATCATGGATCATTTACATGTATAAAGTTATCACTTATTTTAGATGCATCATCATGTTTCATTAACATGTACAAATGTTATCACTTATTTTAGATGTATAATCATGGTTCATATATAGTAAATGGTCCCTCAACATCAAAATTTCTGCACAAAAATATGTCAAGCCAGCTGAAATTATATCAGTCTGAGCTCACTGATTAATAACAAACAGCTGCTGTTATCATATTATGTGTTTAGAAGTCATTTTACAGCTGGTCAGAATCACAGTAATATAAAATACCTTCTTTACACGATTACACTATTGGTTAAATAGGTAAACAGTGTAAAGCAAATTGTTTACATTTTTAAAGACCAGATGCATACAATCAGTTCAAAGATAATAACACAGATGACCCATTATGAGATACGAGTTTGGTTCTGAACAATTAAGCATCATCAGTGAGTCATTGTGTCATATACCCTGCACTGATTAATCTCCCACATAATCATTATCTCTATGCCTGTACATTCTTTTTTTAGCTACTATCAATGTTGCTGGAGATTTAATTCAATTCTAGGTATGCATGCATATTCAGTTGAAAATATATCAATAACATTTACTTTTCAAGATCAATTAATACTATAAAAAAATATGCCAATTAAGTTCAATTACTGAAGTAAAGGGCAAACCATTTCTGGATTTCAATTACCATTCATTGGATATGTCAAAGTGAATGCAATGAGATCAATGGTTCTTCAATGGTATGAGCTCAAATATCCTTTAACCCAGAATACAAGAAATATTCTCTAGCACAAAATACAAGAAATACTCTCTAACATAAAATACAAGAAACATTCTCTAAAACAAGAAATATCCTCTAACACAAAATACAAGAAATATTCTCTAACACAAAATACAAGAAATATCCTCTAACACAAATACAAGAAATATTCTCTAACACAAAATACAAGAAATATTCTCTAACACAGAATACAAGAAATATTCTCTAACACAAAATACAAGAAATATTCTCTAACACAGAACACAAGATAAGTGCAATATGACTTAGATGCCCCATAAAATGATGCATTTGAAAGGCAGGGCCATAACTCTCATACATTTTACTAAATTCAATTTGTCAGAAGAAAGGTTAAAATCAAAACTCATCCTAGATCTAATTTAAAAAGCTTATAAAAAATGTGTTTCAGATGCAGATAGTGTTTTTAAGTATATTAAGCACCTAAAAAAATCAACAATGGATGTGACACAAGAAAATGAAATTCACAGTGGATGTGACAAACCAAAATGAAATTCACAGTGGATGTGACACAACAAAATGAAATTCACAGTGGATGTGACACAACAAAATGAAATTCACAGTGAATGTGACAAAACAAAATGAAAATCACAGTGAATGTGACAAAACAATGAAATTCACAGTGGATGTGACAAAACAAAATGAAATTCATAACAGGATGTGACAGAACAAAATGAAATTCATAGTGGATGTGACAAAACAAAATGAAATCATAGTGGATGTGACAAAACAATATGAAATTCACAGTGGATGTGACAAAACAAAATGAAATTCACAGTGGATGTTATACAACAAAATGAAATTCATAATAGGATGTGACAGAACAAAATGAAATTCACAGTGGATATGACAAAACAAAATGAAATTCACAGTGGATGTGATATAAGAAAATGGGATGGTCATATGTAAGTAACACTATATACCAAATACAGAGATTTGATAGGATCATAACTGCTACTGCTACCAAAAGAACTTGACAGCATCACTTTAAAAGGATAGACAAAAAATAGTTACAAGTACAGCTCGGTAGACAAAAGCATAGTCATATATACATGTACAACTGGAATAGACAGAAAAAGTTACATGTACAACTGGGTAGACAAAAGCTTTGTCACATACAAATGAGACAGAAGATCAAGTCTCAAGTACAGTCTGGATAGACAGATGCATGTCACATCTGAATCTGAATGTACAGTGCAGGGCTAGTTACGGCATAAACCTGAACGTGTACAGTGCAGGGCCAATTAAGGCATAAATATGAATGTGTACAGTGCAGGGCCAGTTATGGCATAAATATTTATGTGTACAGTGCAGGGCCAGTTATGGCATAAATTTGCACTGGAAGAGAGTCAACTCAAAAGTTAGTAGCATTGTTCAAGAGCTGTCTTGAAGCTCTCCACTGACTGCTTGCACACAACACTGTTACTCAGCTGATTCCAGTACACAATTGTTTTTACAAAAAAAGAATTCCTAAACTGTTCTGTTCTACACTTACAAAAATGGTACTAACAGCTTCCTCGCTTGGCGCTCAGCATTATGAGGTTAGGGTTAGGACTGGTAGGACTTGTGTCAGGATGATGTGACTGGGTGGGACATCATGCTACACGTCTGTGACATGATGCCCCAGTGCTAGACATCACCATAAACTGCCACACTGCAGACATTGTAGCGATATGACTGAAAAATTGTTAAAGCTACGTTAAAAATCCAAATCACACACACACACTCACGCGTGCACACACACACACACAATGTTCTACCCTGCTCAACTACAAAATCTCCAATTATTTAATACTAATTTTTCTACAATGTTTTTACTTTCAAAATTTAGAAAAGATCTGGCTTTAATATGGTATTTTTGTTTTAATGGTTTTAAAAATATATTTGGCGAGAGAGCCGGCATTAACCCCTCAACTACTTTAGAGATATGTCAAATGAATCCTACTATGCCCATCTTGGAGTGTTGGTAGACCCAGGTCAGTTAACATTTTGGTGACGCATCCTGCTTCTCTGGTTTTATTTTTACTAGATATAAATCTTGTTGCCTGGTCTTCAACATTCTCGATTGTATCATCATCCTTAATATAAAATGGATCCCTGACCATAAAACCATATTCTAACAGGGATTTGACTAGTGCTAGAAAGGCAGGTCATCTACATGTCTGCAGACAGTGTCTGAGGTTTCCTTTTAGAAATGCTAGTGTAGTGTTTGCTTTTTTGATCAATCTGATAATATTCCATTTCCACTTGAAGTCCTCAGATAGTGCTAGTCCAAGACAGGGGTTTTCACCGATATGTTGAAGTATGTGATTATTTAAGTCATGCATACAGATGAGGTAACATATAGTGGCATTGAAAGTCATACCCCAATCAAACACCCATTTTTCACGCGCTCTGAGATCATTCTGGAGGGTATGATGGTCACTGTCTTTTTTAAAACTGTTCTGTAAAGGAGACAGTCATCTACAAACAGCCTGACCTGAGATTTCACAGAGTCTGGAAAATCTTTAATATGGGAAAGGAAATAGAGTGGTCCCAGTATGGTTAACTGAGGGACACCGAAGTCGACAGTGACTGCATCAGATGATTCTCCATCCACCACCACTAGCATGTGTCACTTTGTCAAGAACATCCCTAGCCAACAGTGTAGTTGCCCAGTGATTTCCGAGTTTTCCAACTTGAACAGTATGAAATGTTTTTGAAAAGTCTAGTACCACCAAGTCGGTTTGCATTTCTTTGAATACATGTACAATTGGGATATAAACGTATAGTTGGAATATAGATGTACAATTGGGAAATACATCAACAATTGGGATATGCATATACAACAGGGATGCACATGTACTGTTGGGATATACATGTACAGCTTGGATAGACAAAGAACTTTAGATGCTGCTTTAAGACTGTTTAATTGGGGAAAAATTTAAATTCTTTTGGATTTTTCCTCCTTTATTTGCACTATTTCTTGAAAATTATACAAATTTCCTGTCTCACTATTATTATTCCTCCATTATTTTGCATCTGTCATTCAAAATTGCAGCTTTTTGTTCAGAATTATCTTCAATTTACTTGCATTTTTTTGCCACCTTTACCAATCTATTTCTATGATCTCTAATAACTTCCATTATTTGTGACAATATTCATCAATCAATTTTTTTTCCTTCATTTTTGTTACAAATCTGATCAGGGACATGATGACAGGACAATTTGCTTCAACTGGTTTGCCTAATTTCTGTCTAGCTCTCTTTATTCACAGCATGGTGTGAACTTCATGTTCATAAATAATGAAATGGTACCAGACTACACAAATAGAATGTATAAGTCTGCTTCTTTGACTTTCAGACCTGATGTTGTCTGCAGTTTGGGTGTGACATGGTAGCAGTCTATTAAATATACACATGTTCTTCAGCAGATGTGAACACCAATTTCATTCTGCAAACTCAAGTTGCTATCTCTTAAATGGTGAAATATAATTTGTAGCCAAGGGATAAGACTGTTGGAACTAATCTCTGTCTTGACAGAGGGGGCAGTTTTGGGATTAAATTTCAAAACCCTTATCTCCACCAGTAAGAAACAAACCTGACTCTTTGAAAGATTTACAAGCATTTTTTTACCTCTCCTTTTATCAGGTATCTGCAAGTTTCAGACAAATTTTGTGTGACTGGCAGGCTTCCATAAGCAACAAAAAATATTTCTTTTGCAGCAAACTAATATGCCTTTAAAGACCAGAAATGTATCCACATAAGACAGATGCCCCCCCCCCAATATATGATGCAATTCAAGGGCAACGCTAAAGTCACACATTCTTATAACTCCATAAAATATGAAGGAAAAGCTTGAAAAGATTTTGGTGTCAATTCATGACACAACATGTCTTAAGACAGTGATAACTCTGTGTAGCTCAATTATCATGATGATGTCACAAGACTTAACTTTGTACATGATGATGTCACAAGGCAGTGTTAACTTTGCACATGATGTCACATGACAGTGTTAACTTTGTACATGATGATGTCACAAGACTTAACTTTGTACATGATGATGTCATAAGACAGTGTTAACTTTGAACATGATGATGTCAAAAAGACAGTGTTAACTTTGTACATGATGATGTCAAAAAGACAGTGTTAACTTTGTACATGATGATGTCACGAGACTGTGTTAACTTTGTACATGATGATGTCACAAGACAGTGTTAACTTTGTACATCATGATGATGTAACAAGACAGTGTTATTGTACATGATCAATGCTGACAAGTACTAATGCAGTCATTCCAAACCCAAATCAAAATCATGAGGGTTGGGGTTGGGGGGTCCACACGAGGGTCATGAAAGGTCATCAAAATGAGGGAGAGTCCCAGGCAGGGTAATGAAGGATTATCAAAAGAAATCACATAGTAAGCCTGAGAGAGCAGGAGGTCCTGTTGGCCAATTTAGGGTTGCTGCAAAAACAAAGTTTGGGAATTACCTCTGATCTAATGTCACGTGATAACTCTGTACAGGGGCCCCGAGTGGCAGAGTGGTCTAAAGCGCTCTTCGTTACGGATCACTGCCATCTCACCTCTGTCTGCGGCGGTTCGAGTCTAAGATTCAGCCAATGTGGGCATGTGAGAAAGCTTGCCAGTAGCTTCTCGTGGATCGGTGGTTCTTTCCGGGGTTTTCCAGGTTCTTCCTCCACCATTAATACTGGCCGCCATGTATAGCCTATCGTGCTGAAAAATGGCGTTAAAGCCCACAACAACAACAATAACTCTGTACATATACCATGTTGATATTTCTTAAGTCAGTGATAACTCTGTACATATACCATGTTGATATTTCTTAAGTCAGTGATAACTCTGTACATATACCATGTTGATATTTCTTAAGTCGGTGATAACTCTGTACATATACCATGCTTATTTCTTAAGTCAGTGATAACTCTGTACATGTCCCATGTTGATATGTCTTCAAGTCATTGATAAGCATGAACAAGTACATTGATGCCACAAGTTAATGAGAACTGTATACAAGTACCATGCTGAATATCTCAAGTCAGTGATAACTTTGTACAAATACATTTTCGCATGATAACATAACTTGGTGATAACTTTCTCACACCTGCCAACCCTAACAAGATTTTTCAGTAAGGCAGTCAGTATTTGGTCTTACGTTAGACCAATTTTAAGTAAGCTATAATAATATCAAGAACATCTCTTGTCAATTTGTAAAGAACTTGGACTTTAATTACTCGGAGTACAGTTTCAGAAACTGTAGTTCCCAACCCCATGGAGCTTCTTGGTCTATCTTGATATCTCTCAATCTGATACAATCTGCTGAGTTTTTTTATAAATCTTATGTGGCAATCATGTCTCATACTCGAATCAACATGACACGATGTCCAATAAAAGTAATTGCTGTCTTTCCTGCTTTTCTTCCAAGAATCTAAAAGCTCCCAGTTGTATGAAAAACATGGTAGTTTCAACCATGTCATGTCTAATACTAAATGTGATTTCTCTGTATGAAAAATACTGGTAGTATAAAGAATGCTAAGTCTCATACTAAATTTGATTTTAATCCATTAAGTACTTGAAAAGTTACTGCCAGGAATCAGAATTGAATGGAAATAGTGCCATGTCAAAAAGGGGCCACAAGTCCATGAAAATTCTGCCAGAAATTGTACAGTCAAACTTGACCTATATTTTTGACTGTAAAACCACATACAAAATTTGATCTGAATCGGTAAGTTCCTCAAATGTCACTATACATAAATAATATTTATGGGATGCAACTTGACATGACACAATGTACCTAGGTAGGATGGACTGAGAATCCCCATCCATAAATATGGCCAGGGCACAAAAGGCAAGTTGACAAACAGTTTTTAAATAAATGAAGCTTTCAAAAAAACTACCAATTTGGTGCAAAGCTGAACATCTCTGCTCTTTTTTCTACCAGTATTTATTTCATGATTAACCCATGCCTGATAAACCCATACTCCCACTGTTTTTATAAAAAACAAATATTTACTAAGGATGACATTCTCTGATCCCTACTTTTTATTGACAAATTTATTTGGCTGACCTCCTGGTCTTGTCATAGGGGAAATATGCTACAAGTCCATACATGTGACTGAGTTTTTGCAATAAGATTTCAGAGGAACATTTAGAAAATATGTGTGTGTGATTTGGATTTTTTTATGGGGCTTTAACAATTTTTCAGTTATATTGCTAAGATGCCTGCAGTTTGGCAGTTTATAGTAATGTCTAGCACTGGGACATCATGCCACAGACATGTAGCATCATGTCCCACCCAGTCACACTGTCCTAATGCCAGGCCAACCAGTCCTAACACTGAGTGCCTATTGAGGCAGCTGCAAACACCATGTTTACAAGTCTTTGCCTTGGTATGACTTGGACCGGGGTTCAAACCCATGATCTCATGCATCCAAGGCAGATATTTAGAATATGTCCTTGTTATATCTCACTTCTGCAGTGGCTGAGAATAATAGACAACAATATTTCCATGGACTGAATAAAAGCATGAACAATAGACAACAATGTACCTATGGACTGAATAAAAGCAAGAACAATAGACAACAATATTCCCATGGACTGGATAAAAGCATGAACAATAGACAACAATATCCCCATGGACTAAATAAAAGCATGAACAATAGACAACAATATTCCCAAGGACTGAACAAAAGTATGAACAACAGATAACATATATACCCATTTACTGAATAAAATCATGAATAAAAGACAACAATATACCCATGGACTGAATAAATGTTGTTGTTGTTGTTGTTGTTGGGTTTAATGCCATTTTTCACAGGAAAGGCTGTACATGGCGGCCAGTACAAATGGTGAAGGAAGAACCCAGGAAAACCATGGAAGAATCACCAACCCACAAGAAAGTACTGTCAAGCTTTTTCACATACCCAAATTGGCAGAATTTGAGACTCCAACCCATGCAGACAGAGTGAGATGGCAGTGATTCATAATGGTGAGCGCTTTAGACCCCTCTGGCCCCATTTATACCCATGGAATGAATAAAGCATGAACAATACATGTGGACTGAATAAAAGTATGACAAGTAGACAACAATATTCCCATGGACTGAATAAAATCAAGAACAACAGACAACAATATAATCATGGACTGAATAAAATCAAGAACAACAGACAACAATATATATATATATATATATATATATATATATATATATATATATATATATATATATATATGGACTGAATAAAGCATGAACAATAGACGACTTTGTAATGTTATTTATTTCTTCATACTTTGTGACTATTTAAAATTTGTTTTTCTTGTCAATCACTAGTGGGCTTTCAAGAAAATGCTATTTTATCTAAAAGTAGCATCAAAACATTATGCTCCAACAAAAACTTTCTGATCAATAATCAGTGTCAATGGACTTCAATCCCAATGTCAATGGACCTCAATCCCAATGTCAATGGACTTCAATCCCAATGTCAATGGACCTCAATCCCAATGTCAGTGGACTTCAATCCCAATGTCAATGGACTTCAATCCCAATGTAAAATGGACTCCAATCCCAATGTCAACGGACTACAATCCCAATGTCAATAGACTTCAATCCCAATGTCAATGGACCTCAATCACAATGTCAATGGACCTCATTCCCAAAGTAAATAGATTCCAATCACCAAAATAAATAGATTCCAATCCCAAAGTAAACAGATTCCAATCCCAAAGTAAATGGATTTCGATCCCACTGTAAAACAGATTCAAATCCCAATGTCAACGAACCTCAATCCCATTGTAAAACAGATTCCAATCCCAATGTTAATGAACTTCAATCCCATTGTAAAACAGATTCCAATCCCAATGTTAATGGACTTCAATCCCATTGTAAAATAGATTCCAATCTTAATGTCAATGGACCTCAATCCCAATGTAAAATAGATTCCATTCCCAATGTCAATGGACTTCAATCCCATTGTAAAATAGATTCCATTCCCAATGTCAATGGACCTTAATCCCATTGTAAAATATATTCCATTCCCAATGTCATTGGACCTCAATCCCATTGTAAAAAAGATTCCATTATCAAATGTCAATGGCCCTTAATCCCATTGTAAGATAGATTCCATTCCCAATGTCAATGGACCTCAATCCCATTGTAAAATATATTCCATTCCCAATGTCAATGGACCTTAATCCCATTGTAAGATAGATTCCATTCCCAATGTCAATGGACCTCAATCCCATTGTAAAATATATTCCATTCCCAATGTCAATGGACCTTAATCCCATTGTAAGATAGATTCCATTCCCAATGTCAATGGACCTTAATCCCATTGTAAAATTGTAAAAGTTAATTCCTAATCAAAGCAATTTAATTTGGTTCTATAAAATCATCTAATTTTTTCCTGAACGATAGGCCCAGTCTGCCCAAACTCCACCCCACCTGCAATACTGAAGAAAAATCTCTGTTCAACTCCTGCTACTGTAAGGCATACAAAAAAAATTAAACATAAACAGAAAGACTGTAAATATGGTCAACCTGGATTGTCCTAAAATTAGTGATTTCCCATATGAGTGAATATGGTAGGACTGGATTGTTCTACATGTAAAATGAATGATTCCCTATACAAGAAAAAAATGGTAGGACTGGATTGTTCTACATGTAAAATGAGTGATTCCCTATACAAGAAAAAAATGGTAAGACTGGATTGTTTTAAAGTGATTTCCCATGTAGGTAAATATGCTGAGACAAAAAGTTGCCATATTAGCTCTAGTGTAAGCTTTTCTGAAAACTCTGACCTCAGTGTAACTTAGTCCGCATAAATTTGACTAAATCATAACCTGACACTCTATGTACATCTGGATACCAAATCTGCATGCAAATTGGCAGATAATGCTTTCAAAATAGAAAATCAATACTATGCACATCATTTTCTTCTGGAAATTTACATTGTTACATCAAACTGTAAGGAAGACACATTCATACATCAAACTGTAAGGAAGAAACATCGAAACTTCAAACTGTATGGAAGATACATTGATAGATCAAACTGTAATGAAGATAATCAAGCTGTATGGAAGGCACATTGATACATCAAACTGTATGGAAGGTACATTAGCTTTCAAGACTCCTCACCTAACAGATCTGCTAATCTTGTTTCATGAGATGTACATGGTGAAAGTTAAATATTGTCAATGAAATATTATATATTTTCAGGAAAATTACTTAAATTTATTTACAAGTTCCACATTAGAAATACTGTTTGCCAGATTCCACTGTAGAATTACTATTCCCTGTGTTCTACAGCAGAATTAATATTTGCTGGTTTTCACACCAGATTACTTTTTGTTGCGTTCCACACCTGAATTACTGTTTGCTGGGTTCCATGAAAGAATTACTACTGTTTGCTGGACTGAACAGTAGAATAACCATGTACTGGGTTCCACACCATATTTACCGTGTACTGCGTCCCACACCAGATTAACTGTTTGCTGCATTCCACACCAGATTTATGATTTGCAGGGTTCCCCAGTAGAATTACTGTTTGCAGGATTCACCATAGAATTACCGTTTGCTGGATTCCACAGTAGAATTACTGTTTGCTGGATTCCACAGTAGAATTACTGTTTGCTGGGTTTCATAATATAATTACTGTCTGCTTGGTTCCACAGTAGAATTACTGTTTGATGGGTTCCACAGTGGAACTACTGTTTGCTGGGTTCCACAATAGAATTACTGTTTGCTGGGTTCCACAGTGGAATTAATATTTGCTGGGTTGAACAGGAGAATTACTATGTGCTGAATTCGTCATAGAATTACCACTTGCTGGGTTCCACAATAGAATTACTGTTTGCTGGATTCCACAGTAGAACTACTGCTAACTGCATTCCAAAGTAGAATTACTGTATGCAGGATTCCACAGAAGAATTATTGCTTGCTGCATTCCACAGTAATATTACTGACTGATGGGTTCTACAGATAATTACTGTTTGCAGGATTCACCATAGAATTACTGTTTGCTGGATTCCACATTAGAATTACTGTTTGCTGGATTCCACAGCAGATTTACTGTTCGCTGCATTCCACAGCTGAATTACTGTTTGCTGGATTCTACAGTAGAATTACTGTTTGCTGGGTTGCACGGAAGAATTACTGTTTTCTGGATTCCACACCTGATTTACAATTAGCAGGGTTCTCCAGTATAATTAATGCTTGCAGGTTTCACCATAGAATTACTGTTTGCTGAATTCCACAACAGAATTACTGTTTGCTGAGTTCCCCAGTAGAATTACTGTTTGCTTGGTTTCACAGTAGAATTAACATCTGCTTGGTTCCACAGCAGAATTACTGTTTGCTGGATTCCACATTAGAATTACTGTTTGCTGAGTTCCACAGTAGAATTACTGTCTGCTTCGTTTCACAGCAGAATTACTGTTTGCTGGGTTAGGTGCTCGGCATTAAGAGGTTAGTGTTAGGACTGGTCGGCCTGGTATCAGGATAATGTGACTGGGTGGGACATCATGCTACATGTCTGCGGCATGATGCCCCAGTGCTAGACATCATTATAAACTGCCACACTGCAGACATCGTAGCGATATGACTGAAAAATTGTTAAAGCTACGTTCAAAATCCTAATCACACACACACACACTGTTTGCTGGATTCCACATTATAATTACTGTCTGCTTGATTCCAAAGCAGAATTACTGTTTGCTGGATTCCACATATAATTACTGTTTGCTTGGTTCCACAGTAGAATTACTGTTTGCTGGATTCCACATAGACTTACTGTCTGCTTGGTTCCACAGCAGAATTACTGTTTGCTTGGTTCCACAGTAGAATTACTGTTTGCCGGATTCCACATAGAATTACTGTCTGCTTGGTTCCACAGTAGAATTACTATCTGCTTGATTCCACAGTAGAATTACTGTTTGCTGGATTCCACATAGACTTACTGTCTGCTTGGTTCCACTGCAGAATTACTGTCTGCTTGGTTCCATAGTAGAATTACTGTTTGCTGGATTCCACATAGAATTACTGTATGCTTGGTTCCAAAGTAGAATTACTGTTTCCTTGGTTCCACAGTAGAATTACTGTCTGCTTGGTTCCACAGTAGAATTACTGTTTGCTTGGTTCCACAGTAGAATTACTGTCTGCTTGGTTCCACAGTATAATTACTGTATGCTTGGTTCCACAGTAGAATTACTGTCTGCTTGGTTCCACAGCAGAATTACTGTCTGCTTGGTTCCACAGTAGAATTACTGTCTGCTTGGTTCCACAGTAGAATTACTGTTTGCTGGGTCTTTAATAGTTTGTACCAACTGCGAGATCCATAACAATAAGTTGTTGTCTTGTTAATGAGGCATTCTTGGCTATATTGTGCTGGGGACACAGGATCTAAATTCCTTTTCCAAAAGCACACCTTAGCAGCCAAACCAGCATGACCTGGGCAGGTATGAAACCTATGAATTTTGGATGAGTCCAATCCTCTACCAATCAAGATACCTAGACTCGCACAAAAATAGTGACTTCACTATTCAGCAGGTGATTCATTTTTTATATAAAAGTTTCATAAGGACATTTGTGTTTAGTTGACACAGATGCTTTTGCCCAAATGGTACATTGTGTAATTGAAAAAAAATAACATAAACAAAAGTGGTTAAATATGTGGAGAATCAAATTCTTTTAAGTCAAACAGGAGTACAACTTTAGTCAATATTTACAGGAAAAGATAAAAAATTTAAACAACATAGACTGACTTTTACTGAAGGTAAATACCAAATTTCTTACATTCCATGAGGTCCTTCAAATAGTGAACCCAACATAGTTCAATGTCAAACTGGGGTCATGACTCAGTTAAAAGTCTGTAGGAAGATGGTATCCTTAATGTCAAACCTCCCATCAACTTAGATTTAAATCCCTCAAGTCATTCAGATATTGCTCAGTGGAACTGAAATTATGATGCTACTAACGGGAAAGGTGCCATAAATCTGTTTTGCCAGACAACAATGAAAATCAAACTTTACCACATTTATACCAAACTTACTTCCAATCCTTTAAATGGGTGCAATAACTCACTCAAACCTAGGGTTCATAAACTCAACTCAAATTTAGGGTCCATAACTCCCTCAAATTTAGGGAAAACCAAAGGTGAAAAAAATCTAAGCCATATACTGATGTTCATATTAACAATCATAGTAAATGTATTAAGTCCATAAAAAATCAAGTGTTGAAACGTAATTGTTACCACTGACGACTGATGGACATACAGACAGACAGGGATATAAAGTCAGACATGGACATGTTATGTATATTTGATTTAATTTATATTTGATTAATTTAATTGTTTGTTTGTTAGTTTAAAAAAATTATTCCATTACATGCTACTGTAATGTAATTTTATTTACTAGATTTAACATTTTCCAAAAAACTCAGTTCAGTTTGACCTGTTTTTCATAAACAGTAATAACAGAAACTTTGTATCTAATGCTAACCTAGTTCCTGACCTTGATTGAGAAATCAGTGAGAGTTATTGTAAACAACTTTTTTTAAATATTTTTTTAATTCTTTCTGAGAATAGATTCATAATGTGAAATCAAGGCCATACTTGGAGTACGTGGCAAAAAACATGTATCATTTAGGTTTTTTCAGTGGACTGACCCACATCCGGGCATCTGTTTTGTGCCTTTATTAGACATAATATTGATGTTTTGAGAAAGAATAGTCATCATGTGAAGTCCAAGTGTTTTATGTTGTGACCAGTTTTTTGGGCTAATTTTTTGTTTTCTTCAAATCATTTGGATTTTAAGAGATTATTTTTTCCTGGAAATACTTGTGCTCTAAATTAATTTTTGGATAAGGACAGTCATCAAAAGTTACACAGAATTCAAACACTGGAATATTACTTTCTGAGATTCAACAAAGAACTGTTGATACATCAGTATGACGCTGACCACAGCATACAGCATTGCCTTCCATTTTGGATTAAATCGAGATTCAAACTCAGTTTCATTAGGACTTTTTGTTTCAAGGACTTCTGTTTTTTAATTTTTATATTATTCTTGGGTTATTTTTGGATTCGTAAAACTTTAAGTTCTTTTTTCTCATTTTTACCTTGTTTATCTAGGGAAATAAATTATTTGTTAAATTTTACAAAGCTTGTTGTCTTCATTCTTATCTTGTTGCATTTTATAAGAGCCAAAACATAATAGACATATAGACAGGGACATGTCAACAGACAGAGACATAAAGCCTGACAGGGACATGTAGAAAGGGACATCAAGTCTGACACAGACATAAAGACAGACATGTAGACAGACATGGACATAAAGTCTGCAGGGACATATAGACAGGGACATAAAGTCTGACACAGACATAAAGACAGACAGGTACATAAAGTATGACACGGACATATAGACAGGCAGGGACATGTAGACAAATGGGGGCATTAAGTCTGACACAGACAAAAAGACAGACAGGTACATAAAGTCTGACACATATATAGACAGGCAGGGTCATGTAGACAGACAGGGACACAGAGACAGGCAGGGACATGTAGACAGGCAGGGACATATAGATAGACAGGTACATAAAGTCTGACATGGACATACAGACAGTTAGGGACATGTAGACAGTGACAAAATCTGACACAGACATATAGACAGACAGGGACATGTAGACAGGTACATAAAGTCTGACATGGATATATAGACAGGCAGGGACATGTAGACATACATGGACATATAGACAGGCAGGGACATGTAGATAGACAGGTACATAAAGTCTGACATGGATCACACAGACAGCTAGAGACATGTAGACAGACAGGGACATAAAGCCTGACACAGACATACAGACAGACAGGTACATATGTCTGACATGGAAATATAGACAGGCAGGGACATGTAGACAGACAGGGACATATAGACAGGCAGGGACATGTAGACAGACAGGTACATCAAGCCTGAAAGGGGCATATAGACAGGGACATGTAGACAGACAGGTACATATAGTCTGACATGGATATATATAGACAGGCAGAGACATGTAGAAAGACAGGGGCATGTAGACAGACAGGGACATAAAGTCTGACACAGACATATAGGGACATGTAGACAGACAGGTACATCAAGTCTGAAAGGGGCATATAGACAGACATGGACATATAGACAGACAGCTAGTAAGGCTTGGCAAGACACTATATTACCCTCTAAAATGATGACATGGGCATAATTAGATGCAAAAAAGGACAGAACCTGGATATCATCGGCTAGTAAAGAAAGCAACAAAAAATTTAGATCAACATACAAACAGAAAATTGAATGATATCAAGTATAATCAACACCTGAAGCATTAATACCAATCATGTGAAAGGATGCAATTTACATCCAATCATCAAATGGTCCAATGCAATACTTCAATATTTCATCTATGCATGTTCCAACTGGATGAAATGTGTCTAAACTTAAGGGTTTTCCTGACATTTCTATCATGGGGAAAATATACAAATAAATGGACTAAACTTTGAATTTTCAGATGTGAAATAATTGTACCAGCAAGTTAAGCACATTTTAACACTATTACAGTTGACGAGTGTCTCCAAGGGAGCCGAGTTGTAGTAAATTATTAACAAACAATTCTTATTTAATGCAAGGGATCATTCTCATCATTCCCATACCACCGTGAATAAAGATTTTTCATTTTTATTACTTAGGTGCAAATGCAAGAAAGGAGCAAAATATTTTAATTTACATATTATATGCATCTCCAACTTAGTCCCTCCAAACGTAATTTTCAAGTACAAACTGAAAAATATATCTATATTACATTTTTGTGATTGTGAATGGAGCGAAATATGGCACTGCATGCAGTGTACAAGTAGACTATATTTGTAAGCCAAACAGCATAAAATCGTGAACTACTCGTACACTACTAGTTCAAACCAACATACTACATGTAACGAACAAGGGTGAAAGGATGAGGTCTTGTAATATGAACTCCAGATAAAGTATATGAATCATATCCCTGCTTTGCAGCTATGCAGTCCTGGGTTCAATTTCACAAAACAACAACTTTAATTTCACTTTTGATTCAACTGTTTGCATTGTAAGACCTGACACCTCAAGGGGAAAAACCCCAAAGAACCACATCATTCATTCATTTTGTAACACTCCTCCCTGTTTATCAGTTCATGAACACTTGGAGTAAAATTACACAGTGATGCAGATCTGTTTCATTAGATCTGGGAATGTTCACAATGATCTCTCTCTCTCTTTAACATCTACACAAACATATGCACACACTTCATGCATTCTCTTAAAATGAACATTAAGTGAAATTATGCACAATATGTGAATAATTTTGTTAACCATATGATTAAAAAAAATTGAAAAACATTCATTTACTAAACAATACATTAATGCAAAGAAACACAATTTTAAAAATATTAAGTTAAGCATCAATATTAGAAGAAAAAACACATCATTTTTGTTTCTACCATTACTAATAACAAAACCTGTATTTACCTTCATCTCAAACAAGATTTTACACCATAACAAAATATAAATTTGGGATAATGGTGGGGATTTTTTAGAAATAAAGTTAAATCTGCCATAAACTGCAGACTTGGTAAGAAATGAAACAAATTTATTCAAATTGGTTTATCTATAGCCCTTATAAGAAACACTGACAATATCTGGTGAAGGAATGCCAAAGGGACATAACCTGATCAATCATTGGCATGTACATGTTAAATGTGATAACCCAAACTAAAGATGGAAGCCAATGCAAATATCTGCTGTTATTCAGACTCACTCACCCCCACTCCAATCCCCAGAACTACATTCAGCATTCAAATTATCAGTCATCATCTATCATTAGTTTGCCACAAAATAGTATCCCCTGGGGCGACTAATAATTAAGATTAATAGAATCATGCAGGAAAATAATAGAACATTCCTTAGTGCATTTGTGTCTGGCATCTCAAACAACAATGAGTCTGGTTCCATATGCTGAAATATTGCCTATTTCAAAGATATTTCTAATGCAAACATGGTTGCCATTAAATGGGGTTTCTGTCTATGTACTTCCTCATTGTAGTCTGGACCAGGTGTAGAACATGCCAGACTGAAGGATTGCCAAGCATTACTTCATTTTATATGGAAATTCAGAGGACCGAGTTTGATAGTCATATAAATTAATCTGACAGTTTGCTGCTATGCCAAGATCTATGCCATGGAGATTATTTACTGTACTGCTATGCCAAGATCTATGCCATGGAGATTATTTACTGTACTGCTATGCCAAGATCTATGCCAATGAGATTATTTACTGTACTGCTATGCCAAGATCTATGCCATGGAGATTATTTACTGTACTACTATGCCAAGATTTATGCCATGGAGATTATTTACTGTATTGTCATGCCAAGAAATCAAAATGAGCAGAAATTGTGCCAAACTGAACACTCAACTAAATTTATCACAGAAATTGTAAGCAATTAATTGGTAATTTCAAAGAGAAAAGCACTAATACTCACCTTGCATTATAATGTCGTTAACCGAGTTATTGTTTGGATCCACTTCCCAGTAGGTAAAGCAATAGTTTGGCTCCTCCTGGCACTGTACTGTGTGTCCATCAGGCATGAGCTTGCCAAGACCCAGGTCTGACGACTCACTATGAAATGTTTTGTCCATGATGCTGCTGTGACGGTTCTGCGTGTAAGCACAATATGTAGCATCCTTCTTCTCCACATCTGAAGAAATTAAATATACGGTAATTATAAAACGAGGAAAAATCTCACAGAATTCTACACCATCTCACATCCTTATTCCATTTCTCACACAACATGAGGCCCATATTGCTTACCTGGCATATAATAATATAAAGCACAAATGAAGTAATAAGGCAGGTGCCTTGCAATGAATGACACCTGCCAGGATCATTTCTTGCTATTTCGTAAAAATATAAGTTATTTGGCAAGTTACTTAACTGTGACTCAATTTTGGCAGGTCGCTTAACTGTGTTTCTACTTTGAATAATTTCACCTGGACAAGATAGTGCACTGGTATATTCTGTATGAAGGTGAAGGTGTTCATGCTAGGACCATGTGACCCATCATTTAGGTATGGAAAAGTACAGCAGTTTTGGAGCAAGCTGAGCTATTACATTTTCTATTATTAGTAACAATAGCAATACTTGATGAGTTCTATTATTAGTAAAAATAGCGATACTTGATGAGTTTCTATTAGTAACCACAGCCACACTTAAGGAGTTTCTATTATTAGTAACAATAGCCATAACTGATGGCAGGTAAGTGTTGTATGTAGGCTTATCACATGGTTGCTATGGAAGCCACACCAATGCTATGGGAGCCACAACGGACACAACTATAATTATCATGTCCATTGAAACCAACATTGATTAAAATTTCCTAAGCCATTCACAAGTTGAAAATAAGTTTTCTATATGGGACATATGGTGTGGCTTCCTTGCTATCCCACTATAACTCAAAACTGTCACCTGATCTGCCCCACCCCACCAGTAATACACTATGGAATATTACATTGAAAACTTGCGACAACTGTAATTCCCTATAGCATTACATATCAGGGAGAGACATGACATCACATAATTTGTTATATAGCAATTCATCACAGGGAGAGACGACATCACATGTAATTCCCTACAGCATTACAGAATAGGGAGAGACACGACATCACATGATTTTCTATATAGCATTACATTACTGCGAGAGGCATGACATGACATGTAATTCCCATCAGCAGTACATAACAGGGAGAGACATGACATTACATGCAATTCTCTATAGCATTACATAACAGAGAGAGACATGATGAATAGACATGACATCACACGTAGTTCCGTAAAGTGAGACATGACATTACAAATGTAGTTTCCTATAGCATTACATTGCAGAGAGAGACAAGGAATTATGAATTTAATTCCCTATAGCATTACATCACAGACAGACATGACATCTATGTCATGGCTTGCATAACATTTTACAAAAACAGAAAGAAATAAAACCAACAAGTTTTGTAAGTTTAACAAATAATTTAATTATCAAAGATATAATAGGAACTTACAGTATTATGAACTGAATCCAAAATAATCTTAAAAAGTTCTATTCAGTTCCAAAAGAATTAAATCTTCTGAATGAATTTCAGATCCTTGAATTTAATGGTCTGCTAAGTCCTGGCATTGTCCAGAACTCCACTGAATAATTCACAATATCCCTTAAGAATGTTTTAGTCCAATGATCACTCTGTATATGTGATTTCAATGAATAATCCAAACAAATGTTTCCTCTCAAATAATAAATACATTTGCAGACTGAAGTTACAACATGAGAAATAAGACTCTAAAATTGGAATGAATTGCTCTCCTAATATACAAGTGTCTATCACAACTAAATGTCACAATAAACAATGTCACAACTCTATGGTCACAAACATATGTAACAGAAAGAAGCAAAACCAACATGTTTTGTAAAACTTAAATAATTATCCAAGTTATAAGAGAAAAAGTGAGAGGAACTTGCAGTATTATGAAGTGAATCCAAAATAATCCTGATAACGTTCTATGAAAGTCTAAAAGAATGAAATGTTCCATATAAATTTCAAAACTGGAAATGTACTTGTCCGTCAAGAATCATGATGTCATCAAAATGACTTTGTCCAGAAACCACATGCTTTCCATGTCCTACTTAAAAATATTCCAAATTAAATTTTTAAGGAGTGTCTGGAGCATATGGAATTGTTAGTAGTTTTAAGTCTGGCCTGTAATACATGGAATTGGAAATATTTTAAAGTAAAGCCTGGAACACATGGGAATTGGAAATATTTTTAAGATGGGCCTGAAACACATGGAATTTGGAATATTTTTAAATAGGGCCTGGAGCACATGGGATTTGGGTATATTTTTAAATAGGGCCTGGAGCACATGAAAATGGGAATATTTTTAAATACGGCCTGGAGCACATGAAATTGGGAATATTTTTAAATAGAACCTGGAGCACATGAAATTGGGAATATTTTTAAATAGGGCCTGAAGCACATGAAATTGGGAATATTTTTAAATAGGACCTGGAGCACATGAAATTGGGAATATTTTTAACCAATTCGGCCCCGATCCCGTCTGTAGGCGTGATGAGGCTGTACCCTACTTCAAAGCTCTGCAGCATCAAAGCCATTTAAGATACACCAACATGGTTGGTATTAAAAAAAAGCAGACAGATACAGCTCTAAAATGGTATCAAATAATCTGGAAGTTCTAGTTGCACTACGAAATACAGAGAGAAAAACCTCATTTTTTGGACCCGGTTTTTTTTCACCCAAAATTCACTCGAGATCGGAATGCGATTTTGTGTCCGGATTTTAGACCTTCTGGCCTCAGATCTAAGGCATACCGGTCTTAACTGCACACAGACAGGTGAACCTTTGCAAAAACTAGGATAAGGTGGGCATTGGGAATAAATTGCTGTTTCCATTCGAAAATGATGGGTCTATTAAGCAAAAAAAACAACAAAAAAAAAACAAGAACTCCAACTTTTACCCTTCTGCTCATGCACAAGCAAAATAACCAATGGAAAATGATGTTTCTAATACAACTAGGCATTATTCTCATGGATAATCGGTTGAAAACCGCTGTATTACGATGTATTCAGACATAGCACTCCAAATGTCTTTCCTACGCACATTTCAGGCAAAAACAACAAAAACCTCTGGGGCCGAATGAGTTAAATAGGGCCTGGAGCACATGAAATTGGGAATATTTTTAAATAGGACCTGGAGCACATGAAATTGGGAATATTTTTAAATAGGAACTGGAGCACATGAAATTGAGAATATTTTTAAATAGGGCCTGGAGCACATGGAATTGGGAATATGTTTAAATAGGGCCTGGCACACTTGAAATTGGAAATATTTTTAAATACGGCCTGGAGTACATGAAATTGGGAATAATCATTTAATGTTTTGCATAGATCCCTAGTTAACAAGTATTTCAAGACAAGTTCTAAACAAACATAATGTAATGGAATGACACAAATATTATGTCATGTTATGGTTACCTTCGATTAAAATTCTCCAAAGTAACGGAGTTTGGACTGACACAAATATTATGTCATGTTATGCTTAACCTTCGATTCAAATTCTCCAATGTAATGGCATTTGGACTGACACAAATATTATGTCATGTTATGCTTAACCTTCGATTCAAAGTCTACACTGTAATGGAGTTTGGACAGACACAAATATGAAGTCTTCTTCTGCTGTCCCTTCCATTAAAAGTCTACACTGTAATGGAGATTGGACAGACACAAATATGAAGTCTTCTTCTGCTGTCCCTTCCATTAAAAGTCTACACTGTAATGGAGATTGGACAGACACAAATATGAAGTCTTCTTCTGCTGTCCCTTCCATTAAAAGTCTACACTGTAATGGAGATTGGACAGACACAAATATGAAGTCTTCTTCTGCTGTCCCTTCCATTAAAAGTCTACACTGTAATGGAGATTGGACAGACACAAATATGTAGTCTTCTTCTGCTGTCCCTTCCATTAAAAGTCTACACTGTAATGGAGATTGGACAGACACAAATATGAAGTCTTCTTCTGCTGTCCCTTCCATTAAAAGTCTACACTGTAATGGAGATTGGACAGACACAAATATGAAGTCTTCTTCTGCTGTCCCTTCCATTAAAAGTCTACACTGTAATGGAGATTGGACAGACACAAATATGTAGTCTTCTTCTGCTGTCCCTTCCATTAAAAATCTACACTGTAATGGAGATTGGACAGACACAAATATGAAGTCTTCTTCTGCTGTCCCTTCCATTAAAAGTCTACACTGTAATGGAGATTGGACAGACACAAATATGTAGTCTTCTTCTGCTGTCCCTTCCATTAAAAGTCTACACTGTAATGGAGATTGGACAGACACAAATATGTAGTCTTCTTCTGCTGTCCCTTCCATTAAAAGTCTACACTGTAATGGAGATTGGACAGACACAAATATGTAGTCTTCTTCTGCTGTCCCTTCCATTAAAAATCTACACTGTAATGGAGATTGGACAGACACAAATATGAAGTCTTCTTCTGCTGTCCCTTCCATTAAAAGTCTACACTGTAATGGAGATTGGACAGACACAAATATGAAGTCTTCTTCTGCTGTCCCTTCCATTAAAAGTCTACACTGTAATGGAGATTGGACAGACACAAATATGTAGTCTTCTTCTGCTGTCCCTTCCATTAAAAGTCTACACTGTAATGGAGATTGGACAGACACAAATATGTAGTCTTCTTCTGCTGTCCCTTCCATTAAAAATCTACACTGTAATGGAGATTGGACAGACACAAATATGAAGTCTTCTTCTGCTGTCCCTTCCATTAAAAGTCTACACTGTAATGGAGATTGGACAGACACAAATATGAAGTCTTCTTCTGCTGTCCCTTCCATTAAAAGTCTACACTGTAATGGAGATTGGACAGACACAAGTATGAAGTCTTCTTCTGCTGTCCCTTCCATTAAAAGTCTACACTGTAATGGAGATTGGACAGACACAAATATGAAGTCTTCTTCTGCTGTCCCTTCCATTAAAAGTCTCCACTGTAATGGAGTTTGGACAGACACAAATATGAAGTCTTCTTCTGCTGTCCCTTCCATTAAAAGTCTACACTGTAATGGAGATTGGACAGACACAAATATGAAGTCTTCTTCTACTGTCCCTTCCATTAAAAGTCTACACTGTAATGGAGATTGGACAGACACAAATATGAAGTCTTCTTCTACTGTCCCTCAGATTCACCAACCTCTATACAGTTTACACATTTAAATGGTATACATAACTTGTAACGTTTTAAATGATAACTCTAGCCAACATAAAGTGCAATGCCTTATCTGATAGGTTAAAAAAAAATGTTAACGAGGAATGCCAAAAGTCAACAACACATAAATATGTATCAATGTCTATCAAATCTAATCAGACTCAATATGTATCAATGTCTATCATATGTAATCGGACTCAATATGTATCAATGTCTATCAAATCTAATCGGACTCGATATGTATCAATGTCTATCAAATGCAATCGGACTTGATATGTATCAATGTCTATCAAATGCAACTGGACTCAATATGTATCAATGTCTATCAAATGCAATCGGACTCGATATGTATCAATGTCTATCAAATGCAATCGGACTCGATATGTATCAATGTCTATCAAATGCAATCGGACTCGATATGCATCAATGTCTATCATATGTAATCGGACTCAATATGTATCAATGTCTATCAAATCTAATCGGACTCAATATGTATCAATGTCTATCAAATCTAATCGGACTCAATATGTATCAATGTCTATCAAATGTAATCAGACTCAATATGTATTAATCTCTATCATATGTAATCGGACAAAATATGTATCAATGTCTATCATATGTAATCGGACTCAATATGTATCAATGTCTATCATATGTAATCGGACTCAATATGTATCAATGTCTATCATATGTAATCGGACTCGATATGTATCAATGTCTATCATATGTAATCGGACTCAATATGTATCAATGTCTATCAAATCCAATCGGACGCAATATGTATCAATGTCTATCAAATCTAATCGGACTCAATATGTATCAATGTCTATCATATGTAATCAGACTCAATATGTATCAATGTCTATCATATGTAATCGGACTCAGTATGTAGCACTGTCTATCAAATCTATGATTTTAGTCAGATTCAATATGTAACACTTTTATAATGCACTTAAAAACTGAAATTCCTAGTTACCCTTTCAAGTCAAAAGTTGCACTCCATTGTTCATTTAACTAATATGTGTAAATAGCATGAGGCAATTAAAACGTGTACAATGGTACCTCGTCCTTGCATCTCAGGCTCTTTCATTATATCAACAAGTAACCTTTTGTAATCTTGACTAGAGAACAGTATTATCCACCATGAAATGGCACATTTTTCACTAGTGTCTATCATAAATGCCTTATTTCACTTTTTCACTTGGTATTAAAATTAACAGAGAATTTATTAAAAATTCATCTGCAAAACAAATCTCATCAGGTACAAAGCGGTTTTGAAAATAGAACTCTTCAAAACAAATCAAACCCAATTTCACAAACTAGGTCATTATCTTTTTTTTTTGTAATACAAATACTTGACATTAACTCATTAACCCCTGGTGCCGCATTTATGCGTCAGGAGGTAGTAGCCTACTGCCGAGTTCTGTAGCATCAAGGTCATGTAAGATACACTAAAGTGGGTGGTATTATAGAAAGGTAGACAGACATAGCTCTACAATGATACCAAATAATCTGGATGTCCTAGTTGCACTACAAAATACTGAGGGAAAAACCTAATTTGTTGGACCCGATTCTTTTCCACCCAAATTCGTCTGTGGTCGAAATCTGATTTTGTGTCCAATTTTATACTTTTTGGCCTCAGATCTAAGTCAGACAAGTCAGAACTACACACAGACAGGTGAACCTTTGCAAACAGTAGGATAAGATGGGCATTTGGAATAAAGAATGGTCTCGATACGAAAATGATTGGTCTGTTAAGCGAAAAAAAAAAAATCCAACTTTTACCCATCTGCTCATGCACAAATGAAATAGCCAATGAAAAACAATGTTTCTAACACAACTAGGTATTAGGTTAACAGGAAATCTCTTGCAAGTCGATGTATTTGGATATATTTAAAAATAGCCCCCAAAATGTGTTTCCTACTCACATCTCAGGCAAAAATGACAAAAACCTCCAGGGGTTAATGAGTTCAACACGATGGACAGCAGGTGTTATTTACATCCCTTTATTTTAAACTTGAAGCATCAGAGGTGACATTTGCTCTGATTTATGTTACACGAACACTTTCTCTCAAAGTGATAAAAAGAGCTGATCTGGTGGACTGGATCAAACATTTTACAAGATCATATGTCTGAAACTGGACGTCATAATACATGCTTTCATATACATGCTACATCAATTAAAGTCCTGTTTTTGGTTCTTGTGAATGAGACCTGGGCATATCATTTAAGATGAAATATCAACAAAATTGGAGCTGAATTTTCAAGAGTAAATTTTAACCATCATTCTGAATAAATCTGTCACTGGGACAGGAACACATTTTTGTCTCCCGAGGACCCCTCTCCCCCCACAAATATTCAAAAATGAGTAAATGAACTGCAAGGTCGATTCAAGAATACTTTTGCGTGTAGAAATTGCTTTTGTATGTAATTGGTATATAACTTAAATTTGTAAGTATTTGCTATAATTCTATGAGACAAAATCTGTAATCCCTCAACTTCAAACTCTTCCTTTGTGCATCGGCAAACCTTGTAAGATCATTAAATAAATGGAGGGGTTAGAGGCAAGAGGCACCAAAAGACCCGAGTTCCCATTGGAAGAAACACAGCTATATGGAGTACATTACCCCTTTTTCGCACACTGAACTGCGTCAACAGTTTTGGATATCTGGCCATGCTAAGATGTCCCTTTTCGTTTATCAGTTTTCAATAGAATGGTTCACTTACTTCACTACCTCCAATCTCCTAGACTGGTTCCTCAATAGTTTGGGGGATCAGATTCTGTCTGTGTGGTCTGGATACAATTTTTACATATACTGAAAACACAATATTCTTCCTACATGATAATTTGAACAACAATTTAGGTAAATAAAAAATAAAATATCAAAAATTTAATCTAGGAGAAATATATTTAAAAATTACAACTGAATATGCTGCTATGACATAAATTTAATATAAGAAAAATACAGTCATTTAGTTTGGTTTATATATTTTCAAACTTTGTATCAGGGAAATTCAAAATCAGGTTCAAAGTACAAAATGTTGATTGTATAAAGTAAGAACTGATGGTGTTGTGTTGTAATGGGGTTTAACGCCATTTTTCAGCACACGATAGTATTAATGGTGGAGGAAGAACCCGGGGAAAACCCCAGAAAGAACCACCGACCCACGAGAAGCTACTGGCAAGCTTTCCCACATACCCACATTGGCTGAATTCAGACTCAAACCCTCGCAGACAGAGGTGAGATGGCAGTGATCCGTAACGGAAAGCGCTTTAGACCACTCGGCCACTTGGGGGCCCATGGTAAGAACTGAACTTTAGCTCCTATTCTCC
The DNA here is from genome assembly GCA_028554795.2 of Sinohyriopsis cumingii. NCBI lineage: Eukaryota > Metazoa > Mollusca > Bivalvia > Unionida > Unionidae > Sinohyriopsis > Sinohyriopsis cumingii. Next base: position 98,688,549 of record CM068832.1, read on the forward strand.
TACCATTAAATACATGTAGTATATGTACTGCACCTAATTTGGAGCTTTCACTTTCAATTTTAGTTTCATGGTCATAATTACTACACAAAGTCCCGGATGTTCCATAAATATTTAACCAACCTGAATAAAATATGGACATCTTTTTTACACCTACAAGTGTGACTCTCCAATTTTAAACTACGTTGTACATTACAAGTATGACTCCAATTTTAAACTATGTTGTACATTACAAGTGTGACTCCAATTTTAAACTACGTTGCACATTACAAGTGTGACTCCAATTTTAAACTACATTACTCCAATTTTAAACTATGTTGTACATTACAAGTGACTCCAATTTTAAACTACATTGTACATTACAAGTGGGAGTCCAATTTTAAACTATGTTGTACATTACAAGTGTGACTCCAATTTTAAACTACGTTGTACATTAGAAGTTTTACTCATAAACTTGAAACTTTACCTAGTATTTTGATAATCTGTGTTAAGAAAGAACTGAACTTTAGCTCCTATACTGGCATTTAAATATACTATTATATACAACATGTATTGTATTGGGGGGGGTACTTTCAATTTTAGTTTCATGCTCAAAATTACCATACAAGGTCCAAACATCCGTAACTATTTAACCAGCCTGAAAAAAAATCTGGGTCACCTTTAGTTACAAGTGTGACTCTTCAATTTTATACTTTATTGTGTACATTACAAGAATGTCTCTTCAATTTTACACTTTATTTTATACATTACAAAAATGACTTCAATTTTATACTTTACTGTGTACATAACAAGTGTGACACTTCAATTTTATACTTTATATTCTACATTACAAGTGTGACTCTTCAATTCTATACTTTATATTGTACATTACAAGTGTGTCTCCTCAATTTTATACTTTATTTTGTACATTACAAGTGTGACTCTTCAATTTTATACTTTATTTTGTACAAGACAAGTGTGACTCTTCAATTTTATACTTTATTTTGTACATTGCAAGAATGATTCTTCAATTTTAAACTCTATTTTGTACATTACAAGAATGCCTTTTCAATTTTAAACTTTATTTTGTACATTACAAGACTCTTCAATTTTATACTTTATTTTGTACCGTACAAGTGTGACACTTCAATATTACACTTTACTTTGTGTCTTACAAGTGTGACTCTTCAATTTTGTGTAATTTATTTTGTGCTGTACAAGTGTGACACTTCAATTCTACACTTTACTTTGTGCCTTATAAAGTGTGACTCTTCAGTTTTATACTTTATTTTGTATGTTACATGTGACTTTTCTCTTTTATAAATCAAGATATCTGACATGTCTACAATCTGACAGACACTGAAAATGTTCATGTCCTACAGCATAACTATGATCTGACAGACACTGAAAAAGTTAATGTCCTACAGCATAACTATGATCTGACAGATACTGAAAAAAGTTCATGTCCTACATCATAACTATGATCTTACAGACACTGAAAAAGGTTCATGTTCTACAGCATAACTATGATATGACAGACACTGAAAATTTTCATGTCCTACAGCATAACTATGATCTGACAGACACTGAAAAAGGTTCATGTTCTACAGCATAACTATGATCTGACAGACACTGAAAAAGTTCATGTCCTACAGCATAACTATGATCTGACAGACACTGAAAAAGTTCCGTGTCCTACATAATAACTATGATCTGACAGACACTGAAAAAGTTTGTGTCCTACAGCATAACTATGATCTGACAGACACTGAAAAAGTTCCGTGTCCTACATAATAACTATGATCTGACAGACACTGAAAAAGTTCTGTGTCCTACATAATAACTATGATCTGACAGACACTGAAAAATGTCCATGTCCTACATCATAACTATGATCTGACACTGAAAAATGTTCATGTCCTACAGCATAACTATGATCTGACAGACACTGAAAAGTTAATGTCCTACAGCATAACTATGATCTGACAGACACTGAAAAAGTTAATGTCCTACAGCATAACTGTGATCTGACAGACACTGAAAAAGTTCATGTCCTACAGCATAACTGAGATCTGACAGCCACTGAAAAGTTCATGTCCTACAGCATAACTATGATATGACAGACACTGAAAAAGTTCATGTCCTACAGCATAACTGTGATCTGACAGACACTGAAAAAATTTCATATCCTCTGACATGACTAAGATCTGAAATGCTCAGATAAAACTGTATCTCATTGTGACCCTTAGAATTCCCTGTTAACTTATTTATAGTATCCTATCAGATACAGCCATACAATCTGTGATGAGGAGAGTTACCATCTGCAGCAATAAGAAACCTTTAATCTGATTGGTCAATCAAAGGCCAAAAGAAGATTGACTTCACACTGGTGCTCCTCAGATCGACCGATATGAAAATCCTGACTTTATTCAGACTGACATGGCACTGTGGGAGAATTTGTTGATGCCTTATGTATGCATATATGTTCTATAGTTAATTCATCTAGTCTCTTTGTTAGACCATAGTCAAAGAGCTAGTGTACATAGCCAGGATGTTTGTTGCCAATCGCCCCTGACTCCCTATTGACATGAAAGAAATTCTGAATGTGGAAAAATGGGAAATAGAGTGACCAGCAAGTGTTAGATTCATCAAGTCAGATTCAGAAAGACCAGACGGTATCCGATAAAAACTAAGATATTCAAATTTAGGACAGATTTTCTATGCAAGCAAGCTGTTATTTTCAGACTAAATTCGTCTTGCAACTAGTACATGGATGATCCCAGCGATGGGAAGATCAGAGAAAGTTTAGAATGCACTCCAAGTGGCCTAAGTTGCCACTCTTGAAAGGGGAGAAGAAATTCTCATGGAATTTGAGGTTGGGATCTGTGAATGAAGACTTCTTGAGGTAACATATCTTCCCCTGAATATTTGTACATGTACTACTTTCATAAATAGGAATTTGTAACATTGATACACTGTTATGTATAGCAGATTGATACACTGTTACATTTAGTAGACTGTTGAACTGATATCTTAGTTTATGTGTCATTTACTACTATGTTGTATTGCAATACATAACTGAATATATAGATTTTTGTTAGAACTGTACTTGCTTATCAGTATATGAACATATAGTCATTGTTGGACTTATGCACAGGTATATATGGTATTTATATATTTGTATGTGTCTTTTATAACTTGTAGGGTGGAAATTGCATATGATTGCTATTGATGATGATAATATACTATATGGAGAAGTTAACAATTAGGAATGTGTATGCAGGTATTTGAATTCGTTAACCCTTTTCCTCATAGAGCATAGTTACAAAGTGCAGCGCACTATAAATAGAACACCTGTTTCCTATTTGACTCCATACGCATAGGCCTGCCTGTTAATTGTTAAGCAATGTAGTGTATGTTACGTTTAACAGCAATTTTAACCATTTTACCTTTCTGGTACACATCTATTATGTGTGGAAAAATTTAAGAGTAAAGTCTGATTGTTATAGCTGTGTAATTATTTTTCATGGAAGAATTTTTTATGTGCTTTAAAATACTGAAAGAACTTGTTCACCGTCATGTCAGTGAGGCCGCGTGACCAACTGTAGCTGCCATTTCTCATATTCGAAATTTACAAGTTTTTCATCTGCGTCTACATCATTAAGTCATCTGAATTTGATAATTTATAAAAACTAATTGCTGCCTACATCAATATCAGAGCCTTTACTTAAGTTATTGAATCTTTCATAGTTGTGATTCTAATCGTGAAAACTTTGTAAGTACTGAATGAAATCAGCAACTGCCTTTTTGGAGAGTGGAGATTACGACCCAGTTACTTTAAATAGCAGATAACGACCAGTGCATAAACAGTGACCACATGATCTGACGTAATTGTCATTCGCAGAAATGAATGTAGTATCTAATGGGGGTTTTCTCCGAAGGTGGCGCTACGAAAACCGGCATAAAATGGCTGAAGTTTACAGCAGGCGTCAAAAGGCGCTTCCATGCAAATGGAGTAGAGGCTTCCAGAGACGCTTGCATGAAGTAAAGGGTTAATAATACTATTATTGTAGTACAATTATTATATAACAGAGCATATATGGAATACTTATATGTGAGTGTGTGAGTTGACCTGTTAATTTATTGCCATTATTCTGATGAGTGGTGTGTGACAGAGTTGTGAATTTTCCTTAGAGCAGAGTAGGGAGACAGCCTATGTACATTCTAATTCTACACTCTACAGGAAGCTTTCTGGGTGGAAGTAGAGGTTAGACACCCAAAGTGCAAGAATGCGGAAAGGCGCAAAAGAGCGTGTAAAAACCACCATAGTGACGTCAGAGGTTTGGGGTGCAGATGCAGTGCCAGAAGAAGCATGTGACTGTCACATTAATCAGGGTACCAGAGAACAAAGATGACCAGAAGAGTAACAGATGAGTAACTGAGCCAAACATTGGAAAGGAAACTCTCTCTCTCTCAAGACCATTGAATTTATGTAATGACATTTGGCAACTTGTAATAGGTCATCGTTTTAGTTTGAAAGAATTGAATCTGAGAAATTGTCACGGGAATTACTGAATTCATTGGTCATATTTTATTCAACTGTTATACTTTCTACATCAACTTATTTATATACTTACTCCAAAAATGATAACATTCCAAACTGTATCATTTTTAAAAATTATTTGTTCCAAAAATGACTTTTTTTATTATAACAACTGTGCCCCAGTCATAAAAGATACCTCTAATTCCCTCCACCCACACCCTTCCACCTGTAAGAAATTCCAAGGTGCGACACAATGCTTTGTCACAATAAATCTTTCCAGTATTCATGTCCATGCAGTCATACAAGAGCCAAGAATTGGAGGGATACTGATTTGGCTCAGACTCAGAACCGTAAAACTGGGTCCCAACATGAAAAATAACCCAATTTTTTCTTTCTTACACAAACATCAAGACTTGGTCCCAACATGAAAAATAACCTACTCATTTTTTTTCTTACACAAACATCAAGACTTGGTCCCGTTACGTGTTTAGGCTCAAATAAACAGTAACACAGAAAGAGTGAGAACAAGAAGCTTTTTAAAATTTAACAAATAATTTATTTTCCTGGAAAATTCTGTAAAAATGAAAAAGGGTGAAGAAGTTACGGTTTCAAGAATCAAATCCAAAAATAATATAAGAATAATCCACAAATTAAATTGCAAAAGTCCTAGTAACAAATGTTCTAATAATTTCAAATTCAAATCCTGATGTAAAATCAAAGATGGATGATGATGACGTATGTTGTAGTCAGTACTGTGCTTATCTACAGTTCCTTGTAGAAATACAAATAATGACACTCCGGTATTGGAAATCCAAATTAAACTTGTAAACAATGTCTTTCCAAAATGTGTGTGAGCACTCTTCAAATACTTCTGAGAATAAAGAATTAATCCTTTTGAAATCCTAATAATTAACTCAGAATCTGGCAACAACAAAGAAAACAACTTGATACCAAGTGCAAAAGCCTGAAAACTGAGAAATCTCTCTCTACACATCTCTATTAAAACTAACAAATGTGTAGTTATGGAAAAACCAGAATTGTGAAATCAACTGGGGGGAAAGTCAGATGATCATGTTTATATCATGCACACAGAATATGGCATTTAATCAATAATTTTCTCTAAAATAAAAAAAATTAAAAAAATTAAAAATGTTGTTTACATCTTAAACCATGTAGGCCCATCATGGCCTTATAAACAACCAATCAATTTTAAAACAAAATAGAACTTTGTTTACAAATTTTGAATCAAGGTCAGAATTTAGATCAACACCTGGTGTTTATGAAAAGAATGGTTCAGGTCAACCAATTTTCTGAAAAAAATATCATCTCCATTGAATGAATTTACATTACAATAGCATGTAAGAAAAAGATGAATTTAAAACTGACAAACAAACAATTAAATTAAAATATATATATATATATATATATATATATATATATATATATATATATATATATATATATATATATATATATATTAAATCAAATATATGTAACAGTCCCTACATGAAAAATAACCTCACTTTTTTTCTTACACAAACACCAAGACCTGATCCCAACATAAAAAATAACATACTTGGTTTTTTTCTTCACAATAACATAAGACTTGGTCCCAACATGAAAAAAAATCTACTCATTTTTTTCTTACACAAACATCAAGACCTGATCCCAACATAAAAAATAACATACTTGTTTTTTTTCTTCACAATAACATAAGACTTGGTCCCAACATGAAAAAAAACCTACTCAGTTTTTTCTTACACAAACATCAAGACCTGATCCCAACATAAAAAATAACATACTTGGTTTTTTTCTTCACAATAACATAAGACTTGGTCCCAACATAAAAAATAACATACTTGTTTTTTAACACTAACTTTAAAACTTGTTCCCAGCATAAAATATAATCTACTTGTTTCTTTTTTACACTAACCTTAAGACTTGGTCCCAACATGAAAAATAACCAATAAATACTTGTTTTTTTTCTATTAAAATTAACTGTTGGTCTCAACAACAAAAATTACCTACTTCAGTCTTACCAGTTAATTTCTCAAGCCATTGGGCAGCAAACTTTTAACTTACCATAATGTTTTCTCATAATAACCCTAGAATGACTGTATATTGTGTTAAAAATAAGAAAAGCAATGTCTTCTTAATCTCATGGATTCCCTCATAAAAGAATATATCATAGAATTAGCAAGTTCTTCCGACATCTCCATCCCATAATCAATATCTTGATCACCGTCAGAACAGCAACTGTCTGACTCATCCCAACTTAATTCTAGATTTCTTGACTTAGAGGTTCCAGCCTGTAAGAAACGCACTTTACCCAGCATATTTGATGTACCATAAGTTGACTTAGAGGTCCCAGCCTATAAGAAACACACTTTAACCAGCATATTTGATGTACCATAAGTTGACTTAGAGGTCCCAGCCTATAAGAAACACACTTTAACCAGCATATTTGATGTACCATAAGTTGACTTAGAGGTCCCAGCCTATAAGAAACACACTTTAACCAGCATATTTGATGTACCATAAGTTGACTTAGAGGTCCCAACCTATAAGAAACGCACTTTACCCAGCATATTTGATGTACCATTAGTTGACTTAAAGGTCCCAGCCTATAAGAAACTCACTTTACCCAGCATGTTTGATGTACCATTAGTTGACTTAGAGGTCCCAGCCTATAAGAAATGCACTTTACCCAGCATGTTTGATGTACCATAAGTTGACTTAGAGGTCCCAGCCTGTAAGAAACACACTTTACCCAGCCTATTTGACGTACCATAAGTTGACTTAAAAGTCCCAGCCTATAAGAAACACACTTTACCCAGCATATTTGACATACCACAAGTTGACTTAGAGGTCCCAGCCTATAAGAAACACACTTTACCCAGCATATCTGATGTACCATAAGCTGACTTAGAGGTCCCAACCTATAAGAAATACACTTTACCCAGCATGTTTGATGTACCATAAGTTGCAAATCCTACTAGTTTCACTTGCATAATGGTCTCCAGTCCAGTGTTCTTGAAGATCTGTTTGACATGTTGATACATGTTTTGGCGGCAGGTGCAATTAGATGAAAGTGTCCTCAATTTGACCTTGGTTGTGTGTTCTAATATAAAAACGTGTTCTCCATTTTACCTAGGTTGTGTATTCTAACATGGAAAAGTGTCCTCAATTTTACCCTGACTGCATATTCTAACATAGAAAAGTGTCCTCAATTTCATCCTAAGCTGTATATTCAAATAGACATGTTCTTAATGTCATGACCAGTGAAGTCAGTGGTACAATCAATTGTCAAACTACAAAATATGGATTTTCCAACATGACTAAATTTTGTCTGAAAGTATTGGATATGGCAGTTACAAAATGTGGCTTCTGCTTTGTCATTCAGGTAGTCTCAACTGACATCCAGACCTTTTGCTTTATCATTCAGATAGTCTGAACTGACCTCCAGGCCTTTTGCTTTGTCATTCAGGTAGTCTGAACTGACCTCTAGGCCTTTTACTTTGTCATTCAGGTAGTCTGAACTAACCTTTAGGCCTTTTGCTTTGTCATTCAGGTAGTCTGAACTAACCTCCAGGCCTTTTGCTTTGTCATTCAGGTAGTCTGAACTAACCTTTAGGCCTTTTGCTTTGTCATTCAGGTAGTCTGAACTAACCTCCAGGCCTTTTGCTTTGTCATTCAGGTAGTCTGAACTAACCTCCAGGCCTTTTGCTTTGTCATTCAGGTAGTCTGAACTAACCTCCAGACCTTTTGCTTTGTCATTCAGGTAGTCTGAACTGACCTCAAGGCCTTTTGCTTTGTCATTCAGGTAGTCTGAACTGAGCTCTAGGCCTTTTACTTTGTCATTCAGGTAGTCTGAACTAACCTTTAGGCCTTTTGCTTTGTCATTCAGGTAGTCTGAACTAACCTCCAGGCCTTTTGCTTTGTCATTCAGGTAGTCTGAACTAACCTTTAGGCCTTTTGCTTTGTCATTCAGGTAGTCTGAACTAACCTCCAGGCCTTTTGCTTTGTCATTCAGGTAGTCTGAACTAACCTCCAGGCCTTTTGCTTTGTCATTCAGGTAGTCTGAACTAACCTCCAGGCCTTTTGCTTTGTCATTCAGGTAGTCTGAACTAACCTCCAGGCCTTTTGCTTTGTCATTCAGGTAGTCTGAACTAACCTCCAGGCCTTTTGCTTTGTCATTCACGTAGTAGACTTCTATTTATAACCATGAGACCAATTGGTCTCACACAGAGACAGACTGAAAAACCTTGGTCATAAGGTAATGTGTGAAACACACAAGTGGTTTGAGTAATACTTAACAACACCTTAGCAATACACAAAAGTATGATGGGGGCAGATTGTAATTTGCACCAACACAAGCAATTTGTCAGTGGAATTACTCTATATCTGGACATTTCTTGTGAAGATATTCATAATAAAACTTAGCTATTATTTAAATAAATGAATATTAAGGTATTCCAAGAGACACCTAAGGGTTATGTTTATCGCAGACAGTTCATATATTTTGTTGATGTTAAAATGCTGAAACATGACCTTTGTCCTACTGTTAAAAGACCAGCGGCTTAGATTCAATGCATCTAAAGTCCAACTTGAGAACTTTCTCCTTCGGGTGAATTGTAGCTTCACAAGTTGTTTGCAGCCCAAAAGACCAGGCACAGGAAAAATTAAGTTCGGATTTTTCTGTTGGCTGAGCAAGTTTGTTTTGTCGCTACCACTTACAGTCTGATACAGAGAGTACATATATATATATATTCTCCATTCTTTCACAAATTACAAAGTAAATCAAAGGAAATCTGGACCAGAAAATTAACGATATCCTGTTTAAATGTGAAGCTTAATAATCATAATGAATACACTGACTAGTATTTGTTCGTTAGTGTAACATTTAATTGACAATACACTGACTAATATTATTCGCTCATTAGCGTTATAACATTTTCCACTAGAATCTGATTCAAGTACAAAGGTGCTGTTTTATTATAAAATGAAAAGAACACATATTATGTTCAAAAACCAAATTGTTTTCCTTTCATCACCATCATCAATCACTTAACCCAAGGGGTCATTGGGGCACAACAGTTGACTTTACAATGTTTTCCTTTCAGTCCCCTATATGCTGACCACTCCAGTGGCCTAGTGGTTAGAGCATCCACCTCGGATGCGGAAGGTCGCAGGTTCAAACCCCACAGAGTCATATCAAAGACGTATATAAATGGTACTGGCAGCTGCCTGGTCGGCCTAGTGTCAGGATGTGATGGTGAGACATCACGCTACATGTCTGCACCATGATGCACCAGTGCTAGACATCGCTATAAACTGCCTCATGCAGACACTGCAGTGATATGAGTGAAAAATTGTTAAATCTAAGTTAAAAATACAAATCACACATACACACACACAGAGCCCCTTACACAGTGTTTCCCTTAACCCTCATTTACGCTTCAAAGACCTCCAAATTTTTAATTTGACCCCCAGTTTTGATACCAAAGTTTGCCTATATACACGTATAATTTTTGTCGATGAAGAATCTAATGCTTTAGAAGTCGATATAAGTTTACAGATCTGCTGGTCTGATATCCTGGTTTTGTCACGTGTAAGGTGCAATATATAACAAGAAACCGATGCAGCAATGATTTATAATGATTACACACTTATATAAACTAAGCTTTATGAATTCTTCTATAATTATAGCCGACAGTATCTCCCTCTAGTTTATCTGCAAGTGTAATATTTCAGTCATAAATACTTTATATTCCTCACTTCTCTTCAATTTTACATTATTACCCACCAATAAGGTTTGGTAAGGGAATAAGCAATACATTTTTCATTATTAGCAGTTCTTCCTTATTTGTCCCAGGTTGAAATTAGATAATTAGATTTGTATATTTCTCCATCATCTCTATGTATGTGTGTGATGATTAAATTAGATAATTAGATTTTTGTGTTTCTCCATCATCTTGACTATGTAAGCATGTGAGTTCCAATTAATAATTCTGTGTGCCTGGACAAAGTCCAAGTTAAAACCTAATAATAGCTACAGTAGATGCTGCTATTGTTATTTCTCACTCCAATGCTTGTTGAATTAAGCCATACAAGTGTACTGAGACAAATAAGTACTGTGTTATAGACATAAAAGCATACTGTCTTACAGACATAAAAGTGTACTGTGTTATAGACATACAAGTACTGTGTTATAGACATACAAGTACATGTACTGTGCTATACACATAGAAGTGCACTGTCTTACAGACATAAAAGTGTACTGTCTTATAAACATAAAAGTGTACGGTCTTACAGACATAAAAGTGTACTGTTTTATAGACATACAGGTACTGTTAGAGACATAAAAGTGTACTGTCTCATAGACATAGTGTAATGTCTTATAGACGTAAAAGTGTACTGTCTTATGGACATAAAAATGTACTGTCTTATAGACATACAAGTGTACTGTCTTATAGACATACAAGTGTACTGTCTTGTATACATAAAAATGTACTGTCTTATATACATATAAAAGTGTACTGTCTTATAGACATACAAGTGAACTGTCTTATAGGCATAAAAGTGCAGTCTTATAGACATACAAGTACTGTGTTAGAGACATACAAGTGTACTGTCTTATAGACATACAAGTACCGTGTATTAGACATATAAGTGCACTGTCTTATAGACATATAAAAGTGTATTGTCTTATAGACATACAAGTGCACTGTCTAACAGACATAAAAGAGCAGTCTTATAGACATAAAAGTGTGCTGTCCTATAGATATATAAGTACTGTAGAGACATACAAGTGTACTGTCTTATAGACATATACAAGTATACAATCTTAAGGACATAAATGTACTGTGTTACAGACATATAGGTACTGTGTTCTAGACACAAAAGTGTACTGTGTTATAGACATAAACAGGTACTGTTACAGACATAAAAGTGTACTGTCTTATAGACATACAAGTGTACTGTGTTATAAACATTCAAGTGCACTGTTATAGACATAAAAGTGTACTGTCTCACAGACATAAAAGTGACTGTGCTATAGACATACAAGTGTACTGTTATTGAAACAGTGACCTTGTATCGAGGTACTTTATATGGAATAAAAGCCTTAACACAATTTAATGGAATCCATTAAATGATCTGTGTTGTATGAGGCACCATACTGAGGGGTTTTGCAGAGTGGGATAAGTGTACATGGGTAGCACTGAAAAACCCATACTGTGGGGCTCTACAGAGAGAGACAAGTTTATATGGACAGCACTGAGAAAAAAAAACATACTGAAGGACTCTGAAAGGAGGTATAAATAATGTACAGTATGGGCAGCACATAAGAACAATTTATTCAACATACCTGGACATGTTAAAAATTTAGGTTGGGCAAGTAGAGCACTGATGGGTTTGTGTATACCCCAGTGTCAATCTCTTGTCAAGCACTGATAGTTTTGTGTTTACCCCCATGTCCAACTCTTGTCAAGCATTAATGGTTTAGTGTATACCTCAATGTCAAATTTTTGTCAAGCACTTATGGTTCAGTGTATACCTCAATGTCAAATTTTTGTCAAGCATTGATGGGTTTGTGTATACCCCAATATCAAACTATTGTCAAGCACTAATGGGTTTGTGTGTACACCCAATGTCAAAGTCTTTTCAAGCACCCCAATGTCAACTTTGTCAAGCAGTGATGGGTCTGTGCATACACCAATGTCAAATACTTCTCAAGCACTGATGGGTTTGTGTTTACACCCAATATCAAACTCTTGTCAAGCACTGATGGGTTTGTGTTTACACCCAATATCAAACTCTTGTCACGCACTGATGGGTTTACGTTTACACCCAATATCAAACTCTTGTCAAGCACTGATGGGTTTGTGTTTACACCCAATATCAAACTCTTGTCAAGCACTGATGGGTTTGCTTTTACACCCAATATCAAACTCTTGTCAAGCACTGATGGGTTTGTGTTTACACCCAATATCAAACTCTTGTCAAGCACTGATGGGTTTGTGTTTACACCCAATATCAAACTCTTGTCAAGCACTGATGGGTTTGTGTTTACACCCAATATCAAACTCTTGTCAAGCACTGATGGGTTTGTGTTTACACCCAATATCAAACTCTTGTCAAGCACTGATGGGTTTGTGTTTACATCCAATATCAAACTCTTGTCAAGCACTGATGGGTTTGTGTTTACACCCAATATCAAACTATTGTCAAGCACTGATGGGTATGTGTGTACACCCAATATCAAACTCTTGTCAAGCACTTATAGTTCAGTGTATACCTCAATGTCAAATTCTTGTCAAGCACTGATGGGTTTGTGTATACCGCAATGTCAATCTCTTGTTAAGTAATTATGGGTCTGTGTATATCCCAATATCAAATTCTTGTCAAGCACTCATATGTTTGTGTATATCCCAATGTTAAAATGTATGGTCTCAAACAAAGTAACAGAAAGAAGCAAAGCCAACAAGTATTGTATAATCAGCAAATAATTTATTTCACAATAATACATAAAAACGTAAGTATTGTGAATTTAATCCCAAATAATCCTGAAAGTTCTATCACAAGTCCAAAAGTATAGTCTTTTGAATGAATTACAATTCTGTATCTGCTGATATACCAACAGTCTTGAATATGCTGATGTACCAATAGTCTTAATGTATCACAATGATACAATTCAGAATGTCTTTGAATGAGTCCTAACAAATCCCAAAGTAGTGTTGTTGTTGTTGTTGTTGTTGTAGTGTTTAACGCCATTTTTCAGCACACAATAGGCTATACATGGCGGCCAGTATTAATGGTGGAGGAAGAACCCTGAAAAACCCAGGGAAGAACCACCGACCCACGAGAAGCTACTGGCAGGCTTTCCCACGTACCCACGTTAGCCGAGCCTTGGACTCGAACCCACGCAGACAGAGGTGAGATGGCAGTGATCCGTAACGGAAAGCGCTTTAGACCACTCGGCCACTCGGGGCCCCCCCCCAAAGTAGTGATAATCCAGTCTATAAGCACTTTAGTAACTCCAATGAACTAAATAATTCCTCAAGAATTGTATGTGAACAGAAGTAAAATTTCTGATCAGAGATTCCGACAGACTGAATTTAAGATAGGAATTAAGAATTTGTTGACAAAACCTCTTTATATCCATCCCGCATTTGACCTATATCACAATAGCATTTTCTGAAGAAACAAAAATGAACTGTCTTCAAGGAAAATTACAGCAAACTGTAAATAAGTTCATTTCTGGACCCTTCTATGGTCATAATCCAGGCGAGATCTTGAACTCCAATTCAAGTAAACAACTTATTTATAACTTACAAACACTATAAAAACATGAGTAATCAGGTAGGCTTCTACCCTCAATTACAGACAAAGGTCAAGCACACAATAAAAATTAATGATGGGTTTGTGTATGCACTGATGTTAGCACTTGTCAAGCACTGATGGGTCTGTGTACAGTTGTTCCCCTCTTGAACAGCACCCCCAAACAGCTGCCAATGGCAATTATATGGTTAGACTCCCCTGATACCAACACATTGTGCTGAATGATAATCCTCCATTATAACTTCTAACATGGACGGCTGCCACCATATATGGTCCAAAACTGTCAATTTTACAAAACCTCATGAGTGGCCACACAGATAAGTCTTGAGAATATTTCTGGATTTCAACATACCAATAAAGTATCTAACTGTAATCCACACTAAGTATCTAACTGTAATCTACACTAAGTATCTAACTGTAATCCACACTAAGTAATCTGTGTATTCCATATATGTCAGGTTTTGTTACTTTGATAATTACACTACGGAATGTTACTACCTTCTTGGACACCCCCTACAAATCAAACTTCAGATTGGTTGCCATTTTTGTACCAAAATTCATGGAAAGTCTTTGTACAAAGAATGGTATTATTCAAATTAGGATTATAACCAAGTAAAGCAGACCAGTACTACAGCTGGAGGTTCATACAATTCATTTCCAAACTAAAGCTAAGGTTTAGATAAAAATAAAAAAGTGCTGGTATAATCTCATCTAAAGATACAATGTTATCTCATCTAAAGATAGAATTTTATCCCATCTAAAGATAGAATGTTATCCCATCTAAAGATATAATGTTATCTCATCTAAAGATACAATGTTATCTCCTCTAATGATAGAATGTTATCCCATCTAAAGATAGAATGTTATCCATCTAAAGATAGAATGTTATCCCATCTAAAGATATAATGTTATCTCATCTAAAGATACAATGTTATCTCCTCTAATGATAGAATGTTATCCCATCTAAAGACAGAATGTTATCTCATCAAAAGATAGAATGTTATCCCATCTAAAGATAGAATGTTATCTCATCTAAGGATAGAATGTTATCTCATCAAAAGATAGAATGTTATCCCATCTAAAGATAGAATGTTATCTCATCTAATGATATAATGTTATCCCATCTAAAGATAGAATGTTATTTCATCTAAGGATAGAATGTTATCATTTTACCAAAAGTAAACTCACATGGAATGGCACACAACTAACATTTTGTGCAAAATTCTATGATAATCTGGCAGTTTAACAGCTAAACTAATGCACAGTATAACTGTGATTAAGACATAACTAAGATTTGTTATACAGATTTGTGCTACAGCTATACATTGGCAGTACACTACAACTGTGTTATAGTAGATTTCATTATAAAAGTATTTTTACTTTGGTTCATAAGTATCTGGACAGGGTTATACAGTCATAATAAAGATAATTATGCCCTGCCTCACATAAAAAAAAAAAATAATAATAATAATAAAGACTATATTTAATAAGGGTAACTCAATCAGTTACAAAACAGAACTATAGTCTCATAATATCATAATACAAACCCGTTTGTTTGTTACTTTCTACCGATTTAAATAATGGAAACCTTTAATGTGATAAAAAATGCAAGGAACTTAGTCAGTTCATTCACTGATTTATAGTTTCTAACCTGACTCTGTGTAGAGTGGTCCTAACACCGTCATTTCATGCTTAACGGAAGTTTTCAGTGTAATAGACGGACATGCTCGGATCCATTTCCAGTTTCTAGAAAAGTCCATTTTCAGCAAAGGGGTGTATCATGACTACAGATGTACATACATAAGTCATCTGCTTCCAATATTTACAATGTCGAATCAAGCAAAGGAAAATAATGACAACTACAAATTTGCTTTTCATGTGGATTTAACAAGAGGTTTAATTTATATGTTCATATATGCAGAGTGATATAATTCCAAATTCTCAATGTTATGTAATTTACACAATTATTCAGCAGTTACCGAACAGGATGAACTACATCATTATATTGTCTGATGGAAATAAACTAGCCTATAGTGTACGCAATATGGCGCCGTGTTAGTATGGAAAGTCCGTTAAGCATGAAATGGTGCAGGGGATGCCAGCATTAGAGCCATTCTGGTCACAGTCGGGTTAGAAATTATAAATCAATGATTCAATTGACTTAGTTCTGTGCACTTTTTATTACATTATACATTCTCATTTTTTAAATCGGTAGGGGGGTACAAACAAACGGGGATGTAGAGTCAGACTATAATCTGTCATTAGGCACTCAAAGCTGCATGTACAGATATATAACGAGAGCAATCAAACACTACACATCTCACACATTCATGTTCATATAAAACTAGTAACGTATTATAATATAATATACCCAGACTAGTTAAGTATACATGTAAATTGCAAACACTATGAGCTGAAGTTACTATCAGTGTTCACCAGTTGAAACTAAACTCTTGCATAACACATAGGCCATGTGAAATTAATTAAGATTTAAATTTCATCCATTTAATACAACCATCGTGAAAATCTGATATGCTAGAAGATTCTTCAACTCTGGTGGGATATTATTCCATATATAGACTCCAGCGTGTTGAAAACTGTTTTTAAATAATTCTTTCTGTGGTTTTGGAACTAGGAAGATTTTGGCTGTCATTGATCTAAGGTTTGGGAACAGCTGGTTTCTCTGCATTTAAAATTATTTCTGATGTACACTTTGGCAGACTTGAGAAATTTCATACATTATTTTGGCTTTCCATAGGAGAAGTCGATCTTTATAGCATTCATTGTCTCTATAGCATTTCCAGTTTGTCTGTCATTTATTGTTGTACAGGCATTTTTTAAAGTATTTCTCAATATTAAAATTAGAACCATTTCCCAAAAATAGACAGTATGAGGCTGAATGTAGCTCTTATACAAAATGATATGGTACTATTTTGGAATAACTACTTTATTTTTCCTAATAGTCAAATATAGGAATTTGTTTTCTTTGTAACAAGACTTATTTCAATCTGTAGAGGTAGATTATTTATGAAAAGAACAAACAAAAGTGGCCCAAGTATAGATCCTTGTGGCACACCACATTTATTCTTTTTAGATACATAATCATGTAAAGTCACTGTTTGAAATCTGTCATTCAAGAACAAGGAAAACCATTCATGAGCTGTGTCACTACATTAGTAGATTTGTAATTTTCATAGAAAAAGTACATGTTCAACAAGATCAATAACTTCTCAATAACAATAGTACTTCCAACTAAATTCCTTCATCTCATGCCAGCAGCCATGTTTCAACCATTGATATTAGTGTCATTGCACAAGAATTGCTTTGCACTAAAAATCAGCTGTTATTTAATCATACTGAAAATCATTCTGTCCTACCTAATTTGACAGCAAGCTGTTATACAGTCATAAAGAAAATCGTTCTGTCCTACCTGAACTGACAGCAAGCTGTTATACAGTCATAATGAAAATCATTCTGTCCTACCTGAACTGACAACAAGCTGTTGCTGTGGTACAGGTTTATCTGTCTGGATCACAGGATCTACATTGGAAACATCCTCATCCTTGTTACACATGCTGCCATAGCAACAGCAGAATGAAAGATTGTAATTCATTGGCTGTGAAGTCTCATATCGGCATTTTTGTTGCAGACATTCTGTATCAGTGGGAATGAAACACCCTGAAATTGGGAGAGAAATAAAACTAAGTCTATATCTATAACACTTCCTTCAAATTCACTAATCAGTCATCAAGCTCATTTTGACCTGAAAACCTTCCCAATATGATTTTCTTAACTTCAACAGCACGTAACTAATATATATGCATACAAACATATGTTATGCACAAAACCTTTCACATGTCCCAAAAAGTACAGCAATGGTGCCAACAAAAGTAACTTGAAACAATCTAGGACTAAACAAGACAACCTGAAACAATCAATGGACCAACAAAGGCAACTTGAAACAATTTGGGACCAACAAACCCAACTTTAAACAGTCTAGGGACTAACAAAGGCAACTTTGAAGGTTCTAAAAAAGACTTTCTTTCACTCCGAGAACTATAAACAGGGCATTAATTAGCTGTAGCCTGCTAGTCAATGGCTAATAAATTTCTTGAGAGATTAGTAGTTTTCATATTTTCAGTAGTCCAATGGCAAGTTAAGATTCATTTGTTGCCAATCAGCTAATGAAGAAGAAGGACAAGTGAATTTTAAGCAGGACTATTCAATTTCACAAGACACTAGTCCTTTGGGCACAAAGAAATTAATATTAAATTCTAGGTCTGTATAGCTGCTTCCCCGGTGTCTTTTTTTTCCATTCCTTGGCATATGCTTCTTGTCCTAAAAAATTATGCTTGATTACAGAGCTTGAATTTGTGCATCTGATTAAAAACAAGAGGTCCCTGTGAACCTGATATGACTCATCTGGCTTAATGAACTTGATTCAAGAGCGTCAGCATGTGGGTATAATTAAAAATATGCCCTCCCCCAAAAACATCAAGGATTCCTTGCAAAGTTGTTGCAATAATGCTACACAAGCTCTGCTGCTCCCTAAACCAAGCCTCGGTCTGAACACTTTTGCAGGAAAAAGCAAGTCACTCTGACCTCATTTTGCTAGCAGTGAGGAGATCTATTTAAGATGAATGTATCCAAAAGGTTTCAAGACTATACATGAAAACTTATTCAATGTGACCTAATTTTGCAAGCAGTGAAAGATACTACAAGATGAATGCATCCACCAAGAGTCATGATAGCAGATGACGAGTCACTAACACCTAATTTTGCTATTAGTAATAAGTACATTCAAGATGAATTCATTCATAAAGTTTCAGCACTGTTCACGAAATGTGAGTCACTGTAACTTAATTATGATAGCATTAAGTGCTGCAAAATGACTGCATCCATCACATTTTATGACTGTACAAGAAAAATGAATCAGTGTGACCAAATTTTGCTAGCAGAGAGAAGTACATGCAAAAGGTTCTAAGAACTGCAGCTACTGTGAATTCATTTATTGGCTTTGAGAACAATTTGTATGATTCTTGATATAGAATAATATTTTCACCCAAGTTTAAATTCATGAATTGGAAAAGGAATCCTTTTATTTACTATAGCTGGATTGGTAATACAATTAAATGGTACAGATAGATATTACTGTGGTAGGATATGAACAAGAATTAAATGGTACAGACCAAAATTACATTAGCTGGATTTGTACAACAAATAACTGGTACATATCAACATTACTTCAGCTGGATTTGACAAATAAGTAACTGGTACAGAATGACATGACTTCAGCTGGATTTGTACAACAAATATCTGGTACATATCAACATGACTTCAACTGGAAAGGTAAAACAAATAACTGGTACATATCGACATGATTTCAACTGGATTTGTACAACAAATAACGTATATATTGACATGATTTCAGCTGGATTTGTACAACAAAATAACTGGTACATACTGACATGACTTCAGCTGGATTTGTACAGCAAATAACTGGTACATATCGACATGACTTCAGCTGGATTTGTGCAACAAATAACTGGTACAGAAAGACATCATACAATGAAGTAATAACTGATAATTATTTTGAACTGTATCACTTCAATAAGAAAATTTAAAATTTGAAGAAATGTTAGAATTATCATTAAAAATTAGGTTAAGTAAAATGGAATAAATCAACAAAACAGCTGTTTTCCATATGAATCAACCAATCATAATACTACAGGAAGCAAACAGCAGATTTCTATATGACTCAATCAATCACACACCACCAGAAGTAAACAACTGCTTTTGTGGGGGGAGACTAAGGGGGTGAGTTGTCTAAAGCACTCACAGTTACGGATCAATGCCATCTCACCTCTGTCTGCGTGGGTTTGAGTCTCAGGCTCAGTCAATGTGGTTACGTGAGAAAGCTTGCCAGTAGCTTCTCATGGGTCAGTGGTTCTTTCCAGGGTTTTCCCAGGTTCTTCTGCCACCATTTATGCTGGCCACCATGTATAGCCCATCCTGTGCTGAAAAATGGCGTTAAACCTTACAACAACAACAACTGCTTTCTATACGAATCAGCCAATCATAACACTACAGGAAGTGAACAACTGTTTTCCATATGAATCATACACCACAGAAGTAGAAAACTGTTCTGTATTAATCCACCCTACACTACAGGAAGTAAACAGCTGCTTTCCGTATGAATCAGTCATACACCACTGGAAGTAAACAGTTGTTTTCTATATGAATTATACACTAGAGGAAGTAAAGATTTATTTTCCATGTGTGTGTATGTCTGCGTGTGTGCACATGCATGTGTGTGTGTGAGTGCATGCCCCATGAAGACATGCATGTAATATGAGCATTCAGAAAATCCACAAGAGTTCTAGAAAATCTCAAGCTTCTCTTGTCTCAGTCTCTCTTAGAACAAATAAATTGCTAATGCTATCATGTTCCTGGTATTTCACATTTCTTTGAACTTACTAAAATCTGATGCAAAAAAGGGTCAGAAGACCTTACTTCACAAACGTTAAGAGGCTTCATTATTGTGTGCATACACCACACAGTTTGAAATATAGCAAGTGAACCCAAAAGACACTTTATTTTTTGCATTTCCTGTCAGTAAACATGGATGATGTCAGAAAACAAGAGACCCAAATAGGCCTTATATTGCTCATCTGGCTTACATAACCTGACCATTTCACGAAACAGTCTTATAAAGCATTGGAAGAACTCAGCCAGGAAAACTACCTCCCAACTTTCTATCATGTTGATTTGATCTATTTTAATATAACCAGATAGAAATATATTCTAAAGACAATAGCAGTTAATATGCACAATCTGTTGCTCAAAATCAAAGTCATCCAAAATCCTGATGCTATCACCCCAGTGAAATATTTTTACAGAAACTCAATAAGAAATATTGTCTAAACAGCTAACAAGTTCAGCCAATCGGATGCAAAGTATCTCATACATATAGCCTATGTTTTTAAGTTCGATCAAATCTGATCAAAACTATGACTTCACAAATAGAAACAACTTAGCCAATCAAATTAAAAATCATGTAATTAATATATGTGGATTGTGTTCACTTTGGAAATGTCCACAATCCTTTCGATAAAAAAAAAAAAATATTCCATTTTCTATCACCGTTGAGAATTATGATTTTTAGGGTAGTAATAGGTTCAAACAGCCAGATAAGATCACCTTATTAATAGGCATGAATCTTGCTCATTAAATTAATCAAGATCCTGATAATATAAATAAATACACATCCAATGTTTGATCCAAATTATTTCAAAACTACAACTTCTAGTGTGATCACAAGCTCAGTCAATCAGATGCAAAACTGCATTATTCATGTAAGGATTTCATCCATTATTGAACTCATCCAAGGTCTTAATAATTATAAGCATATATTCCAAAACTCTTACCAGGATCAACACACAGGAAGGTAAGAATGTAATTGGTATGCATGAATCTCAATCACTGTCAAACTCATCAGTGTTATTACCATGCATGGATCTAAATCACTGTCAAACTCATCAGTGTTATTACCATGCATGAATCTCAATCACTGTCAAACTCATCAGTGTTATTACCATGCATGGATCTCAATCACTGTCCAACTCGTCAGTGTTATTACCATGCATGGATCTAAATCACTGTCAAACTCATCAGTGTTATTACCATGCATGAATCTCAATCACTGTCAAACTCATCAGTGTTATTACCATGCATGGATCTAAATCACTGTCAAACTCATCAGTGTTATTACCATGCATGAATCTCAATCACTGTCAAACTCATCAGTGTTATTACCATGCATGGATCTAAATCACTGTCAAACTCATCAGTGTTATTACCCTGCATGGATCTAAATCACTGTCAAACTCATCAGTGTTAATTACCCTGCATGGATCTCAATCACTGTCAACTCAACAGAATGTAATTAATATGCATGGATCTCAATCACTGTTCAATTCATCAGTGTTCTTAGCACGCATGGATCTCAATCACTGTCAAACACATCAAAGTGTTCTTAGTATGCAATGATCTCAACCACTGTCAAACAGATCAAAGTGTTCTTAGTATGCATGGATTTCAATCACTGTCAAATGTGTCAGTGTTCTTAGTATGCATGGATCTCACTGTCATATGTGTCAGTGTTTTTAGTATGCATGGATCTCAATCACTGTCAAATGTGTCAGTGTTCTTAGTATGTATGGATCTCAATCACTGTCAAACGTAACAGAGTGTAATTACTATGCATGGATCTCAGTCACTGACAAACTCATCAGAGATCTTAATTATATAAAAGGATATTACCAAATTTGATCAAAATTGGACCCATGCCATATGCTCACTTAGCCTTACAGCCAAGCGAGCTAAAAAATCAATTTCACAGAATTCATCTGACAAATTTTGTAGCAAAGGGACTAGCATCTGACTAATTCTGAAGTACAGGGACTATCATCTGACAAATTATGTAAGCCAGGGACAACTATCTGACAAATCTTGAAGTACAGGAACTACTGTCTGACAAATCTTGTAGCCCATGATCTACCATTTGAAAAATCTTATAGCCCAGGGACTACCATCTGACAAATCTTGCAGCCCAGGGAAATCCATCTGACAAATCTGCCAGCCAAGGGCTACCAAAATGCAAGGTCTGGGATACTTAAATTAATATCTGGTAACCCAGTGACACATTCAGCTAATTAGCAAAAAGGCATCAATGCCTAATTAGTATAAACAGTTATTGGTATGCAACAGGGACACCTTTATTTGCACAGCAAAGAGGCATCATTACCTAATTAGTTATAAACAGTTATTGGTATGCAAAAGGGACACCTTTATTTGCACAGCAAAGAGGTGTCATTGCCTAATTGGTATAAACAGTTATCGGTATTCAATAGGGACACTTTTGTTTGCACAGCAAAGAGGCATAATTGCCTAATTGGTATAAACAGTTACTGGTATGCAATAGGAACACATTTGTTTGCACAGCAAAGAGGCATCATTGCCTAATTGGTATAAACAGTTTTTTGGCATGCAATAGGGACACATTCATTTGTACAGCAAAGAGGCATCATTGTCTAATTGGTATAAACAGTTATTGGTATGCAACAGGGACACCTTTATTTGCACAGCAAAGAGGCATCATTGCCTAATTGGTATAAACAGTTATTGGTATGCAATAGGGACACTTTTGTTTGCAGCATCACTGCATAATCAAAAAATTCTCCTATGCTGTTACTCATCGGTAAATTATTATCGGTATGCAATAGGGACACTGCTTTTACTCATCAGTAAATTATTATTGGCATGCAATAGGGACACTATGCTATTATTCAATTACTCATCAGTAATTAGTATTGGTGTGCAATTGGAACACTGTGCTGTTACTCATCAGTAAATTATTACAGGTATGCAATAGGGACACTATGCTGTTACTCATTGGTAAATTAGTATTGGTGTGCAATAGGGACACTATGCTGTTACTCATCGGTAAATTAGTACTGGTGTGCATTAGGAACATGATGCTGTTACTCATCAGTAAATTATTATTGATGTGCAATAGGGACACTGTGCTGTTACTCATTGGTAAACTAGTATTGGTGTGCATTAGGAACACGATGCTGATGCTCATCAGTAAATTATTACTGGTATGCAATAGGGACACTATGCTGTTACTCATCATTAAGTTATTATTTATGTGCAATAGGGACACTGTGCTGTTACTCATTGGTAAATTAGTATTGGTGTGCAATTGGGACACTATGCCGTTACTCATTGGTAAATTATTATTGGTATGCAATAGGGACACTATGCTTTTACTCATCAGTAAATTATTATTAGTATGCAATAGGGACACTGCTATTATTCAATTACTCATTGTTAATTAGTATTGGCATGCAATAGGGACACTATGCTGTTACTCATCAGTAAATTATTATTGGCATGCAATAGGGACACTATGCTGTTACTCATCAGTAAATTATTACTGGTATGCAATAGGGACACTATGCTGATACTCACTGTTAATTAGTATCGGTGTGCAATAGGGACACTATGCTGTTACTCATCAGTAATTATTATTACTGGTGTGCATTAGAGACACTATGCTGTTACTCACTGGTAAATTATTATTGATGTGCAATAGGGACACTATGCTGTTACTCATTGGTAAATTATTATTGGTGTACAATAGGGACACTGCTGTTACTCATCTGTAAATTAGTACTGGTGTGCAATAGGGACACTATGCTGTTACTCATCGGTAAATTAGTATTGGTGTGCATTAACCACAAAAAGTGAGAGATACATAGCATTTCTGATCTGGTTAGGCCAGGACCATTTTTAAGATGTCTTGCCTTGTGTTGTTTAGTTATTGGTTAATTGATGGATTGGCTGATTGATTGATTGAGGATAAAATGTTAAGTTCCTGATCAAAATGGAATGTAAATGCTGTGCATAATGTGTAAATAGATCAAAGAAGATATTTAGGGTCCTCCCACATCCGAGGCATATGCTATTAGGCCACCAGAACCTGAAAATTGTAGTAATTTTGTGTGTAGGTTGTAAATTGAATCAGTCTTTCAGAATGGTAATAACTGGTTGCCAGAAACATTCAGGTTTGTCTTGCCCTTTAATACATAGAAGTAGTTTATATAAATATGACCAATTCTTATTCATAGCAATGACTACCTTGACTTTATGGATGGTTCTCTATGAAGGAGACCATTCACCTAAGGAGGGTTTGACAACATGGAACTTGTTACTGACAATATTCCATGATGCCTGCCAAATACTAAATAAGGACGATTTAATGTCAGGTTTAAAATCAGTGTATGGTACTTCAAAATTAGATGGTTGAAAGCTATTTTGGCAGCATGGTCTGCTCTTTCATTTTTTTTAATACTGACATGACTGGGTAACCAAAAGTACACTGATTTAATAATGACATGACAGTACATTGATTTAATAAGTTACTACATTATTTAATATAAATAAGGTGTGGAGTCTGGCAATAAGTTACTACACTATTTAATATAAATAAGGTGTGGAGTCTGGCAATAAGTTACTACACTATTTAATATAAATAAGGTGTGGAGTCTGGCAAGAAGTTACTACACTATTTAATATAAATAAGGTGTGGAGTCTGGCAAGAAGTTACTACACTATTTAATATAAATAAGGTGTGGAGTCTGGCAATAAGTTACTACACTATTTAATATAAAAGACGTGTGGAGTCTGGCAATAAGTTACTACACTATTTAATATAAATAAGGTGTGGAGTCTGGCAATAAGTTACTACACTATTTAATATAAATAAGGTGTGGAGTCTGGCAATAAGTTACTACACTATTTAATATAAATAAGGTGTGGAGTCTGGCAATAAGTTACTACACTATTTAATATAAATAAGGTGTGGAGTCTGGCAATAAGTTACTACATTATTTAATATAAATAAGGTGTGGAGTCTGGCAATAAGTTACTACACTATTTAATATAAATAAGGTGTGGAGTCTGGCAATAAGTTACTACACTATTTAATATAAATAAGGTGTGGAGTCTGGCAATAAGTTACTACACTATTTAATATAAATAAGGTGTGGAGTCTGGCAATAAGTTACTACACTATTTAATATAAATAAGGTGTGGAGTCTGGCAAGAAGTTACTACACTATTTAATATAAATAAGGTGTGGAGTCTGGCAATAAGTTACTACACTATTTAATATAAATAAGGTGTGGAGTCTGGCAATGAGTTACTACATTATTTAACATAAAGCCTACCCTGCTTGACCAGAGTGACTTTGCCATGTTTATCTCGCATCCAAAATGAGGAACAGGCTTTCTGGCCAGTCGTTTGTTCTGTGCACAGCTCGTGGCCATTCACTGGATCTGGCTGATGACTGTATTGCTCCTGGGACTCAAAATGTCTGCCAAGGCTGGAATCTGTAGTGGCAACCCATAGTGGATTCTGGTGGTTATTAGTCACTGTTACTTCTCTATTGCTATATGCACAATAAAACCCCTTATCATCATCGATGATTCCTGAAAAGAGAGAACAAATTCTAGAGATAGAAAGACTGCAAATTACATATTTTTTACCAAGCCTCTGTAGTTAAAACATGTCATGCAGAAATTTTATTAGAGAATACAATCATGAAATTATAAAAGTACATCTGTGTGTGTGTGTGTGTGCACATTAAGAAAACTTGGTTTTTTAAAACATATAATAAAAGAGATTAGTTGAACAATGTGGGTTCCTATCGAAAAGCGCATCTAGTCACATAAATACATCTATTCCACATAAAAATGCAGTCTCCATTAGCACAGCATCAAAAGTGAGGAAACAAGCTTGCTTAATAAAGTCCATGTAATTTTTAAAAAATTCAAAACCAACACTGTATGGATCACTTTTACAAATGAATAGCATCAATTACAACTATATAATGAGCAGATGAATACAATCTTTCTTAACTGGCTTATCTACAAACGTGTACTTATTAATAATTTACCTTAAAGCTGCTTCTTTTTTATGCAGTAACGACAATCATGTTGGAATGTCATGTATTCTTTTAACCTTGCTTACACTTGGGACATTTTTAACTGACAATCCAAGTAAAGTATTTGTTAACTATATATAATCTGAAATTTTAGAAGAAAGAAAATTCAGGATCCCAAAACATTTCATTCTTGAGGGGACTGGTATACCAGGGGTACAGTATGGCTTTATGAATGTATAGATCCATTTTTATAAAAATATTTTATGCGAAGTTCAATTCTTGACAGTACTTCAAATTCCTGGATTAGAGAATTGGTGCTATTGTTTCCACAGGATGATCACTGTTCACTGGGCCAATAATTCATCATCATAGAGACCACAAGATTCATCAAAAGATATTACGCTCTTAAAATATTTAATTCACTGCAGTTCTAATTATGAGAACCGAACTTTATATTTTACAAGATTAATGAAACATTAGAATAAACTGTACAAAAAGCCAAAACAAAGACCATTTATGTAATGTGTAATCAATTTGATGTTTGAGAATCAAACAGTAAAAACAGCCAAAACAAAAGCCATCCATACAGCGTATAATCAGTTTGGAAGCTTGAGGATCACCCAGTACTATTACAACTCGTCTTAAAATAACAGAAAACATTGAGAAACAACCATCTTTGTAAAATTCAACAAATAATTTATTTCCCAGGATCACAAAGTGAAAATGTAAAAAGAACTTAAAGTATGAAAATTATTTCCCAAATAATCCTAGAATTACCAGTATAAGTCGTAATAAATAAACTTCCAAATAAACATTATGATAGTTGTGCAATTCCAAATAATTTCCAATGCTGAATGTGTTTCCTTGTTTGAATTCACTATAATTCCCAGTTGATGTATCTTTCCAAGAATATTATAGAGCACTTTGTGTTTCCGAAAAGAATAATTTGAATAAAATAAATTCTGGCCCAAATCAAACATTTAATACAACAAGATCTTACAGCATGAATAAATAATCTCTAGATAAATAAGATTAAAGTTTTAAAATTAATACAAAATAAAAGCCATAATGTAGGACAAAAATTAATTTCCAGAACAATCCAAGCAATAATTATACAAAGTCTATTACTGAAATAATAATAAATAAAATGGTAAACATAATGTCCTTCACTCAGACCTAGAAAATCATCCTAATATTTAACCTAGAAATATGTAATGGTTGTTTACAGAATTAAAACTAAAATCATTCTGGTTAGGTCAACAACAAACTTGATTTTGGACAGCGTCAGCTACAAAACACAATTGTACATAACCCACTGCATATAATGAATTTAAAAAATTAAAAAAAGAAATGCATAACAGCATGAACAGTAAAAACAAAAGCCATCCATACAGTGTGTAATCATTTTCTGAAGCTGCATGAATTCAAGAATAGTGAAAAATATAAAGTACCGTTCTTAATATCTACTCCATTTTTATACCTAAATGATAATATGTGTGAATCATATATTGTGTAATTTCTAGCTGATGTTGTTTTCAGTTTTACAAAAATGTTCAGTGCATGACAGGCTATACTGTACATGGCAGCCAGTATAACTGGTGGAGGAAGAACCCAGGAAAACCCTTGGAAGAACCACTGACCCACAGCAAGATAATGGCAAACTTTCTCACATACCCACATTGGCAGAGACCAGGACTCGAACCCAGGCTGTCAGAGGTTAGATGGCAGTGATTCTAATGGCAAGCACTATACATCATTTGGCCACCAGGGGCCCCATAAAATGTCTTCGCACTTTGCACAAAGTTTTGGGGATAAAAATATAATATACAATTTTCTGAACATTTGCAAAGTACAACATATACAAAAAAGATGGTAAGTACAAAATTTATATGCACAAAAAGTTAAAGTCCACAAAAGTACTCTTTTAACTCATTCGGCCCTGATCCCGTCTGTAGGCGTGATCCGGTTTCTGCATTCATTGGCCGATCCCGCCTGATGTCGTGAATTGTTTACTGCATTCAATGGCCGATCCCATCTCCAGGCGTGATGAATGTGTGTTAGATACAACGTCTCTGATTGGTTAGAAATGGTTTATTCCAAGAACTAAACAACTATTAAACCAATCAGAAATGATTTTACTTTCATTTGTGGAAATTTGAATTGTTCAGAAGCAAAAGGCTAAAGTTTGAGAGCGGTTTAACTATACGTGTTCTGTTCATGAAAAATCGTAAATGATGGCAGACGGAAGAGTGATTTTTGATGAGAGCAAAAATATGAAGTTTCTCGGGTTTGATCTGGAAAATATTGAGCAAGCTGAGGAAAGATATGTTCAGCAGTTGAGTATTTTGTGAGATTTAGATTTGGACATAGAAGTTTCTGAGACTGAATCGTCCGAAGATGATGATGCTGACAGCGATGATGACAGAGTTCTTGCGGATAAACATTGCACATAAGTTTGTAAATACTGTATAAATAAGTTGTGAAAGACTTCGACAAATAGGGAAAAAATTACATTGTGTCGACAAATTCATTTGAAATAAATGGTGAAAATTTCGTGGATTTTGTTTGGATATAAGAAGAGAAATTAAGGTAAGAGTGAATGCATGTGCACGATGTTTTCAAACAAGTAAAAACTATGGGGCACAAGCAGCTAGACAGCTTTGTGCTTCTGAGGCATATCAGCAGAGATACTGAAAACAGTGCTGGGGCCGAATGAGTTAAGGGCAATCTGATTTATGCAAAGTATAAAGTTCCCAATGATTACAGAAAATATGTCATTATACAATTATCCATACATAGGTTTGGGACTTGTGACCATACCCAAGGATTTGTGACTTGTGACCAAACAGAATTGCAATCCATACAAGGGTTGGGGACTTGTGACCATACCCGAGGGTTTTGGGACTTGTGACCTTGCATGACTGCAATCCATACAAGGTGTCACATTTGCCTGCCCGCGATTACCTAAGTCAGGAACAAAGGAATGGGTTAGCGCAATGAGTATGTCGACCCTGCACTGTTATGGTGATTTTTGTTTGTACAAGAGCCGCCCCGTTAGGTGTTAACACTAGCATACAGATATTAGAAGCTTTGTTCTAAGAACAAAGGACCCTCAACGCTATTGTAAATCTCCCCGCTTTGACAGATGGCCTGAGGCTCATCTGTTAATCTGGACCGACTGGGGGTAGAATTGATATCCAATCAGAACTGAGGAAGGGTGGGGCCATCAATTCGAACCAGAACTTAACAGTCATTCGGACTAATAACAAATTATTGATTTGTAAGCCGTCATACTGGTAACGCAGAATATACTCACTCTGAGGGAGCCACTTGTAATTTGGCGGGAAAACTCTTAGTACATTCTAAGGACAGAAAGCTTCATAAAGGTCAGTGAGTTATTTGCTCAATTGTTGCAGAATGTTACGGCATTGTAATTGTAATTAAGTGCAGTATGTATATTTACGTACTAGAATCGTTAGCATGTAGAATTACCCTTGCATTGTTTAATTTACATGCGTACTTGTGAAATGAGCTATGATTATGTAGATTGCTCGCTCGTCAGAATTAATATTGTATTTCGCTATTTAGTTACTTCGTAGTAAACTAGTATATTCATTAATGTGATATTCTAGATTTTGCAATTGTTGAATTAAATTGTAACTTTGGAAATAGTTGTGGTGTGTAAATTTAAATAATATGAATATTTGAATATTTGTGTACATTTGTGGGAGTGTAATGTACAAAAATGCGTCGGATTATTGTGATATTGTTGAGAATAATGAGATTAAGGAAATATATATATATTGATGTGACGCAATTTAGTGATTTCTTTATGATAAGTAGGATACCGCTCTTATTGCAACGTTGTTTCTATAAGAACGTGTGTTTTCGATGTGCACGAATGCATGACCAAAGATGTAGATAACCTTGATCTGATGATTGATTGATTGTTGATTTAGTGTGAGCGAGATAACTAACACAAATGCTAACGTCCTTGTGTTTTTCGTAGGAAGCTTTTGGGGACAGAGTAGTCAAGTCCCGAGTCTCAGAGAGACAGGATAGAAGTAGGTGGAGAACAAGCTACATTGAAGGAGAAATAGAGAATAGAAGTAGGTGGAGAACAAGCTTCGTAGAAGGAGAAATAGAGAATAGAAGTAGGCGGGGAACAAGCCTCGCTGAAGGAGAAAGAGAGAAAGAAAAGGAGGAGGAGAAAAGAAGACAAAAGGGGAAGAGGACAGGAAGAATCGGAGAACGCCGGAAGGAGAAAAGCAATTGACGTAGTAAACACAGATGAGTAGAAACCAAGTACAGGGGAAAGCCATCTCACACTAAAATCACGTGATGAAATAGGTTGTCACATGGTCGAGATGAAGCAGATTGGTTGAGAACTTAATATCATTAATTTGTATTAAATTGTTATTCTTTTGGATTTCACGTTTGTGTTCTTAATAATTTAACTGTCGGTATTGCTGAGTGGGAGCTTGGAGCTTTACCTCTCTCTATCACTAATTTCACTTCCTACAAAACGAGCCAGGGTGGGAATTCCACAGTAATTCAAATAAATTTGGAAGCACCCCACCCCAACGCATAACACTGAGTCACATTGAACTTCACACAAGGGTTGGGGACTTGTGACCATACCCAAGGATTTGTGACCATCTTGTGACCACATAGGACTGCAATCCATATAAGGGCTAGGGACTTGTGACATTATATATGACTGCAATCAATACAAGCATTTGGGCCTTGTGACCATACAGGATTGCAATCCATACAACGGTTGGGGCTTGTGACCACACATAACTGTAATCCATACAAGGGTTGGGGACTTGTGACCATGCATGACTGCAATCCATACAAGGATTTGTGTCTTATGACCACACAAGACTGCAATCCATATAGGGTAGGGGACTTGTGACTATACACAACGCTTTGAGACTTATGACCATGCTGAAAACCACCATGATGAATAAGTTTCCATTAATAACATGCAACTGGCTTCAAAACTTTCTACTCTTGTAAATTAAATGCTGTATGACATCATACAACTTATAAATACAAACATTTCACTTCAAAATAAACTTTCAGAATATTTTCATGAATTCAAGATTGAAGTTTACCTTTATATCTAAACTGCTGTATAAATTGATCAAGCACTATTTAGGCTGCTTTTTTTAAAAATATCTCAAGTTGGAGACAAATTTTATTCACCTAGAGCAGTGGTTCCCAAACTTAAGTCACAACCCAAATCCGAGTCACTGGAAATGGGAGGGTCTCTGTAAGGTTGTGATGGGTCATGATCATTTTAAAATCATAAGCTTGTGGGGTCAGGTGTTCCTGTTGATGGCCAATTTAGGTTTGCAGCAAATAAAGGTTGTGAACCACTGACCTACAGAAACCATTATCAACTGCTTTTATCGAACTGTAATATATTGATCCAAGTGACTTGTTTTGTTTTGTTTTTTCCTCTGAGTCTCTGGGTGCATTTTTCTAAGTGACATTTTATTTCTCTTCAGGGTCATTTTTCTTCAAATTTTTAGACTTATATCAGAAGCGGTGATCAAGATAATCATAACTTACGTCAGTGTCCAAATTTATACCAACTGATCAATCTCCAAACCGTTATAAAGTTGATGTTACATATGAAATACATGCTCTTGCTAAATACTGTTATCAGGTTAAATTTGTACATTTATTTAGCCGTCCTCAACATGTATACAAAGTGTCCAATATTTTCCCTTATTTGCCTTGTACTGTACAAGCTGAGTGTCCCATACTTTCCCTTATTTGCCTTGAGTTGTACATGTGTCCAATATTTTCCCTTATTTGCCTTGCACTTAACACATTAACCCCTGGTGACGAGTTTTCGTGGCAGGAGGTAGTAGCTTACTGCCGAGCTCTGTAGCGTCAAGGTCATGTATGATACATTAAAGTGGGTGGTATTATAGAAAGGTAGGCAGATGTAGCTCTACAATCATACCACATAATCTGGAAGTTCTAGTTGCACTATAAAATACAGAGGGAAAAAACAATTTTTTGGGACCCGATAGCAGTTATCATGTACCTATTTTGCCTTGAACTGTACAAGTACCATGTCAAGCATTTTCCCTTATTTGCCTTATACTGTACAGGTCTCATGTCCAATATTTTCCCTTATTTGCCTTATACTGTACAAGTATCATGTCTAATATTTTCCTTATTTGCTTTATACAGCACAAGTATCATGTCCAATATTTTCCCCTATATCCTTGTACTGTACAAGTATCATGTCTAATATTTTCCCTTATTTACCCTGTACTGTACAAGCATCATGTCCAATATTTTCCCCTATCCCCTTGTACCATACAAGTATAATGTCCAACATTTTCCCCTATCTCCTTGTACTGTAAAAGTATCATGTTTAATATGTTCCCTTATTTGCTTTGTACCGTACAAGTATCATGTCCAACATTTTCCCCTATCCCCTTGTACTGTACAAGTATCATGTCCAACATTTTCCCCTATCCCCTTGTACTGTACAAGTATCATGTCCAACATTTAACGTTTTCCCATATCCACTTGTACCGTACAAGTATCATGTCCAACATTTTCCCCATCCCCTTGTACTGTACAAGTACAAATTCAGCACAAGCATAATTCTACTAGCCAAGCTTTTTCTAGTTGAATGCATAACAATCTCTAATTTACTGTAAGCATGTTTACAAGCTGATCTTGATTACATCTTTTCAAACTTATTTTGAAAGATAAGAAAATGCATAAATAATTTCAAACTAAAATATTATTTTCATAATAAATAATTTTGCTTTCAAAATACATGCTTGTGTTTTTTAAGAAGCAGGACTAGAACTGGCTGCTGATAAGAACTGGTAGGATGCCAGAAGTTGTCTCTGTTTACAACACTAACATTATATTTACAATATTACTCTCATAATTTTATATTAAGTGAACACTCATGTCACACCCTCTCCATACTATGTATCTAGAGTCAGAATTCCTATGACCAGTCCCCGTCTACACACAAGTAACATCATGGTGAAGCATGCTGCTGTAAGCATTGCTGCATTCAGGAGATAATTCTAAACCAGTCTGATAAGAAGGCCAGTCTGGATCACTGGAGATGGCTTAGGGCAGATAAATTTACACTCCTGGTGATAAAGGTTTAAAAAATAGCAAAATATTATGGAATTAGTGAACATGCAATCCAATAGCTGTGTCTGCCTCAGACTGTGTTCTTGATATTGTACTTGGCACAGCAAGTAATTTCATGATGAACTGATAATCAGTCTGATAATAAAAACATGATACAAACATCAAGAGTATTCTTAATTCCATGAGACTATACATGACTTTTCACCATTTCCATTAACTATAATACACTCTACACAACTTTTCATCCTATAAGCAAAATGATTTGATGGGATGATAACATCTTCTCTTCATTCTGATCACACACCAACACTGAATGAAAAATGGCTGATTAATTAATGCACATCAGAACATGAAAGATCATTTAGTGCTATGGTATGTAAAGTATCCAGCACAGACATACCACTGCAACCAAACTCATCAAATTTGGTTAAAATCTGTATCAACAATGTACTGTCTTGTTGGTTTACCAACACTTTTAACACATTATTGGCTATATCATGCCAAGGAAATGGGAACCAAGTGCCTGACACTCTACCAACAATGCTAACTTGGCTCCATCCAGCATTCTAAGAACTAACCACCATGACTCCCATTTACATGTAGATTGACAAAGAACTGATCATTTTAATCAAATGATCAATAACATAACATTAGCATTCAAACATACTGCAAAGGGGGCAATTATTTACAAAACTTAATTAGGCGCAGCCCAAGGGCAATTCTTTACAAAACTTAATTAGGTGCACCCCAAAGGCTGTCACTTGGTTATATGACATTTTCAGCAAGCATTTGGTCAATCGCTTTTTTAAACAACTTCTTTCTGAGATAACAGTAATCTATGACAAGGCAATTTTAAAGGTTTACTGTCACTGTGGCAGTCATACTGGATGTACAGTTTTCACCATGTTCGTTTAGGAGTAGTGAAAAACCCATGTAATAATGACCATCCACTCAGCTAGATTGGTATGGTGGCCATAGTGGCTGTATGACTAGCACCTTGAACTAGGTAACACAAGACATCTACTGGTAAAACCCCAATGCTGATATAGACAAACATTTGGGGATGAGCAGAGATAACACTATTTTCAAGATATGACTCTCCATTCAGGAGGAGTAAAGATAACAATATTTTCAAGATGGCTGCTGTGGTGTCCTTATTGGATATCAGCTAGGCACCATTTTTACTTTTACCCTTCTGCTCATGCCCGAGTCAAATAGCCAATGAAAAATGATGTTTCTAACACAACTAGGCAGTATGTTATTGAAAGATCACTGGGGATTTGGTGTTTTCGAGTCTATTCAGAAATAGCTTTCAAAATGTGTTTCCTACTCGATTTTCAGGCGAAAATGACAAAACACTCTATGGGTTAATGTGTCAAGACCAACTGGACATCATAAGAAGTCTTCTGGTGAAAACCCCGTATTAATATGACTTCTGTTCAAGTACATTTGTGATAAGATTTTTAAGATGGATGTCATGGTGAACACAGTCAAATAGGCACCAGTCTTATTCAGTACCAGATGGACATTATAAGAAGTTTTTTAGTGATATGTTGATATGACCATAGACACAGGAGGAGTAGCTAGAACAACATTTTAAGATGTTGACATGTTGGACATCAGCATGACGCCATTTTCATTTATGACCAACTAGATTGTATTGCTACTGGTGGTCATACTGGCATCAGATTGCTACTGGTGATCATATTGGCATTGGATTGCTACTGGTGGTCATATTGGCATCAGATTGTTACTGGTGATCACATCAGCATCAGATTGCTACTGGTGTTCTTACTGGCATCAAATTGGTACTGTGTTCACATTGGCATCAGATTGCTACTGGTGATCACACTGGTATCAGATTGGTACTGGTGGTCACATTGGCTTTGGATTGCTACTGGTGTTCATATTGGCATCGGATTGCCACTGTTGGTCATATTGGTATCAGATTGCTACTGGTGAGCACACTGGGATCAGATTGCTACTGGTGTTCTTATTGGCATCAGATTGGTCCTGGTGGTCACATTGGCATCAGATTGGTACTGGTGGTCACATTGGCATTGGGTTGCTACTGGTGTTCATATTGGCATCGGATTGCTACTGGTGGTCATATTGGCATCAGATTGGTACTGGTGGTCACACTGGCATCAGATTGCTACTGGTGGTCACATTGGCATTGGATTGCTACTGGTGTTCATATTGGCATCAGATTGCTACTGGTGGTCACACTGGCATCAGACTGGTACTGGTGGTCATATTGGCATTGGATTGCTACTGGTGTTCATACTGGCATCGGATTGCTACTGGTGGTCATATTGGCATCAGATTGCTACTGGTGGTCACATTGGCACATTGGCATCAGATTGCTACTGGTGATCACATCAGCATCAGATTGCTACTGGTGTTCTTATTGGTATAAGATTGCTACTGGTGGTCATATTGGCATCAGACTGGTACTGGTGGTCACGTTGTCATCAGATTGCTACTGGTGATCACATTGGCATCAGATTGTTACTGGTGGTCATATTGGCATCAGATTGCTACTGGTGATCACATCAGCATCAGATTGCTACTTGTGATCACACTGGCCTCAGATTGCTACTGGTGGTCACATTGGCATCAGATCAGCATCATTTTCATAAGGACTAACAAGACATCATGAGACGATTTTGGGCGAAAATCCCATGATGATATATATGACCATCCGTGTAGGAGTAGGATAACAAAATATAATTTTCAAGATCACCACCGTGATGACCGTATTAGATGTACAAGCAGCAGCATTTTCATCTGGGACAAACTAAACCATGGGATGAATGTGTGTGTACAATTCCACAGCAATCCTCCAAACAGGTTAGGATTGGCAACACAGACTTGTGCTACTGATGACAGGTTATGGACAGACAACAGACCATCTCAAAAGCTCTTCTGGGCTACAACCATTAGAGCTAAAGCTGGACCAAAACTCTTCAAGACAGATATGTAATTGTAATGCTTATGGCAAAATTTGAAGATTCTAACATACACTGAAACCACAGATTTTGATCAATATTCAAACATACACCCAAACCACAGATTTTGATCACTATTCAAACATACACACAAGCCAGAGATTTTGATCACTATTCAAACATACACTGAAACCACAGATTTTGATCACTATTCAAACATACACCCAAACCAGATTCTGATTATTATTCAAACATACACCCAAACCAGTTTTGATCACTATTGAAACAGACACACAAACCAGATTCTGATCACTATTCAAACATACACACAAACCAGATGCTGATCACTACTCAAACATACACACAAACCACAGATTCTGATCACTATTCAAAAATACATCCAAACCACAGATTCTGATCACTATTCAAACATACACACAAACCACAGATTCTGATCACTATTCAAACATACATCCAAACCACAGATTCTGATTACTATTCAAACATACATCCAAACCACAGATTCTGATCACCATTCAAACATACACACAAACCACAGATTCTGATCACTATTCAAACATACACACAAACCAGATTCTGATCACTATTCAAACATACACACAAACCACAGATTCTGATCACTATTCAAACATACACAAGCCACAGATTCTGATCTCTATTCAAACATACATCCAAACCACAGATTCTGATCACCATTCAAACATACACACAAACCACAGATTCTGATCACTATTCAAACATACATCCAAACCACAGATTCTGATACTATTCAAACATACATCCAAACCACATATTCTGATCACCATCAACCAAGGTAAAGACTAAGTACATGTGATAAGAGAACTAATGTGCATTCATAAAAAAAATGCAACAGCTGTAGCCTGCAGCTGAATGGTATAATAAGCTTTGTGCCACTTCCCAGGCTGTCAACACTAGGGTCTCCATGAACAAGTGTTTATTTCCACCCAATTAATGAGAAATTGCCGCCTGTACCAGTGGCAAACTAAAGGTCACAGTCCATCTGTAGTCGTTACGTAATTATACAATCAGGTTTACCTATATACAGTATGTTTCACTGCAGATCTTTCTAGATGCATTGCTCAAACAACAATTTTTTAATTTTACTTTTAAAAGAAAGAAGTGTTTTGGGAAAGAGTGGAAGCACTTTTTCTTAGAGTAAAAGTTAAGGAGAACCCAAGACACTGCAGCTCTGCCAGCATCATAAGTTTGTTATTGTTTATCTTCATTACATCATAAGTTTGTTATTGTTTATCTTCACTACATCATAAGTTTGTTATTATTTATCTTCATTACATCATAAGTCTGTTATTGTTTATCTTCATTACATCATAAGTTTATTATTATCTTCATTACATCATAAGTTGTTATTGTTTATCTTCATTACCTCATAAGTTTGTTATTGTTTATCTTCATTACATCATAAGTTGTTATTGTTTATCTTCATTACATCATAAGTTTGTTATTGTTTATCTTCATTACATTTTTAAGTTTGTTATTGTTTATCTTCATTACATCATAAGTTTGTTATTGTTTATCTTCATTAATCATAAGTTGTTATTGTTTATATTCATTACATCATAAGTTTGTTATTGTTTATCTTCGTTACATCATATGTTTGTTATTATTTATCTTTATTACATAAGTTGTTATTGTTTATTTTCATTACATAAGTTGTTATTGTTTATATACATTACATCAGTTTGTTATTGTTTATCTTTATTACATCATAAGTTGTTATTGTTTATCTTCATTACATCATAAGTTATTATTGTTTATCTTCATTACTTCAGTTTGTTATTGTTTATCTTCATAAGTTGTTATTGTTTATCTTTATTACATCATAAGTTGTTATTGTTTATCTTCATTACATTATAAGTTGTTATTGTTTATCTTCAATACATCATAAGTTGTTATTGTTTATCTACATTACATCAGTTTGTTATTGTTTATCTTCATTAGATCATAAGTTGTTATTGTTTATCTTCATTACTGCAGATCTAGCTTTATGAAAATTATACCGTGCAATTACAATGGCATGTAACAGTGCAGACATTAACGTGGAGTACCGAAGACAGCATGTCCGCCATTGTACAACCTCGCCAAGTCCAGCTGGCAAAATGTTTTTAGGACTAAAAATCTTTCATTTCTCAAATACAAAAAGTCACTCTTGTAAGCTCTTGACTATGGGTGTTGATCTAGAAGTCCAAGTCTGACCACTGCTTGATAACGGACATTGAACTAGAATTCTCAGTCTGGTAAGCACTCAACTATAGACACTGATCCAGCAGTCTAAGTCTGATAAGTGCTTGATTATGGGCACTAAGGGGACGCTCACCAGTCATTATACTTTTGAGAGAGTGATGTATGTAAGGTAAAGTAGTTACCATTTAAAACATGCAAAATGGAGAGAATGTTGGCATACCTATATGCTACATTAATGTAATGTGGATGATATTTCTTTGGATATTGTACTTTTGGAAATTGTACATGATCTAAGCACACTGCTAAATAAAATGACTGCTCCCTTGTGCTAAGAAATCTGCCTGAATTAGTCTAAAGTACACTATCCACAGCAGCTACTAAAATAGGGAAAATGAATTTTGCCAGACTAGACAATACCAGCTTCTGAAAGTGCAATGAATGAATTGCCAAATAAATAAAATGTAAAAAAGTTATCAGCTCTTTTTTATACAATTTAACTCTGAAGTTCAGGAACTGAAAATGACCATGTGGAGCAAGCACTATACTCTATAACCTATATTACACCCATCAATCAAACACCAAAATAAAGGGAATTAAAGGTTCTTTGAATTATACCTAAGATATACAAGGTCTTTCTTAAATAGCCAGTATAACCAGTGAGGAAAGCTGTGGAAATTCTTTTTCTTTAAAATTCTAACCCTATGCAAAATATGAAACTAGAGTGCCACCTAACCTAGAAGTCTCAGTCTTGTAAGTGCTTGATTATGGACATGGTGGGGGGGGGGCTCACCAGTTAGTCTGTATTTTTGAGAGAGTGATATATGTAAGGTGAAGTTGTTTGCATTTAAAACATGCATAGTGTAGAGAATGTTGACATACTGCTATGCTACTTTGATGTAATGTGGCTGACATTTCTATGGATAGTGTACTTATGGAAACTGTACATGAATTAAGCACACTTGTAACTAAAATGACTGCTCCCTTATGTTAAAAATCAGCCTGAATTAATCTAAAGTACACTATCATTAGCACCTATTAAAACTGGGAAAATGAATTTTGCCAAACTAGACAATACCAGCTTCTGAAAGTGCAATGGATGAATTACTACATACATATAATGTAAAAAAAAATGTATTGTCTCTGTTTTATTACACTTTACCTCTGAAGTCCAGGAAGTGAAAATGACCATATGGAGCTAGCAGGTTTTGAAATATGCACACCTGGAGTAAGGAGGCCAAGCTGTATACTCTGTAACCCATTATACCCATCAATCATATAACAAAATAAAGGGAATACAAAGGTTCTTTGAACAATACCTAAGACACACAAGGTCTCTTTTAAATAGCTAGTATAACCAGTGAGGAAACCTTGGGAAATTCTTTTTCTTTAAAATTCTAACTTCATGCAAAATACAAAACTGTAGAATGCCACCTTGATCTAGAAGTCTGAGTCTGGTAAGTGCTTGATTATGGGCATTGATCTAGAAGCTATGATCTTATATTATCCGACTGTGTTTTGTTGATTTCAATGTTACAGGTTTGTTACAATCGCATCAAATCAGTTATAAGCAGGAAGTCATTATGTAACATGTAAAGTGTTGAATTTTGAATAGTATTAAACCTTAAAGTTGAATGCATTGAGCATTAAAATTTTATCACATTTAAGCCAGAAGAGTCTCTGTGAATGGTCACTTTGACCTTTCTTCTTTTCTCCCACCATGTCAGTGTTAAACTTGAAAGACTAGTATCTCTGACTCATTGAGATTTGACCAGGGCACTGCAACACTGTCCTGAGAAAATAAACATTTGAGCCACCAACCATAACCGCTTGATAGGAACCCATGTCAAATTATCATTTTCAAAGGGAAATTGATATGCAACGTAGTTCAGAGATTTTAGGCTGTCAGACAAAAGAAAAGATTATCTTGGGAAAATGTAAGAACCGCTGTGTATGATTGGTCAGAGTAAATTGAGGCATACACTTTGGAAGTAATGTGAATTTAAAGTGATGACCTGAGTTTAAATTCTTTAGTACAAAATCCTGAGATGAGAAGTTTGGCTTTGAGGAAGCCTAAAAAGAATAGTGCTTTCGGCGTTAAACAAGAAAAGGGGACAAGGTGGATGTCCTGTAAGAGAAGACAGGTTTTAGTGCTAGGACGCACAATTTCTGAAAGAGAACAGCATTAAGCTTTCTGGGAGAGACAGGACAGTCTGAAGATGGAAGTCAGAAGTCCAGAAATAAATGACGTGTTCAGAATAAAAGACTAAGAAGTCCAGGAACAGAGGAAGCATTCAGAATAGGAAGACTAGAGAATAGGAAGATGTGATACAAGGGTCACAAAATACTCCAGCTAATAAAAAGAAAATGCAGTTAGTTTCAAAACAGAATGTGTAATTATTAAATCATTACCAAGCGTTCTGACAGAAATCTATTGATTGCTTTCTGGGCCAAACACCTGGATCTTACTGTCAATAATCTTTCATGTATTTAAGTGCAATTAAAAAAAAAACAACTGACAATCAATCAATAATCAGACTTGCTGGAAATGATGCTGCAGGTGCATTCTGCCTTGAAGTGGAAGGTGCTGGAATGCAGATATACTCTCACATTACCAGCATCACCAACTTCACGAAAGTATGGAATGCAACCTATTCAATTTTGCCATGCAATGGACTACTACAATGCAGCCTAAAAAGATTTCTACCAAAAAGGCATGTAAAAGACTAATACAATGCAACCTATTTGATTCTGCCAAAAGGGCATGTAACATACTAGTACAATGCTGCCTATTTGATTCTGTCACAAGGGCATATAACAGACTAATACAATGCAACCTATTCGAGTCTGTCACAATAGCATATAACAGACTAATACAATGCAGCCTTTACATTACTCCCAAAAGGGCAAGTAACAGACTAGTACAATGCAGCCTTTACATTACTCCCAAAAGGGCAAGTAACAGACTAGTACAATGCATCCTTTACATTACTCCCAAATGGGCAAGTAACAGACAAGTACAATGCAGCCTTTACATTACTCCCAAAAGGGCATGTAACAGACAAGTACAATGCAGCCTTTACATTACTTCCAAAAGGGCATATAACATACTAGTACAATGCAGCCTTTACATTACTCCCAAAAGGGCATGTAACATACTAGTACAATGCAGCATTTACATTTCTGGCAAAGTACACAACAGTCTACTAAAATGCATCCTTTTCATTTCTGCTGTAAGTGTAACACACTACAATAGTCTGTTGTTAATCAGCATACTTAATATTCAAATTTCAAGTTTAAAACTGGGACTATAACTACACAGGGATATACTTCTCTGCCTCACCAATTATCAGTTATAACAATGGGACTATAATTACACAGGGATTTACCTCTCCTCTGCCTCAACAAATATCAGTCATAACAATGGGACTATAATTACACTGGGATATACCTCTCC
Source organism: Sinohyriopsis cumingii (assembly GCA_028554795.2). NCBI lineage: Eukaryota > Metazoa > Mollusca > Bivalvia > Unionida > Unionidae > Sinohyriopsis > Sinohyriopsis cumingii. The sequence continues at coordinate 98,730,719 of CM068832.1, forward strand.
TCTGCCCCACCAATATCAGTCATAACAATGGGACTATAATTACACAGGGATTTACCTCTCCTCTGCCTCAACAAATATCAGTCATAACAATGGGACTATAATTACACTGGGATATACCTCTCCTCTGCCTCACCAAACATCAGTCATAACAACGGGACTATAATTACATGGGGATATACTTCACCTTCTCTAGACTCTGCCCCACCAATATAAGTTATAACAATGGGACTATAATTACACTGGGATATACCTCTCCTCTGCCTCACCAAATATCAGTTACAACAATGGGACTATAATTACATGGGGGATATACTTCATCTTCTCTGCCTCACCAAATATGTCAAAAGAATGGGACTAAAATTACACAAGGATAAACCTCTCCTCTGCCTAACCAAATATATGTCATAACAATGAGACTAAATTTGCACAGGGATATACCTCACCTTCTTTCTCATACACTGGGACTTTCTGTCACTACACAAATTACCTTACAGCACCCGACTTATACACCATACTGCAGTCCTTACAATATACTCAGTTTTCAAATTAATAGGGCCCCTGTGTTACATTTATGAAGCCCATATCAGTTTCCAAGGCTCTTGCCAATCATTGCATGGTTTCTACTGAATATTACTTGCTTCCTAACTCACAATAATTATGAATATTTTTATGTAATTCCTTCAAAATAACATTATTAATTCAATATTCTGAATAACTGTTGCATTTTTTCATGTTCTTATTCAGGATAAAAATGATTACATGTACATATCAGAATTGACGTAACTAAGTGCTTTCATAGATCTCCATCATGGTTTATTTTAGTGCTTTCATTGAACTCTTATCATGGGCTGTTTTAATGCATTCACAGAACTCTATCATGGGCTGTTTTAATGCCTTCACAGAACTCTATCATGGGCTGTTTTTGTGACTTCACAGAACTCTGTGATGGGTTGTTTTTAATGCCTTCAAAGAACTCCACAATGGGCTGTTTTTTAGTGCATATGCAGAACTCCATGGGTTGTTTTGGTGGCTTCAAAGAATTCCATCATGGGTTGTTTTAGTGCCTACACAGAACTCCCATCATGAGTTGTTTTGGTGCCTACACAGAACTCCCATCATGGGTTGTTTTACAACCTTCACAAAACTCCATCAGAGTTATTTTTTTGTGACTTCACAGAACTCCATCATGGGTTGTTTTGGTGGCTTCAAAGAATTCCATCATGGGTTGTTTTGGTGGCTTCAAAGAATTCCATCATGGGTTGTTTTAGTGCCTAAACAGAACTCGCATCATGGGTTCTTTTACAACCTTCACAGAACTCCATCAGAGTTACTTTTAGTGACTTCACAGAACTCCATCATGGGTTGTTTTAAGTACCTTCACAAAACTCCATCTTGGGTTGTTTTGAACTCAATCAAAGGTTGTTTTAGTGCCTATAGTATATAGAAGTCTATTTATTGTGCCTACACAGAACTCCATCATGAGTTTTCATTCAGGTATTTTGGAACAACCATTTTATTTGGGATTAATTATTAACACAGGCATTATCTGCACCCGAATGGGCAAGTTATTATTCACTGTACCAATACTGATCCCTGAAGTCATTAATTTCACAGAGCTCACAATTAATGGCAGTCTGCAAGCTGAATGAAGCCTAATATATTTATTGCCAGATGAATTCATGAATTCATTAATCTGCTATCATAGAGGGGCCCCGAGTGGCCGAATGGTCTAAAGCACTCACGGTTATGGATCACTGCCATCTCACCTGTCTGCGAGGGTTCGAGACTCGGGCTCAACCAATGTGGTTATGTAAGATAGTTTGCTGGTAGCTTCTTGTGGGTCAGTGGTTCTTTCCGGAGTTTTTCCTGGTTCTTCCTCCACCATATATACTGGCTGCAATGTGTAGCCTATTTTGTGCTGAAAAATGGCATTAAACCCTACAACAACAACAACAAGCTATCATAGGTAATACTGAAAATCTAAATGATAACATGGTGTCTGTGTTCTCTGTGAACTAATATCACAAATTTATGTTGTTCCTTTGGGGAAAAAACAATTAGGACACAACGAATCATACCAAAGAAAAAATGTGTGCACCCAGGAACCCAACCTACTTAAATTCAATGGTTCCATCCATATACATTTTAGTCAAGTACACACACACGCACACAAAAAACAGTACCAGTGGTGCCATTTTTCATACATGAACTGCTGACTTTTGACAAAAAACTGACATGAACTGACACAAGCTGGATAAAAAATAAAAACTGCGACATGAACTGACACAAACTGAAAAAAAAAAATAAAAACTGAAAATTAGAGGACCTTCCTATTCTATATTTTTTTTCGCTCCATTACCAGTATGTATCAGACGTACTTTTATCTTGGCGTCATTAATTTGCTGGTGCTATAATTAATCATTGATATGAAAATTAAATCTTCATGTATATCTGTAGGTAGGTAGGTACAGGGTTTAATGGCACATCAACACAATCCTGGCTATACAATGTCATTAAAAAGGATAGTTATAAACATATATGTTAGAGGTTTACCACAGCATTTGGTGGTATGTACCACTATTCAGTTACTTCAGTTGTTTCCATCAGTAAGGAATGCAGTGAAGTTCACAAGAAATCTTGTTATGAACAGAACAATATTAAAAGCATGTTTTTATTTCCCATGACAAAATAATTCCAAAATATTTTTTGAGCAAAACAACTGTATTTGTCTGAAACTAATTTCAAAATATTACAAAATTAATTATATTTATGAAACTTTAATAAAAATGCCTGACATATGTCATGTATGTACAGCTATACATTAAGTATAAAGGAATGTTGTGAAAAATATTCAAAATAAATTCAACTTTTTGTAAAAAATTGGATTTATAAAAAAAAAATTGTCATTTATTTTAGATATTTGCTAGTGTATATAATGTATTAATTATATGTACACCTTTACTAGTGTATATATTGTATTAATTATATGTACATCTTTACTAATGTATCCGTTTATATGTGTATACAATATGTTAAGTACATGTACCCCTTTATAGGTGTATATAATGTGATATGTACCTGTATTCCTTTATAGATGTATGCAATGTGTTAAGTACATGTATTCCTTTATAGGTGTATATACAATGTGTTAAGTACATGTATCCCTTTATAGGCATATACAATGTGTTTGGTATATGTATCCCTTTATGGGTATATACAATGTGTTTGGTATATGTATTCCTTTATAGGTATATACAATGTGTTTCATACATGTATTCATTTATAGGTGTATATAGTACAGGTGTATATACAATGTGTTAAGTACATGTATCCCTTTACAGGTGTATATAATACAGGTGTATATACAATGTGTTATGTACATGTATTCCTTTATAATGTAGTATCAAGAATCAGCCAGAAGATTTTTGGGACAGCAAATGTTCTCTGTTTGAATTTTATGTAATTTGTCTAGTCCACTAAATAATGTCTCATTTGTTTAATCAGTGTGTTTGTTTATGTCTAAAAGCCCTCTCTGATAAAAATCAGATCTTGTCAAGGGGCTGAACAAAAACCACTAGAAGGCTTTGCACTGGATTCAACCCTACCTGCATAAGATAGAGCAGTTAAATCTGTGTATCAAGATCAACTCATTTCAGTCAGCAATCAAACATTGTTTTAAATATTATTAATGTAACATCATTAAAGTATGAAACATTAATAAGTGGCTTATCCTAAATTATTGCAAATATATGCAATCAAGCTTAGTACAAGAAACAGAAACATAGTTTTCATGTTGTTGTTTCTCAGAATAAATGTCCATGTTTTCTGAAGAAACAAACCTAGTTTTGATCTGAATCAACTATGGCACCAGAATGTATCCAGATGCATATGCAAAAAGTAGTGACATAATACACAATGTTCAGACTGGTACACAAATGATCTGTGAAATTCTAGTCCCAGCTTAAGGTAATGCTAACAATGGTGGGTCAGCATATGGTGGGGGGGAGGGGGACTAACAACAACTTTAAGGTTTTACAGTTAATGGTAGGACTGGTCATCTTCGCTAGCCAAGGTTCCAATATGTTAACCCTATCTACACATTGGGAGATCGGTCAGCTATTTCTGTGCCTTGTCCAAGCTGCCTCTCTTATTATGAAATGCCAACTAACCAATAGCAGGCAACAGACTTCAAAAGGATACTTTGTATGTTTAACGTCTAAACCATGACTATGTACCAGACTGAAACCGTTACACAGACCAGCAGTGGAAAGTCTTTTGAGTCCATTTCAGTTGTGTGCTCCCCTTGTTTTGATCATGTTGGAGCAATGCTAAAATTTAAACAACTAAACTGACTGGATGTGGCGGCTTTCCACTGCATCCAACGAAATTCACAGAGCCAAAATATTTGCATCGACCTGCCAACATGTAGACAGAGTTGACATATCAGAACCCTGGCTAGCGAAGATGGGCTGTTTTGGGCAGGAATCAAACACACGACTCTTGGATTTATTAAAAGACTGATGTTCTATTTTGTGGCTAAAGTGAACACTATTCTTAATAACCATATACTTATTTATCTGTTTCAAAATGTATTCTCTCTCTCCAATTGTTTGCATACCTAAATATAAATGTGTGCATGTACCTCTGTTAATGATTACATTAGGGGAAGGCAGATTGTCTATTCTAGGATATGCAAATGTGGGATTCCTGCTAACTTTGAACAAATACACTAAAACCAAGTTTTCAAACTTACCTTTATTTCTTCATGAAATATCTCCCACAGCCAGAAACTTTCCCCTTTTGTTATATTAGGGGTCAGTTTTTCCCCCAATTTTCAGATCCAGGATACCTACCTACATATTTGTATTTAGTGCTGCACTTTAAACAATTCTACCACCCCATAATGCCAGTGCCCTGGCACATTTATAAAATCCCGATGATCATAAGTTTAAATTTATAAAATCCCCAAAATCCTAATAATGACGTGTAAATTTATAAAATTCCCAAAATCCTGTTAATCACAGAAGTAAATTTATAAAATCCACAAATCCTGATGATCACAGGTGTAAATTTACAAAATCCACAAATCCTGATGATCACAGGTGTAAATTTATAAAATCTCCAAATCCTGAGGATCACAGGTGTAAAATTTTATAAAATCCCCAAATTCTGATGATCATAGGTCTAAATTTATAAAATCCCAAAAATCCTGATGATCACAGGTGTAAATTTATAAAATCTCCAAATCCTGATGATCACAGGTGTATAAATTTATAAAATCTCCAAATCCTGATGATCACAGGTTTAAATTTATAAAATCCCCAAAATTACAGGTGTAAATTTATAAAATCCCCAAATCCTGATGATCATGGGTGTAAATTTATTAAATCCCTAAATCCTGAGACTGTAATCAGGTGTAAAGTTATAAAATCCCCAAATCCTGATGATCATAGATATACAGATGTACATCAAAGGTCACGCTTATAATTTAACCAACGTGCAACACTGTATGCATGTATGTATGTATGCATGTATGTATCTTTACACAGGGTAACTTTTCTAATCAAGGACTCTTTTCCTTGATGCCTTCTTAGGAATAAAGCAATACAATGTACACGTACAAAAGTAAATTATTTTTTAGTTTAACAATATTTAATATTTTAAACAAAATTCTATTATAATCTTAAAATAACATCTACATACTCAAATTTCCTCTTAAATACTGTAATATTTTCTGCTGATTTTATATACAACATAAATCTGTCCATCTGTCTGTCTGTCTGTCTGTCTATCTCTACCTGTCTGTCCCATTTGTCATCTGGCCTGTAACTTCAATACCTGTCACTAGGTAGTACAACCCAAGACCATCATGACCCAGTTTATATTTATAGTCAACCTAGCATTGTTGTGTCTGGCCAACTACATGTCAATAGTCAATTGGTAAAATCACACACATGTACAAGTCTGCCCTAGTTATTCTATAATCATAGATATCCAAAAGAAGAATGTAATGGAACTGTCAAATAGGAATTTTCACAAGGTTCAGTCCAGAACCAGAAAATACACAAGGAGACAGCTAATAAACAGGCAATCCATTCCAAACACTATCCTATATAATACATTTTTCTACATTAATGTAAATTTGAACAGTACATTTTGTAATGAAGGAAAGTATGTATTATATGGACCAGACTAAATACTATGTGAATATGCACCAGTCTATGAATACACTTGGATTAGTATTTGATTACCAGTCTATGAATACACTTGGATTAGACTTGGATTACCAGTCTATGAATACACTTGGATTAGACTTTGATTACCAGTAGGTGATTTGGTTGTAAACTGTCTTTGTACTGAATGGCTTTACATACACAAACATACCAGCAAAATAAATGTTGTATACTTTGTCTGCAAGGTAAAAAGAGATTTGTTCCCGATATACTGAGACATTAACTTTGAAAGACAAATTTAGTCTAAACAATGATAAGAAATGACATTTAATTTTCTGGGTGGGGGACTGCAAAATCTGGTTCTTTAAACAGCTTGAAAGAATATTTTGGATATTCTTGCTTTCATTTATAACATACAAACACAAAACTTCTTTCCATTATATCTACTGAAAAATACACTATCTTAGGGTGAAAAAAAATATTCCTGCTCAAAAGAAAATCCCAGACCCAAGATCAATCCCACCCTTCAACCCCCAAATTAAATGGTCAGTCCCTAATTTGGCTCACCAGAGAACTTAATTTTGACCAGTCAACTTGAAGTTAGGTGTTCACTTGTCATATAGAGTACAACGTAATTGCTGAACACCTGCAATGATATGCTACATGAAGTAAAACACTTCAGATTGAGAGTGGGCCCTTAACACATTGTTTTTTCTATTTGGTGCACCTTTTTTACTGCCAGAAACCAGCATCCCCTGATGCCCCATAGAATCTTCCCTTCATCTCATTAAGTTACACAGCTAATCATAGCTTTAATAAAATAACTCACCACTTCTTAAAATTTCATTTATTTTATGGATCAGCCAAAAAATTGAAAAATATTTTACCTATGAGACGACATTACAGATTTCACTAGTCTTGGTCAAAGAGATGTTTGTTTTGTGTCTGACATCACTGGAACAAACATCTATGTGATCATTACCAGGATATCCCACTTGCGAGTTCTTCCACCCATGCTACATAGGCCTGCCAATCCTTTAATAATGGTGGTGCTCAACAGTTTCGTATTTTGCATAGGGTTAGAATTTTAAAGAAAAAGAATTTCCCGGGATTTCTTCACTGGTTATACTGGCTATATAATAAAGGCTTTGTATATCTTGGGCATTGTTAAAAGAACTTTTAATTCCCTTTATTTTGATGTATGATTGATGGGTGTAATTTAGGTTCTAGAGTATACAGCTTGGGCTCACTTAAGGTGTGCTCATATAAAAAAAACTGCTAGCTCCACATGGTCATTTTCACTTCCTGGACTTCAGAGGTAAATTGTAAAAAAAGAGCAGATAACTTTTTTACTTTTCAGATATTCTGTAATTGGTTCATTGCACTTTCAGTAGCTGCTATTGTCTACTTCAGCTAAATTCGTTTTCCCTATTTTAATAACTGCTAAAGTTAGTGTACTTTTGATTAATTCTGACTAATTTGTTAAGCACATGGGAGCATCCATTTTGTTATACTGTGTGCTTAGATGATGTACAATTTCCACAAGTACAGTATCCAAAGAAATGTCAGCCATATTACATAAAAGTAGCATAGTGGTATGCCAACATTATCGCTACTGTGCATGTTAAAATGCAAACAACTTCACCTTACATATGTCACTCTCTGAAAAGTACATAATAACTGGTGAGCACCCCCAATACTGACTGATTGCTAATTTGGACCTATAAAGAACGAGTTCTGAAATTGTGAAATAATGGTTATCAGAAAAATCATTCTGAGACTGAATAAGAATAATGTCCATTATTATATGCTCATTTTTTTCTCCGTTAACTTTACATTGTCAGAATCATTCAACATTACCTGATACTGAACTCGCGTGCAAATACACATACTGCATTCACATGCATAAAGGAACTACTTTCTATTGCAAACAAAAAATGGACGAAGACGCCAGCACTTTTGATTTGTAAACAAATCATTTACACTCGCGTAAGAGGTGCTTTATGTTGTGGTTGTTTAAATTTGTTTCTGAATGAATTAAAACTGATGTTTCGTGGACTGCCACATACCAGCTGCTTTGGCACATTCCACGTTAAATTTGTTAATACAATGTTTCAGATTTAGGCTAGCTACAGTATACAACAGACACAAGAAAGGGTCGTTATAAATAACATACAAGTGACAAGTCATATACTGTCTTCTTTAGCTGGTGATAAGAATGGCAAAAAAATATACTTAACAGTTTTACATCCTGAATTTCCTCAAAATGTACTTTCTTAGTTCTGCAAATCCAAATTACACGAGCCATATCATGGGTTCTCAATCTTGATTAACATTTCTAAATTGTAATGTAATTTCGATAAGTGTAATTACATTCTCCTTACTGCACTCAAAATGAAATATGCATTAACAGTAAATTCCACAGCATCTTTTGATAATTGCAATTGAAAGACTTCATATTTTTCCCATATTATGATTTCAAACATTCAATGACAGAAACAGAAACACATCTGCAGATGTCAACAAGCTTCTCCCTCGCTTCTTTAATCCCATGTATTTCATGTGGAACTGTCACATAAAAAACCAGTCCATAATCATGAAATTTCATAGAATAAAAATAAAATACCAAAATCTGTTCATTCCAGATCAAATGGAAGAGTTGTTGCAATGTGCATTCATTCACAATATGACACCAAATTTCAATTTTAACTAGACACGCCATTTTCTTTCGAAAGTTATGTTGAGTGCACGACTAAGTTCAAATTTATCTAGGCAGAGTTATATGTGCAACAATAATGTTGTTGTTGTGAAATGATGAATATGCGCTTGTGTCTTTAGTTTGGAATGCGGCATACATTCCGTTACTTTGTTCCATGTAGTGTATTTTGTTAATATAATTAAGCATTAGGTAGAATTAAAAATTTTTAGCATATAATAAAGGTCATGCAGTATTTCCATTTGAAAAACTCGTTCATATTTTCCCATACAAATGCAGTAACCTATAATTATCTGAGACAGAGTAAAAGAGTGATAATTATTTGAGACAAAGTAAAACAATGTCAATTGTTTGAGGCAGAGTAAAAGAATGTCCATTATCTGAGACAGATTAAAAGAATGGTAATTATTTGAGACAGAGTAAAACAATGTCAATTGTTTGAGGCAGAGTAAAAGGATGTCCATTATCTGAGACAGAATAAAAGAATGATAATTATTTGAGACAGAGTAAAAGAATGACAATTATCTAAGACAGAGTAAAAGAATATCATTTACCTGAAGCAGAGATAAGAAAAATGTCCATTATTTGAGACAGAGTAAAAACAATGTAAATTGTTTGAGGCAGAGTAAAAGAATGATAATTATTTGAGACAGAGTAAAAGAATGACAATTATCTAAGAGTAAAAGAATGTCCATTATCAGAGACAAAGTAAAAGAATATCAATTACCTGAAGCAGAGTACGAAAAATGTCCATTATTTGAGACAGAGTAAAAACAATAACGAGATTTTCATCATTGCACATTCATAACTATTTTCATTTTGGACAGACTTGATATTATAATAGATGTTTCAGTGGAAAACAATTAAAACTGGTCAGGAAGAGTGATAATATTTTCAAGATGGCTACGTAGCCATTTTGTGAGGTTTGATCAATAACATTTTCAAACTGGAGCAACCTGAGCTGAAACCAATAACTGAACATTCAAACCAAACTAATTCTTGCAATTATTTTGACAGAAAAATCAATACTAGATATCTGTTTTGTTTATCTATCAAGTTTGGCAGCAATCACTATGAAACAAAACCAAGGAAAAATGTAAACTATGCAATGCTGAATTAGTTTACAATGGACCTCAGAAGGCAATTATAAGTATCACAATTCTGAGTAGTCACTCACAGTACCATTTCCATTCATTCTCATTCAGGCACTCTTAAAAAGATAACATGTACATGTAACATGCTAAGTTAATAAAAAGCATAATATACATACATATGATTCTACTGGCAGTAGGACAAAAGTACTGTTTCACAGGCAGTCTGATGCACAAACTTTGTTATCAACGAAATCTACTGCTTTTGAAAATCCAACAATTCTTTTAACAAATTGAGAAAAGAAGAAAAAAATGCATTTTTGCACATTCTATCCACACATTACAGAAAAACACCTGGAACCAGACTGAGACTGAAACTTATATCAGTGGTATGACTGGCACAATGATGTATGTTTGAGTAATTGGATTAAAGCTACTATGTGTAAACAAGTTGTTTTACTGATTAGGCCAAATACAAAAACATGTGTGAATCTGGTTACAATGAAAACAATTTCAGGGTAGGTAGGTTAGTACAAAGATTTTTTCTTTTCTATTTTTAGTCTCTATGTATTTAAATAAAGCATGAACTATAAAATAAACTTCATTTGCATCCTGCATTTAACTTAGATTGCAGTTGCATCCCTTTGTTACATTTTTTTTTCTCCCAAATATTTTTTCTCTCCAAAAGCTAGTTTCATTTTTCTTTTAATGTTGGGTCAGCAGTTATACACAAGGACAGTCTGGTAACGAGAATCACAAATACATTTTTTAGGTGGCTTTACCTATTTGTTTGATTCTGGAGGTTTTAAGAGGAATAATGCAAGGAAGCGCACACATTGCAAAAATGTAATGTGCTCTTTCTGCCAATTCTAAAGAAGAAAAAAAAAAAGAACAAAACAGAAAAAAAGAAAAAAAATAGGAGGCTGAAGAATACAATTCAAGTCCAATTATGAACTTCCTCTTCAGGCATTACTGAGCTTAGAGGAGTATTGGAGATAAGTCAAGCAGGATTAAAAATCCAGCTACAGGAAACCTGAAGTAGAAACCGAGTGACAGACACATTCTACTGCTGATAGAGAGTGGCTGTTCTCCACTGTTCACAAAATACAAAGAGGGAATCTGGACCAGACTTTTGTGGGCAATGTCACTGAAGTAAATCATGCTATACTTTGACTCAACAACCACTGATTTACAGTATTTCAGGCTGGAAATGTGAATATTTATTACAGAAATTAATAAATTGATGACCTGAGTGCCTGTGATTACTGCCAGCCTCTCTCCTGTCCCACCATTCCCTACTGGGATTAGACAGACTCTAATGCTCAAGTAACCATTCACAGAGTTCCCAAACTTTTTTAATGAAACATTTCAATGTTATTTTCGGCCACTTACTGGATGAAATTCATTTTTTCAAAGGTTCACTTTTAACTTTTACCGAATGGATTTAAATAACATAGTGACTTAGCAATAAACGCCATTTTAAAATCAAAAGCTATTTTATTTTCAACTCTCCAAAAACATCATTATTACCACATACAAAAAACAGGATGTATCACCAGAATCAAGTACAATTACCGCAATTCACATAAATCTGCATTTAACTCATTTTAAGTTACAGAGTGGTAACTTTACTCTGCTTAACTACATGTTTACATGTGAACATATTAAAAAAAAGGCTTTTACAAAAGGGTTGTTTTAAGTTTGACAAGACGCCCATATAAATTATATACCTTTAAATAAAAGATGGACTGATTATTTTTATAAATCCATCTATGCAGGTATCAGGGAACATTTTTTTCATTCACTCATGCTTGGGATGAGCATGTTTAACAGATAATAGTCCATGTCATCAACATGATATACCTATCACAACACCATACTAGTCCATGTCGTCACTTTACTCAACATGATATACCTATCACAACACCATACTAGTCCATGTCGTCACTTCACTCGACATGACATACCTAACACAACACCATACTAGTCCATGTCGTCACTTTACTCAACATGACATACCTATCAGAACACCATACTAGTCCATGTCATCAACATGATATACCTAACACAACACCATACTAGTCCATGTCGTCACTTTACTCAACATGATATACCTATCACAACACTATACTAGTCCATGTCATCAACATGATATATCTAACACAACACCATACTAGTCCATGTCGTCACTTTACTCAACATGATATACCTATCACAACACTATACTAGTCCATGTCATCAACATGACATACCTAACACAACACCATACTAGTCCATGTCGTCACTTTACTCAACATGATATACCTATCACAACACCATACTAGTCCATGTCGTCACTTCACTCAACATGATATACCTATCACAACACTATACTAGTCCATGTCGTCACTTTACTCAACACGATATACCTATCACAACACCATAATAGTCCATGTCGTCACTTTACTCAACATGATATACCTATCACAACACTATACTAGTCCATGTCATCAACATGATATACCTAACACAACACCATACTAGTCCATGTAGTCACTTTACTCAACATGATATACCTATCACAACACTATACTAGTCCATGTCGTCACTTTACTCAACATGATATACCTAACACAACACCATACTAGTCCATGTAGTCACTTTACTCAACATGATATACCTATCACAACACTATACTAGTCCATGTCATCAACATGATATACCTAACACAACACCATACTAGTCCATGTCGTCACTTTACTCAACATGATATACCTATCACAACACTATACTAGTCCATGTCGTCACTTTACTCAACATGATATACCTATCACAATACTATACTAGTCCATGTCGTCACTTTACTCAACATGATATACCTATTGTCACAACACCATACTAGTCCATATCATCAACATGATATATACCTATCACAACACCATACTAGTCCATGCTGTCACTTTACTCAACATGATATACCTATCACAACACCATACTAGTCCATGTCATCAACATGATATACCTATCACAACACTATACTAGTCCATGTCGTCACTTTACTCAACATGATATACCCATCACAACACTATACTAGTCCATGCTGTCACTTTACTAAACATGATTTTAAAAAACTGACACCCAACACAAGCTTGATACTAGAAGTGTTTTTAATCTGTGGTCTTCACTCTTAACAGCATTTTCATGTCCTGAACCCATTTTAGTATAACGTTTGTCAGGTGCCTGTATAAACACAAAGTTGGCTTCCTTTATTACATGATCTAGCCTAACGAGGGGCCAAAGGAAGGAAATGTAAACAATAATTGATGCACATTAAATGTCCAGCAATGCTGAGCTTGTTAAGGGAAGAAAATACAGATCCAGTAACATTTTCCTCAGTACATTCAAATCTTACACAGTCAAGATAAAAGGAAAATATCTGCATTTCCTATAGCCTGATAATTTTTTTAAAAACAAAAACATATTTTAATGTGATTTTAATGTGGTATCTTTATACCATGGAGGAAAAAGTGCCAGAGTCAGTAATGAAAAACAAGGATGGTCATCCAACCAGAAACACACATTCGGGGGAGGGGGGGGAGGAGGAGGCAGGCTTTACACTGGCTGGTGTCCTACCATCTACTTTCAACATAATCAGACTATGGGCTGAATAATTAAAGCAGTCACTGAAATGACACCCAGAGAATGGGATTCTGCACTAAAAAGTACCCCATGAGTCAGTAGATTTAATACTTATTTAGCAAGGTCTGATATTAAAATTCCCCCAAAAGGTGAGTTGGGGTTGTCAAGGTTACCAATGACAACATTGCTCAGCTATCTAACCCAAGATTTATCACAATTTCATTCAATTTACATATCAAAAAAGGGAATTGAAGAAGATAAGCTTTTTATTATTTTCTATGAGACCATACACCAGATAGTCTGATACAGTGTCATTGCTACATTGGCTTTCTTACCTTCCATGTAAGAAAAGATCCCCCTTTGTGGAGAACTAACATATAACCAGTCTACCTGAATAATATAATCACCAGAGTGCTTGGATTGACATTACAGTAGAAGGCAAGCATCCAAATGACCCGTACAGCAAATGTATCTCAACTGACTGAAGAGTTCCACAACTTCAGAAAATTCCAACATTTAACTCATGCTCAGTTCATCAGTTCAATTTATGACTGAATTACACACTTTTTATTTCATTAATGAGTGGCTGAAAATTCATAGCTTTCAGTGCAAATTTCATCAATATCTGCAATCAAATCCTTCCCCACAACTATTTCCTGATTTCACAGTAATGTGGGAACTCTTCATTCACTCTGTATGACACATCAGAAATAAATTCTGCAACACTTTTGCTAAGATTTCATCATTTCTGTGTTATATTTTTTATCAATGACCATCAACCACATACTCTTGAATGGGGTCTTGGCTAAATCCGACCCCTGCATTAGCAATGAAATCACTCATCATTAAGTTTCTTTGCAAATAAGTGCAGGCTATTCACAACTCTGGATGCTTCAATTTAGTCGGTTGTAGCAATCCTATTTTCTTGGGAATTTATTTACACTCCTTGAGTCATTCGAATGGACTGATGCTCTAATGGCAAAAATGAATTTCCAGGACTCAAGATACAAACATTTCTTTTTTTAACTGCCAAGTGTTCAAACCATCACTGATATTCTAGCGAAAAGAAATTTAAATTTACTGTTGTGGCAGCCATATTGGATGCACTATCGGCACAATTTTCATTTAGGAAAAATGAGATTAGATTAGAACACTTTTAGTGAAAACCACAGACCTTCGTGGCCCTCCATTAAGTAGAATTAGTACAAAGATTTTCTATATGTTTATTGTGACAGCCATATTGGATCTAAGCTAACAGCAAAATGTCTTTTAGTTAAAACCCTATGTTGATCTGACAATCAATTCTGAAGGAGAAGGAGTACCATGAGTTTTAAGATGGCCACCACAGTGGCTAAATTAAATGTCAGATGGGCATCAATTCATTCAGGATCAACCAAATACCACAAGAATATTTCTGGTGAAAAGAACACATTGACATGACTTTCCAAATTGGACGGGGAGTAAGATTTAGAGCCCATGTCCATTTTTTTAGGTCAGACTGGCACCGTTTTCATTCAGGATCAATTAGTTATCATAAATCATCTTCTGATGAAAACCCATTGTTGATAAGACTTGTATTTTAGTACAAGCACTAAAGCATGTGTGAATTCATCTTGAAAACAGTTCAAATCTGTCTGCAGACTCAAGTTAGAAAGAACAAACAACAACTGTAATTGCTTCAGCCATGTGTACATAGAACAAGTGAAAGTGACAACTGTAATTCTGTACACTGTAGTGGAATCAAAGGTCTGGGCTAGATGGCACAGTTCTGTACCCTGTAGAGTGGAATCAAAAGTCTGGGCTAGATGGCACAGTTCTGTACCCTGCAGATGTAGATTTGAACTGAAACAGCATAGATGGATGTCTTTTCAATATCCACAGCAGCAGCAACAAAATATCCATCGTTCTCACAGACCTTTGTGGGCACAGGTACAAATAATCATATTAAGAAAGGACATCTTTTACCAAGCCATTCAAAACCAAACAGATTTTGAGCCTGTAGAAGCAGACTTAATGATTGTCATATCAAACAAAGTAACCTCATTTAACCACAGTCCAATAAATCCACACCCCAAACCTGTCTTGATTATGATGGACAATATGGGGTTATGGTATCTACTGTTTTAGTCTGATAAATCAACCCCGCAAATCTGTGTTGATACTGATGGACAATGTTGTCAGTCTGATGTCACCTATTCATTAAAACATACAAGTTTGCTGCATGAAAATTATTCCGGAACAAACTCGCATACAATTTAGACACATATCAGTAAGTGGTAACAGCCGTATCAAGCATGAAATTTAAAATGGCTACAGGACTGATGGTTGTGCTATTCCAGGTGGATTTACAAGTCACCAAACATGACATGCTCATGAAATAAAATCTACATGTCACCAAAAGAACCCTTCAGCCGACGGTAGCTGCACAGCCATGAGAAATATCGGTAAGTGTATAACATGTACACCGATGTGTGCAGACAAATTTGCATGCAGATAATTGTAGCTTTTAATGAGTAAGTGATATCAGTCCCTCACCCAAAAATCAATATCATCATGGGTGAAGGGCTGATTTATCAGCCTGGTACTGTTTTTGTTATAAGTTATACCAACTTTTACCATGCAAACCTGAGACAAAAATAGGTACAGATACTATCCACACGGGTAACAACAACAACTACCATATATTTACTCACTTATAAGTCAAGTCCAAGTATAAACTGCACTGACCCAGATCTGTCATCGCATAATGTTCAGATCTGGGTCTGTGCAGTTTGATAGGAGTAATCAGTAGAATAAACAGCAGACCCTGTTCTGCAGCCACATTATAGTACGGTATATCAGGAATTTTGCTGTTCACAGTTTAACTTAATTTACTACATTGGTAAATAATTGCATCATAACAATAGCAACAATACAAAGGCTAAGTACCAAAATATTTCAGTACCTCTGGATACACAGTATTTCTGTCGCTATCGAGATTTATAATTTTGAACCATGGTATTCTTCAGTCAGTAGAAAAAATTAGAGACACACAACCATTTTATCACAATATCTTTTGAAGAATTTTTATATGAAACATTTAGACATGCTGTAATATCATTAAATTTATAACATTACTCTTAGGGAATTTCACACATTTTTTTAACTAGGGAAATTGCCGATTAGTATGGATGAAAAGTACTACAAAAACCACTTGAACAAAATACCACGGTAAATCGGTGTACCGTGCACCTGTAAACTGTGCACTTGGCAAGCAGCAAATTGCTACTAAACAATTCACTGAGAGGTCTGTATGATAAGGGGCTCAACAAAGGCAGATCAAAAACTGATTCCTGCATCTTTTATGACAGAAACTAAGGTTAGATTTTTAGTTGTTTTCCACACAATACTGTAATTACTTTTCTTCAGTTTTTATTCTTTTTTTCACATGAACAAAATAATTCTAGAACAAAATATTATAGCTTAAAATTTGGAAAATATTAAATAAAAAAATTAATTAATTAAAATTCTCTATCACTAGAGAACAAAACAGGACTCGTTTGTATCTTAATGGTGAATAAAAAAAATTAACCTCAGTACTGCAAAAGTGTATGCTAATTCTGCATTCAATCCTAGAATTTCCCCTGATATGCTTTATAATTAAAATAAAAACAATTACTTCTTAACACATTTTGCTACCAGACTTCTAATTATGCATCTAGATTTGCTCCTTAAACATGCTTGGTTACTTTTTATTTCATGTCTAAGCAATGATAATGATGATAACAACACCAATAATAATAATAATAATATCATCTCATATATTTATTTCCAACATATGGTCTCATTTGATACCTGGGGAAAAAAATGCATTACTGCGAAGCATTCCCTGCTGAACACGTAAGACTTGGTTCTGTGGTGTCCAATGCAAGGCCCCGCAACTGCCCTATTGACCACTGCATGGCTACTACATGGTGAGTACAATCAATACAACAAAGTACAAAAGTGGTAAATTACATAACATGATGCCGATTCATGTTTAATGCAATCTGCAGAGCTCCTGAGCAAAAAATGTATGCCTCTTAAGAAATGCAACCTGTATGCACTGTACTTGGTAAATGCATCACACATCGATGTTACTGGTCCTTTTAGTCAAAATATGTAAATATGTAATTTTACATGTCAAGTTCTACTTAAAACTTACCGTATGTAGCGTGACACGGCAAAAGAATCAACAATACAATCCTGTAAAACATGCACATTGTAAACGCCGCGATGCGCATTATCTATGCATGTTTTACAACGAACATGGCGAATCTGCACTGGGTTCACTCGTCTAGACGAAGCTTATAACGTTCAAGGTCGATCTTCTCTTTTCTCTGTTTTACGGCCTTTGTTCAAGAATATCATAACTTATTGTATGTGTATCGGCTTTTACATCCAAAGTGAGCAAATTCTAAACTCGACTACAACACAATGCGGGCAAGAGAAACTGTATACACTTTGGGTTATACCATGTTTAGACACCGATGACGCCACTTAGACAAGAAGGGTTTTATCGGACGATTACATTTGGCTCCTGGGGGTTGCAACTAATGCATTATTCTCTTGACACAAATCGACGGCAAATCAAATGCTGATAAGCAACAACTCTATGTAGAAACAACTTTGCCCAAAGATTAATAATAATAATAATAATAATAACAATAGGGTTTGGAAATCAAATTTTTAAAAAATATCGAAAAAGCGGAGATATTTATTTTGTCAACAACAAAAATAATTAACTTGAGAAGACGAAGAAGAAGGACGACAATGATGATGATGATTGTGGTTTCTTTTGCTGTGCTATTGAATTAATTACGTTCTCAAATTCTGAACGCAATCTCGAAGCTACAACTAATACTCAAGATTCCGAGGATGGTAATCAACCATTTTAAAAACTCTTTTATCGATTTAGTTCCTTCTTTTTGGAACTCTCTACCCCTATGCATACGAAATTCTAATTCCCGTGCCTCATTTAATGCATCATTAAAGAAAAAGTTGAAAGAAATATCAAGGCCTCCCAGTATAGAATGTTATCATTGTATAAAGAGATAATCTGTGAATGATGTATTCTGTGTAACTATGATTTCTGACATGATGAAATGTGTATGACCAATATTGTCCTATGTAGAAACTAGTTTTAAATCAATGGTGTGCCAGTATACCAGAGTGTGTGCTAGTCCGAATTTCCTCTGACCCTTGCCACCCCATTTCTGATATTTGGACATTGATGTTGGGGTGTAGGTTCAGAGTCAAATGCCTGTCTTTGAATTTGCCAACACCATCTGGTGTCGGCATACGGTGGCCGCTTACTAGCCGGCCTAGCAAACTTGAACGACTTTTCATCGAGGCATACCTGCATGATGTCGATAGGAATATTATTTATTTTCTCAAAAATCGCGAGCATAGCATTCGTGTCTTTAAATCTGCAGACTGACAAGACAAACGTACATCATTGCTGAAATCTGAAATTTGACCTTGATCTCCATTTGAATTTCGAGTCACATGACTATACAACTCTCGCAACCTACATGTCAGTGACATCAGTTAGTATGATAGACAGGGTGATATGTCAGAATGGGTCATGGGGGTAATCTAAGGTATTTTTGTCACTCTATGATTTTTGTTCCCATTCAGATTATTGTTTTTCCTAAACATCAAGCTTGGGTCGAGCACCTGTGAGTGAGATTGGGCGGTAATTACTAGCCATTAGGCTATCACTTGTTTGATAGAGACCAAGCCTTCGGGATGTTGCAAATGTCCAAAGATCTTTGAAAAGGTGTTTAAGCACTGCTGCGAACTCAGAAGACGTATATCAACCTTTTAAATTGTTTAATTCATGTAGCAACTTTTGAACTTCTTTTGTCTTAAGTGGAGAAATGCCCTGTGCGACTTTTTTTTGGGGGGGGGTGTTGAGGGAGTGATTGGAAGGGTGTTGTTTTGTTTTGGGGGAGATCTTTCGTTGTTTTGTTTTTTGTTTGTTTGTTTGGGGTTGTTTTTTTTTTCTGTGTGGCGTTTGATTGATTTCCAGAATGGTTGTGAATCTGAGGACGAGTTTCCAATCATATTGTTTATGTAACTGATACGTGAATTTGCTACCTTTTCTATAATTTCAGCTCTTTAATGTTTCCATTTTGTTCTTAATTTCTCACTGCATGTACGCTTTATTTTAGCAAGAGTCTTTCTTCTACGAATGTTGTTTTCGAATGTTGTCTGAAATCCAAAGCATCGAAACAACCGATGTACTCAGTTTTGAGGGATTTTATTAACTTTTCAGTTCACTTCAAGATCCCCCTCATTTTCCAGTTTTGCATTAACATTAGATTTGTCTCCATCCAAATTTCCTTTGCTAAACAAATATAATTTTTGACGCTTTTCTTGTTGGGATGATACATGTTCCTGTATAGACAGGTTACATGCTATAATATCGTGATCACTAAATCGATCAGGTGAATGAATGTATGAGAGTTTGCCGTGTAACGAGGCCAGGACGAGGTCTGCTATATTTATAACACGAATTGGAATGTCCCCTGTTTAAAGCCACGGTCATTCATTTTAAGAAGCAACTGGACCGCTGGGTTACTAAGCAACCAGTCTGCATTTTGTGTTTGACCAGTTGATGTTCTTGTAATAAAAATTCCTCGTAACATGTATAAGGGCGTTATTTTCGTTCTGATCTGAATCTATTTTCTCAAGTTGCTCTTTCAGCTAGAGAATATCGTCACAATGACGTTGTTGTTCTTGTTGTGGGCGGTGGGGGGTCAGAACTTATGCATAACTGGTCGAGGAAGAACCCGGTAAGAACCACCGACCCACGGTAAGCTACTGGCAAGCTTTCTCACATACCCAGGTTGGCCGAGTCCGAGACTCGAACCTAAGCGGACAGAAGTGAGATGTCAGTGATCGGTAAGGGCGAGCGCTTAAGCCCGCTAGGCCACCTGGGGCCCCATTATAATGACTACTTGTCCCTCTTTGTCAACTACCTATATAGTGGAATTGTCAATTCATTCACTACGATTTTGGTCCACAGATTCCTGTCCAGCGTCCTATTCAACCAGCTATATCCGTGTAAGATCATTATATACGGGTAAAAACACCCCTCCCCACATAAGGTTCTATCATTAATATAAATAGTATAATTGCATTCCACTGGAAACAACTCTGAGGTGGTGATAGAGTTATCAATTTTATTTTGTTGTATAGCAACAGTGTCAGTTTTTTTTTTGGGGGGGGGGAGGGGGGAGTAGGAATTGTACAAGAAAGTAACTCCAACTTTTTACCCTAATGCTACTTATGTTCATTGATACCAAGTTTCGATTTTTCTTAATCGGTTTATTGTTTTTGTATCTTGGTTTGTAGAGGTGTTGCCACCCCCTTCCCGATTTAAGATACTGAATGTTTTTTAATGTGTGTTTTCGTTTCAATAAATAAGCCAGATACATTTAGAATAATACATTTAGAATGTCACATTTAGGGCATATCCAAGTGCAAGAGGTGGTTTTAATTTCATGTATCAATTGCTCGGCACAGTGTGATGCACAAATCAAGTACTGTAAAGTAGTGTATCAAGTGCCCAGGAAAATGTTGTGCACAAATCAGGTACTGTATGGTAATGTATCAAGTGCCTACGACGGTGTGGTGCACAAGTCAGATGCTGTATGTTAATGTATCAAGTGCCGGGGGAAAGCGGTGCACAGATCAGATACTGTATGGTAATGTATCAAGTGCCCGGGAAAGTGTGGTACACACAAATCAGATACTGTAAGATAATGTATCAAGTGCCTGAGACTGTGTGGTATACAAGTCAGATACTGCAAGGCAATGTATCAGTTGCCTGGGACAATGTAGTGTACAAACCAGCAGTCTGATTCAAATCAGATCTCCACTGTCCTGCATGTAGTACAGTGGAGATCTGAATGCAATCAGATTGTAAAAATCAGATACACATCAAGTGCCCGTGAGATTTGAAGACACAAAAGAGATGTTTGTTGAGGCACTTAAGAAAATATATATCCCACTGTAATTCGAGTCTCAGGTAGGAGAAAAAAGGAAGAGGAAATGACGATAGTTATTATGGTGACGGGGAAAATAATGGTAAATGTAATTATCATGTTTAGTTATAAATGTCCATTTTTTAAAATTTCACCAGCATAAATTCATTGTCGCCTCTCTCCAATGACGCTGATACAGTGGCTATGGTAATGACCGTCTTGACATCGTCATCATAGTAGTAGTAGTAGTAGAAACAGCAATAAAAGGGTCAGGATTAGTAAAAGAAGCAATGGTAGCAATGTAGGAATAGTACTGGCAGTTACAGAAGGAATTGCAACAACAATCGGAAGAGGAGCAACTCCACAAGTGTTGATAGTGCTCAAAACGCACACGTATTGTTGTGATAATATTTCCCGTTTCGTTCTTTTATTTTATTTAAGAGCGCAATTGCAGCCGTGGCATTATTCAAACCTGTCACATATTCTGCGCTCTTGCAAAATGACGGTGAATATTCATGTATTTTATTGTTTGAAGGAGGCGATATTGAAACCACTGAGCATTAATTAGGCACCAATTACGGATATAAGTACTTTGTGGGACAATTTCACCACCGGAAAATCTGCGCTTTCCTCCCTTACTTAAATTATCCACTTATCACCTGCTAGCACTGCGACAGCTTTCTGCACTCCAAGGAAACTTACATGTTAAGAAGGCATTACGGTTTACAAATTACGACCAATCTGATAACCGAAGTAATCTCGGGCGCATGGTGGCATAGAGTAACCTTGGTGATAGAGGGCATTGGATAATCCAGTGCTGTTCCGATTAATCAAGTTCGTTGGATATTCGAATTTGAGTTAAATACCCAATCAACTGAATATAGTAATGCAGCGATTTTAGCTCGAATCCAGTTCCCGCTATTTCCGCTCTTAAAGAATGTAGGTTTCTAGACAAAATCCTTGGTTTTGATACGGATATCGCATGGGAAAATTGTAACATTTTACATTTCTATTTTCGGTGAATTTTTCTTTTCTTTCTTTAAGTCAATTTTTGTCTGAATTCAAATCTCCCTCTCCCCCCCCCCCTCTCTCTCTCTCTCTCTCAACCAAAGATGAAGGACAATAACAACCAGAGTGTATTTGGGGGATATCACCAGATCTCCAAGCATGTTCATTCCCAGAACATCATCGATAATATTTTTTGTTGTTGATGTTTCTTCAGAATTCAGGCGATGCCATTGTCGGTGGCAGTCGCGAGTAAATAACTTCACATCATATTTTTTTATTTAAAAAAAAAAGCTTCGTTTGCAAGATTAATAATTTCATCAAAGAAGCTAAATAAAGGAGAAATGAAAAGGAGATGCTATTTAAGCATTAAAACGAACGAGAGTACGTCAACGACATATAGTAAAAGCTTTTTTTTTCTTCAGTTAGACGTTGCACAACGTCAGACTTAAAGAAAGAATGAAAGAAAGACAAAAGAGTGAAATTCCCATAGTGGACATCCCAAAACTTTAAAATATCCAAGACACTTGATTGCAATAAATGTTTAATACACTTCACTTTTAAAGACTATAGCCATTTTCTCCATTCTGTTTCACATACATACATGATCGTTGCTAAAATTGCCAAAATATTTTTCGAGTTTTGAAAAGACTGTACAAGGTAGATCGATATGGGAGAGAGAACCTCCGTTAGCATGTACGGTAACTCCGTCTTGTAATGACGTCACACTAGATTAAGATTTGTCCAGTTACGTCACAAGAATCAAGCGAATCAAGATACGGAGATCTCGTTATAAGGGTAAGAAATTATTTATGTTGGACAGTGTCTTCCTTCAAAATCTATATCAACATTTACAATGGTGACCAGATACGAAACTGGGCGAAAAAAAAAAAATGTCGGGTCTCATCGTCACAACAAGGGTAGTACGATTTTTTTTGTTTTTCTTTTCTTTTTTTCTTTTTTTTTTTTTTGGGGGGGGGTTACTGTACAAGTCACATGGGTCATGTATGCGCATTTACTAATTTTAAATTAAATATAAATTGTTATTTTAAAAATTTACACTAATTTTCTGTAACCAAAGTATATTCAGTGCTGATTATTGAATGCTCTGCACATTGACTGTCACCAAGAAACTTCCAGACGAAACTTATCTATCGCTATGGACTTTTACAATGGTGGCCATGTACTAAACTTGGATCAAAATAAGAGCGCGTCGAGTGGAATCGTCACAATCGAGTGTAGTGCCAGTTTGTTTATGAATATGCGTAGCTTTCATTGTGACATCATTGCGCGCGACATTCATTCTGGATTGTACTGGATCACACATTTAAGTTCATTTCGTCCAAAAATGTATACCTATTTTGAACATTGATTTTGCCGTATGCACCTCTCGCCCAGTCTAAATAATGACCTTCCAAAGGAATATGGATGTCTATGAATCCAAATGAACTGAATACTTGCCACTTAAAGGTATGTAGAATCAAATTCTCAAAAATGACACCCAGTAATGAAATAGCCGGTGTCGAATGCCTACTTGACCTGTGTGGCTTGTACTGTAAAAAGTTACACGCATTGCTGAAATGGTACTGAACGCCTACAGAACCTGTATGACTTGTACTTTCGCTATATTTGAAAAGTGTAGAATAGCTAAAATAAACCAACCCTCATAAGAATGACATCATCGAGAGTGAATCAGGATTTCAGTGTTGATAACGCTATTACATATTTCCCACACGAGTACAGGCAAGTGCACGCACACTTGCACCAATATATCAACAGAAGACGAAGTTTCACGTGAGCATGTGATTCATCTACAATGCCTGTTCAAATCGAAATCTACAAATATCGTTCCTTTCATTTTAATTTCAAATCTTTTTTTGTCATATCATTTGACTGATGAAGACCTTACAACATTTCCTTCCTTTCTTCAGATTCGGTGTTCATGACAAATTGGATAATATTGGCCATCGTCGGAGGTGCTGTTCTGAAAATATCGTACGTATTTCCCACCCCACCCTCGATTATACCACAACATTTATATCAGCATACTATTTTAACGAACTGAAATTTAATTTATCCATTTCATTTTCACAGTATGCGTATATTGCCATTAACTATATTGAAAACTATCTACGTCACAGATATACTTAACTGCTTGAATACACGATGATGTAATGCGTATATTGCCAACACTCATAAAATGCACATATTGCCAACACTCATAAAATGCGCATATTGCCAACACTCATCAAATGCGCATATTGCCAACACTCATAATACGTATATTTCCAACACTCATATTGAAAACTTTTTACGTCACTGATACTCAAAATTAAATGAATAAAAGATAATGTAATCCGCTGATTCCCAACCTTGTCGAGTATGACGACCCTTCTCAACTTAAAAGTATGTCGCGGACACCTCATGCTAATATTTGTGTTTTTAGGCTCGGAATCTATGCGAATTCTCCGACCCCTTGGAATAACCAGAGGGGGGTTTCCACAGTTCACATGCTGGGAACCACTGATGCAGTGTATATATTGCCAATGATCATATTGTCATCTTTCTACGTCACTAATAGGGGCCTCAGGTGGCCAAGTGGTCCAAGGCGTCTTTACAGTTCATGGGCATCTCACCTCTGCCTTTATTTGATTCTTGGCATTGCCAGAGTGGGTATGTGTGGAAAGTTGTCAGTAGCTTACCATGGGTCGATGGTTCCGTCCCGGGGTTTTCTCCACCCAATATATTGGCCGCCATGTATACAAAATATCATGTGTTGAAAAATGACGTTAAACACACAACAACCAACCATTGGCACTAATACGTCACCGACTTGAATGAATAAAATATTAACAATGCTTAAGTAAAATGAACTCAATTAGCAGTTTTACGTTTTTTAAAAATCCAAACAGATTCACCAAGCCCCACTCACCTTTGAGAAATGTGTAAAAATGCGCATGAGTGAAAATTAACGAAGAAAATAAATAAGAAAATGGAAATGTAATATAACCGGTATGACTGGCGATGATAAAATTTAGCACCATTGATAAAAAATTTAACATCTCCTTACTCGATGCCAGTCAAAGGTATGTTCGGAGCTTGCTTTTCCGGAGATTATGGATTATATTGTGTGCAAGAGAAAGAGAGAGAGAGAGAGTTTTGGCTTTTTAACATAGCTTTATAAAAAAAAAAAATATTTAGTCAAATTGCCATGAAGTATGTAGTGTGACATTTGAAAGTGAAGTCTAGCACTGGGGCATCATGTTCCACCCAATCATATTTTCCTGACACTAGGCCGACCAGTCCTAACACTAACCTCAGAGAGAGAGAGAGAGAGAGAGAGAGAGAGAGAGAGAGAGAGATTTAAAGTAAATGTGAACTGACCCTCAACCAATATTATATATTATCACTACCGCCGCCAATAACTAAGCAATCAACCATTTAATCATTTGCAGTCCAAGCCTACCAACCATCCAAACCACTCCTTTCCGGACTTTGCCCCGGGTGGCCAATTGGTCTGAAACGCTCGCCTCTGCCATTCACTACCATCTCACTTCTTTCCGCGTGGGCTTAAGTCTCGGGATCAGCCAATGTGGGTGTGCGAGAAAGCTTGCCAGTAGTTTCCCGTGGGTGGGTGGTTCTCAGCGGGGTTTGGCGGGTTCTTCCTCCACCAGCTATACAAGCCGCCACGTATAACTCACCATGCGCTGCAAAATGGCGTTAAACCATAAACAACAACCTTTCCGGATTTTTATATAATTTAAATCCCTTTCTGCAGACAATGACATTTTGTATCAACACACAATTCATTTTGTTTCAGGATCATTATGTGTGTTTCCTGCTATTATGCCTGGAAGAGACGTAGCAAGGTATGGTTTGAAAGTAGAGCTGGGCACCACGAAATATGTTGTACCGCGGTATACCAAGGTTTTTCTGTAAATACTGCAACACATATTATGGTATACTTTAACTATATTAGTGACTTACAATTTCATTTTCTGGGGCAGGAATTGGTATTTAGTTTTTTTTTCCGGGTCGCAAATAGCTGGTAAAAATCTTGCTCTGATTTATAACAAAATAACACCGTATTATATCCATTTTAAATAACACCGTATTATATCCATTTTAAATAATACCGTATTATATCCAGTTTAAATAACACCGCATTATATCCAGTTTAAATAACACCGTATTATATCCATTTTAAATAACACCGTATTATATCCAGCTTAAATAACACCGTATTATATCCAGTTTAAATAACACCCTATTATATCCATTGTATTGCTTGAAAAAATAAATGTAACGTATCTCGCTCGAAAGAAAATCGTACCCACCCACCCACCCCCTCCAAAAAATAAGTGATCAGTACCTGACAGTAGATGAATTTTGTTACGTGTTTGCTATTTGATGCATAAGTTGTAATCTAAACTTTAACTTACGTCTGGTGATTAGGATTAAACTGCAGATACTGTAGCTGACACCGGTCAAAAGTGCTGATATTAGAGATCTTGTTTATGAAAATAGAAAGTGTTGACACCGAAACCTATAATTTACTAACTACACTATTGCTATAATAGGCAGGGAAACTTTGAGTGGGATGCCAACAGCCGGGAAAGTTATTTATTAACCCCAAGTTTTGTGACGAGTCGGATTTTGCCTGAATAACTTTCACAACATCTCATTCGGTCGCCATGTTGGCATACTTAACACGTGTCCAACATGTGATTAAAGGCTCAGCAATATATTTGTAATGGTGGTGCTGTACAGATTCGTATTTTGCATAGGGTTATATTTTTAAAGAAAAAGAATTTCCCTGGTTTTCCTCACTGGTTATACTGGTTATTTAAAAAGACCTGTACATCTTAGGTATTGTTCACAGAACTTTTAATTTCCTTTTTTATTTTTATTTTTGTATATGATTAATGTGTATAATATGATTTATACAGTATACAGCTTAGCTTTATTTCAGATGTGCTCCTTTCAAAAAACTGCATGCTCTGCTCGGTCATTTTCACTATCTGGACTTCAGAGGTAAAAAAAAAACTTTTAAAAAGCGCCGATAACTTTTTTCATTTTACATTTTATACATTTGGTAATTCATTCATTGCACTTTCAGAAGCTGGTATTATCTACTCGGGCAAAAGTCGCTTCCCTATTTTAACAACTGCTAAAAGTAGTGTACTTTAAATTAATTCAGGCTGATTTTTTAGCACTATTTCTGTGTGTGTGTGTGTGTGTGTGTGTGTGTGTGTGTTTGTGTGTGTGCATATGTGAGATATTTGTATTTTTAATGTAGCTTTAACACTTTTTTCAGTTATATCGCTACAATGTTTGCAGTGTGGCAGTTTATAGAGATGTCTAGCACTGGAGCATTATGTCGCAGACATGTAGCATCATGCCCCACCCAGTCACATTATCCTTGACACCAGGCCGACCAGTCCTAACACAAAGGGGTTTGAATCCGCGATCGCCCGCATCCCCGGCGCACGCTCTAACCACTTAGATACCGGAGTGGTTTTAGTTAGCTGTGTGCCTTGATCATGTACAATTTCCACAAGTACAATATCCAAAGAAATTTAAACCACAGTACATGAAAGCAACATAGAGATATGCCAACATTCTCACCACTGGGCATGGTGCAAACAACTTCACCTTACACCCACCACTTTCAGAAGTTCATAATATCTAGAGTGCCCTCAATATTATATACTAATTTGTGACCTTTGGGTAAAAATATATATTGTTTTGGAATTATTTTGTCACGAAAATTGAAAACACGCTTTTGAGACCATTAAATTTGTAACAAAATTAGTCATGAATTTCCGTACCGTGGCATACAGGTACACTGGAAAAGTACCGTGGTGCGTACCCCCACCCCCATCCCCCCGGGAAAGAAAAATTACAGCGGTAAATCGGCCTACCCGAAATACCGCGCACCTCCTTTTCAAAGAGTATTCAGTAGACTTGATTGCGTTTGGGGTTTCCCCCTTCAGTAAGTCACGCGAAACCATTACAAAACTAAAGATAATTCTCCCGATTTTCTCTAAATTGTTTGGAATATTGCCCTCTTATCTGTAAGTCTTCATTTACTGTGCAAAGGAGACAGGCAAATCTAAATCGGTTCTGATTTGCAGGACTATTTCAGGATTGGATTCAAAGTTGACGCAAAAAGTAAATGAAGACCATATATAACGATAATAACGAGTGTTTTCGAACTCACGATCTTTTTTTCTTCTCCTCAGTTCATGTGATGATTGGCGTTAACGAGTGTTTTCGAACTCACGATCTTTTTTCTTCTCCTCAGTTCATGTGATGATTGGCGTTTTTAAAATAAATTGTCCCATCAATTTTACTTACTTAAAACGAAACAGTTCACAGTAGTCGAATATTCGATTGAAATATTATTTCGAGATCGAAGGTTACACTATATGTCGAAACAGGCATAGGCAGTGTCTTCATTGTTATTTTTTAAAATAGAAAATGGGCATTTCAAGGTGAAAATAAAAGCAAAGACTAATTCCAAGTTTCAGTCAGTCTGTCAATAATCAAATAAATTAACGCTGTTTTTATGATTAACACTGACGTTGTGGTCAATCACAAGGAGGGATCAATTATGAGAGATCAAAAACGAAACTTATTGGATCACTAATAGTGACGAATAAAGTGACTAAAGTAACAGGGCTGCAAAGAATTTGTTTGAATTCAATATCTCACATTTATATATTGAGTATAATAATAATAATAATAATAATAATAAAGACTTTATTTTGGTAACTCATTTAGTTACAAATGAGAAACTAATTTACCCTAAGGTCCTTTATTATGTACATATAAGACTTATGTACATATAAGATATAAGCTAATAATACTATGTTCACACACGCGCGCGCGCGCACACAAATACACATCATATAAATAACTATTCACATAAATGCTACATTGCTGAAGAAATGAAAATGAAAACACAGGGGGTGGGTGGTATAATATGTACTTAAATAAGAACACCATTTTTTATGATTTCATCCATCTAATACAACTATTGTCGAAGGCAGATATGCTTGGATCTCATTTAATATTATGTAGAATGTTATTCCAAACAACCGCACCTGAATATTAAAATCTATTTTTTAAATTGTGCTCTTTAAGTGATTTCAGAATTGGGTTACCAGTAAATGATCATTCCTGTAAAATGGCATTTTTACAATGTTGCAATGTATTCATTTCAGTTAAATATATCACATTTGTATATTTTAATCGGTATGCAAAATACGCAGATGAAATAATTAGATAAACAAATAAACAGACGTGAGCAGAAAAATAGATATACAGACATCTTGACATGCACGATTCAATAATTATGTATTCATATAAATTCATACGGGGGTTGTTTTTCTGTTTTTGTTTACAAAAAGTAAATAAATGGTATGCTTCCTATATATATATATATATATATATATATATATATATATATATATATATATATATATATATATATATATATAACATTGCTTGTGATAGTTCAAGAATCATACTCAGATGAAAGAATGTTTAAAAATTAAAGATACACACATGTTTGAAAATAGCAAGTATTCAACTGCATGGATAAACATTAATTTGGCACACAGAGCTTTAGCTATCAATCTTTTTCATCTCATGTTGCCACATATTTTCCATAAGTTACAAGATTTTGCATTTAAGCCAATTGCTATTATTAATTCTGGTATGAAAGGTCTATTAAACATATTCGTTTCAGCATTTGGATGCTGCCTATCCGATAGGTTTAAATATTACATTAAATACCTGCCATACCTGGTAAGTACGGCCAGCTGCCACGCCATACCTGACAAGTATGGCCAGCTGCCACGCCATACCTGATAAGTACGGCCAGCTGTCACGCCATACCCGGTAAGTACGGGCAGCTGTCACGCCATACCCGGTAATTACGACCAGCTGTCACGCCATACCTAGTAAGTACGGTCAGCTGTCACACAATACCTGGTAAGTACGGCCAGCTGTCACGCCATACCTGGTAAATACGGCCAGCTGTCACGCCATACCTGGTTAAAATCACGCTACATGCTTTATATATTTTTTTCTTAAATTTTGTTGTGTTTTTACCATTGAATTAGGAAGGAGAATTATGATACTATTGATATTGTTTGTGCAAATATAAACAAAGCAGCATAACAAAAAGGTACTGATAGTATCAGTCATAATAATAGTATAGTATAGTAATACTAAGAAATCTGTAACTTCATGACTATGTTGTACATATTGCCAGTATACATATTGCCTGTTATACATATTGCTAACCATTATACATATTGCCTGTTATACATATTGCCAGTATACATATTGCCTGTTATACGTATTGCCAGTTTACATATTGGCTGTTTATACATATTGCCATTATAGATCTTACCTGTTATAAATATTGCTTGCCAGTATGGTTGAGCATAAATAAAAGAAATTTGCTCTTATGGGCGCCCACACATACCCCGCCCCATGCTTTCACCTCTAAACATGCTAAACACATGTAAAACGTAATAGTTGACCACTGCACTCCCCCCCCCAAGAAAATAATTCTGTGTATGCCTCTGCTTTCTCTGGGTGAGAGAATAATGGATATATTTCATCTAGTGCTTGAAAATTTCAGATGGGTCGAAAATGTTATATATGTAACCATTCATAAATAGTTTTTTTCTTCTTCTCATTAACTGAGAACGCCATCTATAAATCCTAGCCGCACATCTGGTTTCAGAAAAGCATTTGCTCCAAAATTAGTTTTCTAAATTTTCAATGAATTCCTAATAAGGAGCCATAAGACGACCCATCGCTGTACCTACCTTTTGAACATAGTTAGTCTAACCAGGCTGAAAAAAGTTATTTTCGAATACAATTTTTATTAAATTAAAAGTGTTTTCTCTGGATAGTCTACATATACTTTTATCCTTATTAAGGTAGCATTTACTTGCTTCAAAACCACCAGTTTGTGGTATACAACACCATCAGAGTGTGGTATACAATATCACCAGTTAGTTGTATACAATACCACCAGTTTGTGGTATACAACACAGATCAGAGTGTGGTATACAATACCATCAGAGTGTGGTATACAATACCATCAGTTTGTTGTATACAATACCATCAGAGTGTGGTATACAGTACCATCAGAGTGTGGTATACAATACCATCAGTTTGTTGTATACAATACCACCAGTTTGTGGTATACAACACAAATCAGAGTGTGGTATACAATACCATCAGAGTGTGGTATACAATATCACCAGTTAGTTGTATACAATACCACCAGTTTGTGGTATTACCACCAGTTTGTGGTATACAACACCATCAGAGTGTGGTATACAATACCATCAGAGTGTGGTATACAGTACAATCAGAGTGTATTATACAATACCATCAGTTCGTGGTATATTTGTGTGGAGAGAAGTGACATGAAGTTCAACTAGGAAAGATTTGATCAATAATTTCGGAAGAGATTTCAGTTTGCTAATTAAATCTATAGTGTCCTTGACATTCGAACATAGCGATGTCATTAAAGGTTGCAGACCATGATCGCTATATTTAAATATATTATCTAGTATACGAGTTATACGCATAAATCATAAATCTACCAGGTTATTCCAAAGGTAGTGATTTAACATATAAATAACACACTTATAAAAGAAAAATATTCTGTACGAAGCTGCACGCGACTCTTCACTACGAAAGATGTGCATATAATAATGAACTGCATCAAATACTAGACAGTTTTGCTTACTGCTAGAGTATTGTACAGGGGAAGCAATTCGGACGTAAGGGAAGCAACTTGGACACTGTCACTTGCAAGAATTTTATTCCTATATTGTCAAGGAATACTCCCATGAAAATGTTTATCATGCCTGCCCAAATTTTGTCTGTTAATCGCAAATGGTTTAACAGTTATCCGCTTATGATTAAAATAAAATACGTGCCCGACAACATTTGATTGTCTTTAGCACATTAATTCAAGTCAAAGTAATGTTATAATAGCAGGATAGTGCACCCGTCTCTATCGAATTTAAAATCAGTGTATACGACAAAATTCTTTTAAGTACCGATGATATCATGTCCTTTTTCCGCTTCCTGTGCACGCATTGTAAGCAGGGCGGGGGTGATTGGCGGAAACATAGAAGTTTTAAAGCAAACTGCATGTTCTGGATGAAACCAACAACTATTTACTAAAAATGGATTAATATTATATCAGAGGCTTCTTTCCCGACCTAACATAAGTGGCACGTGATGTTCCAATTGCTTACTTCGGTATGGTGGTACTCTACAGTTCGTATTGTGCACAAAGTTAGATTTTTAAAGAAAAAGAATTTCCTCCGATTTCAGGTGTTGTTAAAAGAACTTTTAATTTCCTTTATAGTGGTGTATGAATGATGGGTCTATTTTGGGTTATACAGTATACAGCGTGGTCGTACTTCAAATGTGCTCGTACAAAAAAAATGTTTAGTCATTGTCACTTTCTGAGCTTCAAGGGTAAATTATAATAAAAAGAGCCTTTCACGGTCTTTACTTTCTATTTATTTTGTAATTTATTCATTGTACTGCCAGAAGCTGGTATTGCCTTCTCTGGCAAAATTCGTTTTCCCTATTTTAATAACTACTTCAGTTAGTGTATTTTAGACTAATTCAAGCTAACTTTTTTAGCACATAGAAGCAGTCATTTTGGTTAGCTGTGTGATTAGATCTCGTAAAATCTCCAAATGTACAGCACGTAAAGAAATTTCAGTAACAGTACATACAAGTAGCATAGAGGTGTGCCAACATTTCGCTACTGTGCTTGTTGCAAATGCAAACAAGTTCACCTTATGCCTGTCGTTCTCTTACAAGTAGCCTACGTAATATCTGTGAAGGAATAAATCATCAACATTTTCTCGAACAAGAACTATTTTTTATGCACGAACCAGGGCATGTTTTTAAATTTGTTGTTAGAACGTTTCTGTAGGACCTATACGATGACGTCATTTTTTATAAAGCTGATCTCTGAGAAGACGTAATTATTTTAATAACGCTGATCTCTAAGATGACGTCATTTGAAAAAAATAACGCTGATCTCTGAGAAACCAATTGGATACAACGACCTAAACATGTATTTCAATTCAGTTTGAGGATACAGTAAAGGGAAACCGGTCACGGTTTTACATATTAGTGTTGCTGACTTGTAATTATACATACATACATACATACATACATACATACATACATACATACATATTAGTGTTGCTGACTTGTAATTATACATACATACATACATGCATACATACATACATACATACAATCTTAAGGTGTTCCTGAAGAAAACATCGTGACCGAATAGTCTAATGTCCCGGTAGGCAGAGCGCTCGCCTTAACAATTCACTGGCACCTCACCTGTTTCTGTGTGGGTTTGAGTCATGGACTGGGCCAGCGTAGGAGAGAAAGCTTCCCAGTAGCTTCCTTTGGGTCGGCGGTTCTTCCCGGATCTTCCACCACGAGATATACTAGTCGTCATGTGCTAAAAAATAGCGTAAACCCACATACTACTATTACCTTATTATTCATGTTTAGAATAATGTTGGGATCGTGCTACATTTAAAAAAAATCACCATTTAAGAAACTTAGATACAAAGGATCGATCATTCACGAGGAATCAAGTCAAATATATTATATCGTGTACGAGTCTTGGCGTGAAAAAGATTTAAATTATTCGGCAAATTTCATAAATTTAATTTAAAACGAGCATAAATGTAAGGCTCTATTTATCATATGACTAAAAGTACTGAATTTATTTAACAAATCGCAAAACATCGTAAAATGACATTACAAGAGTAGTCGGCGATTCCGTCTTCACGCATTTTTTAAATAAATTTTGCACGACATTTCAACGCAGCTTGTATTGTCATTAGGTGTCATTTTATGTGTTACACATACATATGGGTATATTCACTTAACAATTAGTCACGTGATAAAAGAAGAACAATTACTATGTTTTTGTATCTGCATTCAACGATAATACTCGTAGCACGCTTTATAAACAATTTTCAATAATTCACAAGCACAGAATCTGTATAGTCATAATGGTATACATGCCCTTTTGTTGTACATGTATCACGTGATAATCATGAGAGGATTGCCAACTCCAACGCTAACCGTGAAAGACTGCCACAATATATGCTTGAAACATAGAACTAAAATATGCTTATAATAGCCATTCAATCTAGTTTCAAACCCAGTTCTCTTTGAAGCATGTAACTACTATACGTATGTAAGTACCCGTATTTAATGTTTCAAAACCCAGTTGTCTTTGTAACATGTAAACAGTATACGTATGTAAGTACCCGTATTTAGTGTTTCAAACCCAGTTGTCTTTGTAACATGTAAACAGTATACGTATGTAAGTACCCGTATTTAATGTTTCAAAACCCAGTTGTCTTTGTAACATGTAAACAGTATACGTATGTAAGTACCCGTATTTAGTGTTTCAAACCCAGTTCTCTTTGTAACATGTAAATACTATACGTATGTAAGTACCCGTATTTAATGTTTCAAAACCCAGCTCTCTTTGTAACATGTAAATAGTATACGTATGTAAGTACCCGTATTTAATGTTTCAAACCCAGCTCTCTTTGTAACATGTAAATAGTATACGTATGTAAGTACCCGTATTTAATGTTTCAAACCCAGCTCTCTTTGTAACATGTAAATAGTATACGTATGTAAGTACCCGTATTTAATGTTTCAAACCCAGCTCTCTTTGTAACATGTAAATAGTATACGTATGTAAGTACCCGTATTTAATGTTTCAAAACCCAGCTCTCTATGTAACATGTAAATACTATACGTATGTAAGTACCCGTATTTAATGTTTCAAACCCAGTTCTCTTTGTAACATGTAAATACTATACGTATGTAAGTACCCGTATTTAATGTTTCAAAACCCATCTCTCTTTGTAACATGTAAATACTATACGTATGTAAGTACCCGTATTTAATGTTTCAAACCCAGCTCTCTTTGTAACATGTAAATAGTATACGTATGTAAGTACCCGTATTTAATGTTTCAAACCCAGCTCTCTTTGTAACATGTAAATAGTATACGTATGTAAGTACCGTATTTAATGTTTCAAACCCAGTTCTCTTTGTAACATGTAAATAGTATACGTATGTAAGTACCCGTATTTAATGTTTCAAAACCCAGTTCTCTTTGTAACATGTAAATAGTATACGTATGTAAGTACCCGTATTTAATGTTTCAAACCCAGCTCTCTTTGTAACATGTAAATAGTATACGTATGTAAGTACCCGTATTTAATGTTTCAAACCCAGCTCTCTTTGTAACATGTAAATAGTATACGTATGTAAGTACCCGTATTTAATGTTTCAAAACCCAGCTCTCTTTGTAACATGTAAATAGTATACGTATGTAAGTACCCGTATTTAATGTTTCAAACCCAGTTCTCTTTATGACATGTAAATACTATACGTATGTAAGTACCCGTATTTAATGTTTCAAACCCAGCTCTCTATGTAACATGTAACTACTATATGTATATTTATATTTCCGTTTAATTTATTTAATGTGATTTGAATGGAGTTTTGCCTACTTGACTTGTCATGTTTAATGTAGTAAACATTAAGTTTCCTTGAATTTCAGTTCAATAGTGGAAATTTCCGTGGGAAATTTTGGTTTTCTAGAACACTTCATCGAGTCATGCGGGTATTTGTGTATATAAATATATTGTGTCGTAGGTCAAGCGGGTATTTGTGTGCATATATATATATATATATATATATATATATATATATATATATATATATATATATATATATATATATATATATAAATCTACCGAGTCGTATGTCAAGCGGGTATTTGTGTATATAAATTTATTGAGTCGTAGGTCCAGCGGGCATTTGTGTATATAAATCTATTGAGTCGTATGTCAAGCGGGTATTTGTGTATATAAATCTATTGAGTCATATGTCACGCGGGTATTTGTGTATATAAATCTATTGAGTCATATGTCAGGCGGATATTTGTGTATATAAATCTATTGAGTCATATGTCAGGCGGATATTTGTTTATATAAATCTATTGAGTCTTAGGTCAAGCGGGTATTGGTGTATATGAAGGTTTGATAAAAAATAAAAAAAAAATAAAAATATTCGTTCTTGGTTCATAGCAATATCTGGCGATATATGACCAGAGTGTGCTGTAGAGTTCTGATATTACTGAGGGACTTAATTCATCTAAATTGTTCATTAGAATTTCTACGTGAGCAATGACAGCGTGAACTAAACACTATTTTCGGATTATTGAGAACTCATTAAAACTCATTCTGAATGGGATCAGTGTGGTACACCAGGACATTCAAGACTATTGGAATTAATTCATAATATTATATATTCGTGGACTTTTGATAGGACATTTAGGATTATTTGAGATTCAGTTCACTATACCGTGTCTCTTAAATGTCCACTTTGTAAATTATTTGTTGATTTTACTAAACTTGCTAGTTTCACATCTTTCTGTTATATAGTTTAAGAACAAGAAACGAAACAATATAGTCAGCATAAATAGTTTCAAACCGAGTTGTCTTTGTAATTAAAATTGATGCAGTAAAATAGCTTTAAGCAAAATGTAGCTAAAGGTAAGTATGAGATAGTGCATTCGGCATTTATCATTATCCGTATTATAAAAAAATAAGAGGGTCCATGGGTTTTGTTTGTTTTGTTGAAATTCGTATTGGAATATGAGTTTCTTTTCCTGGATTGGTAAATAGGCCATTTATAAACTGCTGGTTAGTAAATGTCAGCATATTTTGTTTTATATTACTCTTTCAAAATACTTGAATTGTTTAAATACGGCACGGATATCTGTCGCCAATATTGTGCATTGAAAGGTAACGTGCCCAGTCAAATAGTGGTCATAACTCAATAATACGTTGTAAGAAGATGAAAAAAAAAGAAAAAAAAAAAAAGAAACGAAACGACAACAACAAAAACAAAACGAACAAATAATAACATAGCCTGGTGAAAACCACGACTGACCTAGATGTTTCTAATGAAAGCCTCTTACTACATTTAAGTTCAATCCTTGAAGTCCATCAAACGTTACTGAGCAGCAATAAAAATGGTTGATTTAACGTGATGAGATGAGAAACGACAGAATAGGACAGACCGGCATGTGTGACACGACATACCAGCTCATTAATATGGCGTGGTCATAAAAATACTCTACTTATCTCTGAATCCTTTAATCTCTCTCCACGTTAGACTGCAAGTACGTCAAAACGAAAATCATAGCAGATCAAAGACAGCCTTTTTCATTTGAAAGTGTAACATATTTCTTACCAATGTGCACCTTGATAACATACGTACGTTTTACTAGATGATGTAGCATATTCAATTGATGTACATTTAGATTTCAATTTAGACCTAGCCCTTGCATCTAAAGTCTATCAAAGTCTATTAAAATGGAGCTTAGGGAAAGGAAGGGGGGGTATGATTTTTTTTTTTTTTGGCGGCACATCAACACATACAAATGTACATAGCCCCGAGGCAGCTGAATAAAATGCCTTGCCTAAATACACCATAAGAACAGAACCGTACTCGTCTGAGCATGCTCATCTTCGCAAGTCAAAGTTCCGATGTGATGACCATATTTACACCTTGGCGGATCGAACAGATATTTCAGTGCATTGCCCTAGCGACATCTATGAGTTGCCTCCCCTTGTATATGATGCCGAACAGCGGTGTATTGTACATCCGTCGGAAATGGTGGTGGCAATCGAGTTATAAAGGATACTTTGTAAGTTTAACATTGAAAGTATGACCGAGTACCAGAGGGAAGCCGTTATGGTGGCGCTCTACAGTTTCGTATTTTGCATAGGGTTATACTTTTAAATAAAAAGAATCTCTCCGGCTTTTCCTCACTGGTTATACTGGCTATTTAAAAATAACCTTATATATCTTAGGTATAATTGAAAGAACATTTAATTCTCTTTATTTTGGTGTATGATTGATGGGTGTAATATGGGTTGTAGAGTATACAGATTGGCCTTACTCCAGATGTGCACCTTTCAAAAAAAGTGCAAGCTCCACTTGGTCATTTTCACTTCCTGAACTTCAGAGGTAAATTGTATAAAAAAGAGCCGATAACTTTTTTTTTACATTTTATATATTTGGTAATTCATTCATTACACTTTCAGAAGCTGGTATTGTCTAGTCTGGCAAAAATCATTTCCCCTATTTTAATAGCTGCTACGGATATTGTACTTTAGACTAATTCAGGCTGATTTTTGAGCACAAGGGAGCAGTCATTTTATTTAGCAGTGTGTTTAAATCATGTACAGTTTCCAAAAGTACAATATCCCAAGAAATATTATCCACATTACATTAATGTAGCATAGAGGTATGCCAACATTCTCTCCATCCACCTCACATACGTCACTCTCTCAAAATTATATAATAACTGGTGAGCGCCCCCATAGATGTATTGGAGTGAAAGGTTTTTGAACAAACACGGACCTTCCGTGGAAATTGATTATTTATTACTCCATTCAAGTTATGTGCTCTGCTTGTCTCGATCATGTAGGAACAGTGTTCAAAATTGAACAATATAATTTTCATCCAATGAAATTCACAGACCCGAAACACAGAAATATCTACTCGATACGCCAAGTGCAGATATGGTTATGATATCGGAACTTTGGCTTGCGAAGATGGAGCAGGATCTGCACCCGCGATATTTAGCCCGCGAGACTGGCACGCTAACTGATCTAGCCACCGCGGCAAGGAATGATTTTATATTTATTGCAAAACGACGAACTTATTATCTCATTTCATAGTCTTAAAACACTAATTCGTTTCAGGTTGATTAATTTCTCTATATCTGTCCTCATTAAGCTGTGTCATTTTTGTGCAGGAAGACGACGAAGAAAGTCGTAGACTTACAAGAACCAAGGAGGCTTTCAGCAACATTATTATTCCACTTCAGTGTCTACCACCTGCAAGCCGAACTTCCCTGCTTTCTTTCAAGAAATGTTTACCCCAAACCAACATAGCGGACGAACACAGTATGCAAGAGCAGAATATCGACACCATCACACTGGAGGAGTATTACCAGAGCGTTAAGGCTCAAGCTGCGCAAGTGCGTTGCAACAGCTCGCCTAACCTTCATGGTACATGGTCAAAGTCAATTGTAACCATGGATACGAAATGAGCCGGGTTTTCAAGGTCATATTTGATAATTGATTCTAGTGGAAAGAAGATTACAAATACTATCAAACAAAGTGAGTCATATATTATTTGTAAAAATGGCAATATTATGGTAGGTCAGGAAAATAGTGAAAATAAAGTCAGTTCATTTTGTTTTTAAACGCAATGTAAATAAATCAGTGCGTCGTATGCAGAGGAGATTCGGATACAACGACGGCTAATTATTCCATGTGAGTTTGGAATAATATGTACACCAGAATGTCAATGTCTCCAGTAACTAAAGACAACAATTTAGATTTAAAAAATGACAAGTCGGCCAAATGTACTTCCAAACAAGGAATTTAAACAATCAGCGGGAACTTGAGATATGATAAATAAATTGTCTTAAACTTGCATCCCAAAGACATTTAAGGACGATGCTTTTGCAGCTGATGAGGTGATAAAACAAAATGGATTTTTTTCTTCGAAATGTAACGAGACCAGTAGCTGTGGAAAGATTTTTTATCAGCCATGTCACACCTCACAGTCGTGATTAGAAATCTACATCGGATAACATTCTGGTGTATTGTAATAAGAGCGGAGATATGGCACACAAATCTGGAACAAACAAAAAACAAAAAACGGCCTTTTAAGTCAACTGAATGTAATAATGAAAGGACTACGGATGCGAATGATGATAAGATTCCATCATGGGGTTTAGGAAATACAATCAAATAAAAAAAAAAAAACATTATACAAAACCTTAACAAACATTATCTATGTGACATTGACCTCAAGACAAATGGTATAAACTAGTATGTAACAGAATGAATTTTAGCTTCATCATGATTCATGCCAGGTGTGACGAGGTTCTCTCAAGGGGCTTGGGAAATATAAGCAAATGAACAACAATGAACCAAAACTATGGAAATAAAATTCTATGTAACATTGACCCTAAGGCACATGGTACAAGCGACTATGTCGTAGAATGAATTTAGCTTCGTCACGATTTGTGTCACGTATGACGAGGTTCTATCAAGGGGCTTGGGAAATATAAACAAACAAAACTAACACACCATAACCTTAACGCATCCCCCCGGGAGGTAACGGGTTCGAACCTCGGCCGACTCATACCAAAGACTTCTGAAAATGGTTCTAACAGCTGCCTCGCTAGGCGCTCAGCTTTAAGAGGTTAGTGTTAGCATTGGTCGGCTTGGTGTCAGGATAATGTGACTGGGTGGGACATCATGCTACATGTCTGCGGGATGATGCCCCAGTGCTAGGCATCACTATGAACTGACACACTGCAAACATCGTTGCAGTATGACTGAAAAATTGTTAAGGCTACGTTAAAAATCCAAATAACACACACGCACACACACACACACACACATACCCTTTCCGAGCCCCGCTGCATATAAGGCTGGGCTTGTATACATGATTCAGATATCTCAAAGCAGTAAATATCAAATATATAATGAGGTACGATAGACTAACTTACGTGTACTAGTCTGTTATTTTGACAGGATATCTAATTATTTGAAGGGTGACACTAGACTTATTATATATATATTTACCACAATAAACTTAACATATTTTTTTTCCAGTTCTTGCGGCTGTCCATATATGTTTATAATTCATGTCCTTGTTAATAAATTTTCCATATATATCCACATTCATGCCTCTGTCAATAAACTCATTGCATATACTCACCACAATTCATGCCTCTGTCAATAAACTCATTGCATATACTCACCACAATTCATGCCTCTGTCAATAAACTCATGGCATATACTCATCACAATTCATGCCTCTGTCAATAAACTCACCGCATACACTCACCACAATG
Source organism: Sinohyriopsis cumingii (assembly GCA_028554795.2). Classification (NCBI taxonomy): domain Eukaryota; kingdom Metazoa; phylum Mollusca; class Bivalvia; order Unionida; family Unionidae; genus Sinohyriopsis; species Sinohyriopsis cumingii. Next base: position 98,772,412 of record CM068832.1, read on the forward strand.
TATGCCTCTGTCAATAAACTCATGGCATATACTCACCACAATTCATGCCTCTGTCAATAAACTCATCTCATACACTCACCACAATTCATGCTCACTAAAATGGACATAAAAAGATCTAATTCCAGATTTAACTCAAAGCACGGAAGTTCCAAGTATGTAAGTTTGTCCTATTTTTTAATATCCTGCCATCGTGCTCATGATACGAAAATTGCAATGCTTCATAGTTTATTGCTCTTAGAAAACTTCAAAAGTTATAATACTTCTAGAGAACAGTAAGTGTTGATATTACAATAATACTAAATTACTGAAAGGGTTGATATTACAATATTCATAGAGAACAGTGAAGGTTGATATTACAAAATTCCTAAATTACTGAAAGGGTTGATATTACAGTATTCCTAAATTACTGAAAGGGTTAATGTTACAATATTCCTAAATTACTGAAAGGGTTGATATTACAATATTCCTAAATTACTGAAAGGGTTGATATTGCAATATTCCTAAATTACTGAAAGGGTTAACATTAAAATATTCATAGAGAACAGTAAGGGTTGATATTACAATATTCCTAAATTACTGAAAGGGTTGATATTGAAATATTCCTAGAGAACAGTAAGGGTTGATATTATAATATTCCTAGAGAACAGTAAGGGTTGATATTACAATATTCCTAAATTACTGAAAGGGTTGATATTGAAATATTCCTAGAGAACAGTAAGGGTTGATATTACAGTATTCCTAGAGAACAGTAAGAGTTGATATTACAATATGCATAGAGAACAGTAAGGGCAGATATTACAATATTCATAGAGAACAGTAAGGGTTGATATTACAATATTCCTAAATTACTGAAATGGTTGATATTACAATATTCCTAGAGAACAGTAAGGGTTGATATTACAATATTCATAGAAAACAGTAAGGTTTGATATTACAATATTCCCAAATTACTGTAATGGTTGATATTACAATATTTATAGAGAATAATAAGGGTTGATATTACAATATTCATAGAGAACAGTAAGAGTTGATTTTACAATATTCCTAGAGAACAGTAAGGGTTGATAGTACAATATTTATAGAGAATAATAAGGGTTGATATTATACTATTCCTAGAGAACAGTAAGGGCAGACATTACAATATTCATAGAGAACAGTATGGGCAGATGTTACAATATTCCTAGAGAACAGTAAGGGTTGATAGTACAATATTTATAGAGAATAATAAGGGTTGATATTACAATATTCCTAGAGAACAGTAAGGGTTGATATTACAATATTCATAGAGAACAGTAAGGGCAGATGTTACAATATTCCTAGAGAACAGTAAGGGTTGATATTACAATATTCCTAAATTACTGAAAGGTTGATATTACAATATTCCTAGAGAACAGTAAGGGTTGATATTACAGTATTCCTAAATTACTGAAAGGGTTGATATTACAATATTCCTAAATTACTGAAAGGGTTGATATTACACTATTCATAGAGAACAGTAAGGGTTGATAGTACAATATTTATAGAGAACAGCAAGGGTTGACGTTACAATATTCCTAGAGAAAAGTAAGGCTTGATATTACTATATTCCTAAAAAACAGCAAGGGTTGATGTGCAATGTATTAAACCTCTCAGATTTAAGACAGATGCATCCCCAACCCCCAGAAGTATAGGACCCATCCAAAAGAGGGCGGTGTACCACCTTAGGAAGGCAGGTGCAGTACCATCCTCAAACAGGTCAGGAACAACAGTGCTGCCCATAGTACTGTGCTTTGCATTTATGGAATTAAATATATACAGTATTAGCTAACCAAAATTAAAATTGACTAATCATTAAGGCATAATTAGCCCTTTACAACTGACAGGTATTTAATCACATCTTTCATATTCCCCTTCAAGACATACTGATTTTTAAACAGAACATCTATTGTTAAAATTGTTGGTGAAATTGTGGAAATACTGACAGTCTATGAATATTTCTATTAACTGGTCTATGGATATTTCTACTGATAGGTCTGTGGATATTTCTAGTGACTGGTCTACTGATATTTCTACTGACTGGTCTAAGGGTATTTTTATTAACTGGTCTGTGGATATTTCTACTGACAGGTCTGTGGATATTTCTACTGACTAGTCTAAGGATATTTCTATTAACTGGTCTATGGATATTTCAGAATTGAAACACTATATCTTAAGTAGTCTTTTAAATCAGTCAAAACTTTCAACCTCACTTCCATGCTTATACAACAAAAAATTTTGTTGAAAGCATCAGAGTCTGTCTGCTTTAAACAACAAAAATAGTGAACAGTAAATTATACACTTACCCTGTGTTTAATAGTTCTCTGTGTAGTCAATAGTGTGTATGTGATTAGGACTTTTAATGAAACTTTACAAATCATTAAGCCATTTGTATGACATGGTTAATCTGGAGTTTACTTTCCAAAGATTCTCAATAATCTTGACCTTTGGTCAAGGTATACAGTTTGGAATAAAAAGTAATGTGAATTTCCCATGACAAAGACCATTTACAATACAACACTGAAATATATTGACTTCTTTATTACCCAAGCCATTCACAAAATTTGGTAAAGGAATTTACTATATAATAAAAGCTTTTGTGCAGAACCCATTTTTTGGAGTCACAGTGACCTTGATTACTTACCTTTTGACCTGAAAATCAATAGTCTTCTTCCATACCTTAAATGCAAGTTCTTCACAAATTTTGGCCAAGGTATGTTGCATGGAACAAAAGTTAATATGCAAAAGCATTTTGCCTTGGTCACAGGGAGCTGTTCTTTTGATTCCAAAACATTTATGCTTCTTTCTTATCCAGATTGAAAGCCTTCAACAAACTTTGGTGAAAGTGTAACAACTGAAATTTGTGCATAATGTTTTTTCTTCACCCACACTAACTTTGACTTTTTGACCCCAAAATCAAGAGGCTTCTACCATAAGCCATATGCAAACCATATTCAAAATTTAGTTAGTGTCTGTGATTAGGAACTAAAATTATTGTGCTGAAGTAATTTGTCTCCTTTAGTTAAAGTGACCATGATATTTGACCTTTTGACACCAAAACTGATAGACTTCTTCCTTCCTCTTAGTTTAAGTCATCAACAAAGTTTGGACTAGGTCAAGGTCAGTGATGTAGAACTAATGTTTATTAGAGGAACCATATTTTTTTTCAGCCCCAGTGGCCTTGACCTTTGACTTTTTGATCTCAGAGATGACAGGCTTCTTTCTTACCTGAAATGCAAGCTATTTACAATGTTTGGTGTAAAATTCACATTTTTGTAATGAACTGAGATAGACAATGATGGATAGATGGATGACAACATTGGAATAATCTGTCATATTGGCAGGTGTACAAAAAGTGAATAACTTAAATCAAAAATAAAAGTGATAATGGAGGGCAAGTTAGACTTTCATCTCATTATCCAGTTATAATACATTGTACATCAAGACAATATGGTGGTTGTTTATATCAGTTGATGGGTAGATAGGGTTGGGGAATTTTAATGGTACTTTTAACATATTATTGGCTATATCATGTTGAGAAAATGTGAGCTTAGTGTCTTTTCACAGTGGCAGACAGAGGCATCTGACCAGGCTGGATGGGCATAGAACACACAAACCATGGAAAATGAGTCTGACCCTGTACAAAGAAAGGCAGCAACCATGGTTCCATGGGCTGATGCTTCATACATGTTTGAGAGACATCATTGGTTTCATGGTAATTTATCTTAGTGCTAATGCATTAAAATATGTATAGAGTCCACTTACAAACTAATCCAACTAGTCCAGATCATTCAGTCTGTTGGTATATATAGAGTCCACTTACAAACTAATTCATCTGGTCCATATCATTAGAGTCTATTGGTATGTATAGAGTCCACTTACAAACTAATCCAACTAGTCCAGTTCATTCAGTCTATTGATATGTATAGAGACCACTTACAAACCAATCCAACTGGTCCAGATCATTCAGTCTATTGGTATGTATAGAGTCCACTTACAAACTAATTCAGTTGGTCCAGATCATTCAGTCTATTGGTATGTATAGAGTCCACTTACAAACTAATTCAGTTGGTCCAGATCATTCAGTCTATTGGTATGTATAGAGACCATTTACAAACTAATTCAGTTGGTCCAGATCATTCAGTCTGTTGGTATGTATAGAGTCCACTTACAAACTAATCAAACCAGTTCAGATAATTTAGTCTATTGGTATGTATAGAGTCCACTTACAAACTAATGCAACCAGTCCATATCACTGTTGGAATGTGTACTTAAATGCAAGACAACTAAACATATCTGTAGTTGTATAGGTGTGTGGGATCTCTTACTAATTATTTCAGTTGGTCTGGATCTTTGTGTCTGTTGGAATGTGTACCTGTCAAACAAATTAGTATGTTGGAATGTATACCTGTCAGCCAATGATCTATTAGTATGCATACCTGTCAAGGATGAGTGTATTGGAATGTGTACCTGTCAGACAATGAATGTATTGGAATGTGTACCTGTCAGACAATGAGTGTATTGGAATGTGTTGTTGTTGTTGTTGTTGTGGGGTTTAATGCCATTTTTCAGCACACGATAGGCTATACATGGCGGCCAGTATTAATAGTGGAGGAAGAACCCGGGAAAACCCCAGAAAGAACCACCGACCCACGATAAGCTACTGGCAAGCTTTCTCACATACCAACATTGGCCGAATCCAAGACTCGAACCCACGCAGACAGAGGTGAGATGGCAGTGATCCGTAACGGAGAGCGCTTTAGACCACTCAGCCACTCGGGGCCCCTACTGGAATGTGTAACTAGCTGTCAGACAGTGAGTGTATTGGAATGTGTACCTAGCTGTCAGACAATGAGTATTGAAATGTGTACCTGTCAGGCAATGAGTATTGAAATGTGTACCGAGCTGTCAGACAATGAGTATTGAAATGTGTACCTAGCTGTCAGTGAGTCTATTGGAGTGTGTACCTAGCTTTCAAAGGATGAGTGTATTGGACTGTGTACCTAGCTGTCAGACATTGAGTGAATTGGAATGTGTACCTAGCTGTCAGACATTGAGTGTATTGGACTGTGTACCTAGCTGTCAGACATTGAGTGAATTGGAATGTGTACCTAGCTGTCAGACATTGAGTGAATTGGAACGTGTACCTGTCAGACAATGAGTGTATTGGAATGTGTACCTAGCTGTCAGACATTGAGTGAATTGGAATGTGTACCTGTCAGACAATGAGTGTATTGGAATGTGTACCTAGCTGTCAGACAAGTTGATATATCTCTGGAATGTGTACCTGTCAGAAAAGATAATATATCTGTGGAATGTGTAACTAGCTGTCAGACAAGATGATATATCTCTGGAATGAGAACCTGTCAGACAAGATGATATATCTCTGGAATGTGTACCTACCTGTCAGACAAGATGATACATCTCTGAAATGTGCACCTGTCAGACATGATAATATGTATCTGGAATGTGTACTTGTCAGACAAGATGTTATATCTCTGGAATGTGTACCTGTCAGACAAGATGTTATATCTCTGGAATGTGTACCTAGCTATCAAACAAGCTCATACATTTCTGGAATGTCTACCTAGCTGTCAGATAAGTTCAAATATCTCTGGAATGTGTACCTGTCAGACAAGATGATATATTTCTGGAATCTGTACCTATGTCAGACATGGTACTATATCCCTGGAATGTGTACTTGTCAGACAAGATGATATATCTCTGGAATGTATACCTGTCAGACAAGATTATATATCGCTGGAATGTGTACCTAGCTGTCAGACAAGATTATATATCTCTGGAATGTGTACCTGTCAGACATGCTGATATATTTCTGGAATGTGTACCTATCTGTCAGACATGATAATATATCTCTGGAATGTGTACCTGTCAGACATGATGATATATCTCTGGAATGTGTACCTAGCTGTCAGAAATTGAGTACTGGAATGTGTACCTAGCTGTCAGACAAGATGATATATCTCTGGAATGTGTACCTAGCTGTCAGACAAGATGATATATCTCTGGAATGTGTACCTATCTGTCAGACAAGATGATACATCTCTAAAATGTGTACCTGTCAGACATGATAATATATCTCTGGAATGTGTACTTGTCAGACAAGATGTTATATCTCTGGAATGTGTACCTAGCTATCAGACAGGCTGATACATTTCTGGAATATCTACCTAGCTGTCAGATAAGTTCAAATATCTCTGGAATGTGTACCTGTCAGACAAGATGATATATATCTGGAATGTGTACCTGTCAGACAAGATTATATATCTCTGGAATGTGTACCTGTCAGACAAGATGATATATTTCTGGAATCTGTACCTATGTCAGACATGATACTATATCTCTGGAATGTGTACCTGTCAGACAAGATGATATATCTCTGGAATGTGTACCTGTCAGACAAGATTATATATCTCTGGAATGTGTACCTGTCAGACAAGATGATATATTTCTGGAATCTGTACCTATGTCAGACATGATACTATATCTCTGGAATGTGTACTTGTCAGACAAGATGATATATCTCTGGAATGTGTACCTGTCAGACAAGATTATATATCTCTGGAATGTGTACCTAGCTGTCAGACAAGATTTTATATCTCTGGAATGTGTACCTGTCAGACAAGATGATATATCTCTGGAATGTGTACCTGTCAGACAAGATTATATATCTCTGGAATGTGTACCTAGCTGTCAGACAAGATTTTATATCTCTGGAATGTGTACCTGTCAGACATGCTGATATATTTCTGGAATGTGTACCTATCTGTCAAACATGATGATATATCTCTGGAAAGTGTAACTGTCAGACATGATGATATATCTCTGGAATGTGTACCTAGCTGTCAGAAATTGAGTACTGGAATGTGTACCTAGCTGTCAGACAAGATGATATATCTCTGGAATGTGTACCTAGCTGTCAGACAAGATGATATATCTCTGGAATGTGTACCTATCTGTCAGACAAGATGATACATCTCTAAAATGTGTACCTGTCAGACATGACAATATATCTCTGGAATGCGTACCTGTCAGACAAGATGTTATATCTCTGGAATGTGTACCTAGCTATCAGACAAGCTGATACATTTCTGGAACGTCTACCTAGCTGTCAGATAAGTTCAAATATCTCTGGAATGTGTACCTGTCAGACAAGATGTTATATCTCTGGAATGTGTACCTAGCTATCAGACAAGCTGATACATTTCTGGAATGTCTACCTAGCTGTCAGATAAGTTCAAATATCTCTGGAATGTGTACCTGTCAGACAAGATGTTATATCTCTGGAATGTGTACCTAGCTATCAGACAAGCTGATACATTTCTGGAATGTCTACCTAGCTGTCAGATAAGTTCAAATATCTCTGGAATGTGTACCTACCAGACAAGATGATATATTTCTGGAATCTGTACCTATGTCAGACATGATAATATATCTCTGGAATGTGTACCTGTCAGACAAGATGATATATCTCTGGAATGTGTACCTGTCAGACAAGATTATATATCTCTGGAATGTGTACCTAGCTGTCAGACAAGATTTTATATCTCTGGAATGTGTACCTGTCAGACAAGCTGATATATTTCTGGAATGTGTACCTATCTGTCAGACATGATAATATATCTCTGGAATGTGTACCTGTCAGACATGATGATATATCTCTGGAATGTGTACCTCGCTGTCAGACAAGATGATGTATCTCTGGAATGTGTACCTGTCAGACAAGATGATATATTTCTGGAATCTGTACCTATGTCAGACATGACAATATATCTCTGGAATGTGTATCTGTCAGACAGGCTAATATATTTATGGAATGTGTACCTGTCAGACATGATATATCTCTGGAATGTGTACCTGTCAGACATGATGATGTATCTCTGGAATGTGTACCTAGCTGTCAGAAATTGAGTACTGGAATGTGTACCTACCTGTCAGACAAGATGATACATCTCTGAAATGTGTACCTGCCAGACATGATAATATATCTCTGGAATGTGTACCTGTCAGACAAGATGTTATATCTCTGGAATGTGTACCTAGCTATCAGACAAGCTGATACATTTCTGGAATGTTTACCTAGCTGTCAGATAAGTTCAAATATCTCTGGAATGTGTACCTGTCAGAAAAGATGTTATATCTCTGGAATCTGTACCTATGTCAGACATGATAATATATCTCTGGAATGTGTACCTGTCAGACAAAATGATATATCTCTGGAATGTGTACCTGTCAGACAAGATTATATATCTCTGGAATGTGTACCTAGCTGTCAGACAAGATTATATATCTCTGGAATGGGTGCCTGTCAGACAAGCTGATATATTTCTGGAATGTGTACCTATCTGTCAGACATGATAATATATCTCTGGAATGTGTACCTGTCAGACATGATGATATATCTCTGGAATGTGTACCTAGCTGTCAGACAAGATTATATATCTCTGGAATGTGTACCTGTCAGAGAACGAGTGTATTGGAATGTGTACCTAGCTGTCAGACAAGATTATATATCTCTGCAATGTGTACCTAGCTGTCAGACAAGTTGATATATCTCTGGAATGTGTACCTAGCTGTCAGACAAGATGATATGTATCTCTGGAATGTGCACCTGTCAGACAATGAGTGTATTGGAATGTGTACCTATCTGTCAGACAATATGATACATCTGTAGTGGTTTAGATATTATGAAATATTTACTAATTAGTCAAGTTGTTCTGGACCTCTTACTTTATTGATATGTGTTAATATCAGACAATTAAATACATCTGTAGTGGTTTTGTAATGAACACCACTTACAAACTAATTTGGCTGGTCCTAATCTTTTAGTCTATTTGCATGTGCACCTAGCTGTGAGAAAACGAAACTAGGTTCAATTCTCAACTGCAACATTTGGGCACATACCAGACTCTTATATGGTGGTGGCTAAATTAAGCAGTAATATCAAGGTCAGGGGGAATCAGTGTAGTGGTCTGGGTGATGTTTGAACAGTAATATCAAGGTAAGGGAGAATCAGTGTAGTGGTCAGGGTGACATTTGTGTGTGTGTGATTTAGATTTTTAACGTAGCTTTAACAATTTTCCAGTCACGTCGCTACAATGTCTGCAGTGTGGCAGTTTCAAGTGATGTCTAGCACTGGGGCATCATGCCGCAGACATGTAGCATGATGTCCCACTCAGTCACATTATCCTGTCACCAGGTTGACCAGTCCTAACAATAACCTCTTAATGCTGAGCCCCAAGCAAGGCAGCTGTTAGTACCAATTTTTTAAGTCTTTGATATGACTTGGCCAGGGTTCTAACCCACGATCTCCCGCATCCGGGGCAGGCGCTCTAACCACTAGGCCACTGGAGCGGTCGGGTGACATTTGAGCAATAATATCAAGGTAAGGGGGAATCAGTGTAGTGGTCTGGGTGACATATGAGGAAAAATATCAAAGTAAGGTGGAATCAGTGTGTGATGTTCTGGGTGACATTTGAGGAAAAATATCAAGGTTAGGTGGAATCAGTGTGTGATGTTCTGGGTGACATTTGAGGAAAAACATCAAAGTAAGGTGGAATCAGTGTGAAGTGGTCTGGGTATATGAGGTCACTTAATAATCAGTGCTTAATGGTTCAGTGGGTATAAAGTCAATATAACCCAGTTATGCTTGAAGCTCAATGCTCTATTATGTATAAAGTCAATATAACTGGGGTATACTCAGTGCTTAATGGTTTATTATGTATAAAGTCAATATAACTGGGCTATGCTCAGTGCTTAATGGTTTATTATGTATAAGGCCATGATAAATGGGCAATGCTCAATGCTTAATGGTTTATTATGTATAATGCCATTATAACTGGGGTATGCTCAATGCTTAATGGTTTATTATGTATAAGGCTAATATAACTAGGTTATGCTCAGTGCTTAATGGTTTATATGTATAAGGCTAATATAACTGGGCTATGCTCAGTGCTTAATGGCTTATATGTACAAGGCCATGATAACTGAGCTATGCTCAGTGCTTAATGGTTTATATGTATAAGGCTAATATAACTGGGCTATGCTCAGTGCTTAATGGTTTATTATGTATAAGGCTAATATAACTGGGCTATGCTCAGTGCTTAATGGTTTATACGTATAAGGCCATTATAACTGGGCTATGCTCATTGCTTAATGGTTTATTATGTATAAAGTCAATATAACTGGGCTATGCACAATGCTTAATGGTTTATATGTATAAGGCTAATATAACTGGGCTATGCTCAGTGATTAATGGTTTATTATATATAATGCCAATATAATGGGCTATGCTCAGTGCTTAATGGTTTATTATGTATAAGGCCATTATAACTGGGCTATGCTCAGTGCTTAATGGTTTATATGTATAAGGCTAATATAAGTAGGCTATGCTCAGTGCTTAATGGTTTATATGTATAAGGCTAATATAACTGGGCTGTGCTCAGTGCTTAATGGTTTATATGTATAAGGCCATGATAACTGGGCTATGCTCAGTGATTAATGGTTTATGATCTATAAGGCTAATATAACTGGGCTATGCTCAGTGATTAATGGTTTATTATGTATAAAGTCAATATAACTGGTCTATGCTCAGTGATTAATGGTTTATGATCTATAAGGCTAATATAATGGGCTATGCTCAGTGCTTAATGGTTTATTATGTATAAAGTCAATATAACTGGTCTATGCTCAGTGCTTAATGGTTTATTATCTATAAGGCTAATATAACTGGGCTATGTTCAGTGATTAATGGTTTATTATGTATAAAGTCAAAATAACTGGGCTATGCTCAGTGATTAATGGTTCACTAAATATAAAGTCAGTAATGGCTACTATGTATGCTGTTAATATAACCCAGTTATACTCAGTGCTTCTGAAGGATATGTATACTGTTAATACAATCCAGTTATACTCAGTGCTTTTGAAGGATATGTATACTGTTAATATAACCCAGTTATACTCAGTGCTCATGAAGGATATGTATACTGTTAATATAACCCAGTTATACTCAGTGCTCATGAAGGATATGTATACTGTTAATACAACCCAGTTATACTCAGTGCTTATGAAGGACTACAAAGATGACAATGTTGTGCAATCACAACTAACTCCTATAGTTATAAAATTAATAATAATACTAAAAAAGACTTGAGAACATGCGAGTGATTTTCAATGACCTACCCTACATTAAAACATAAGACTGGTTTTCATTGACATACCCTACCTAAAACAGAGTGATTTTCAATGATCTTTCTTACAGTAAAACAATGCCTAAGGCTATCTACCAAACAACAATTGGAAAAACTCGAGCTATATCAAATTTTTATTTCCATTTTAAGTAGACATTATACCAAAGGCCACCCTAGATAACTTTTCACTGGTCTATTTAGTCAACTTTTACCATATTTGTTCTTATTAAATAAATTATATAACAGCGCTTAACTTGCAAAGGGAGACCACTGGCTTAACTTTCTAAGGGAGGTCATCCTTTCTGACTGGAGGGTATATAACTTTGCAAGATACAACAAAACAAAAAGTGGAATGACAATTCTTTAAGCTGCCATAATATTTACAAGGTTATTGCAATTAAGTCTGAACACCTTTATTCATTGATATGAAGCACATACAAACTTGATATTTAATATTCCAATACACAAGTACATAATTACCAACAACTGTTTATGAATGAACACATCAAGAATTGCTAAATAACTTTAATGGATTTCTAAACAACACAACTCCTACACAAAATACATGAAGCTGTGAATATACAACTTTAAATTTGGCATGCATTTTTACGTTGATTATCACAGTCATTATTGTTGTTTACAAAAAGCTAAGGCAAGAAAATAAAATGCTTTGTTACAAATACTATTAAGTCTTATACTGACACCTTAAACTTTTCAGAGACTTTTATTTATTTTGGCAAAACATAGATTCGACTGACAAACACTAATGTTCTGAAATAACACAATAGAAAATGTACTGGAAAAACACAACAGAAAATGTACTGGAAAAATAGTCTGGAAAAAGTTGAAAAATGACCAAAACAAGGTCAGCACACTTCTCGTTTAGATCAATATATGGTCACTAAGACTCAAACACATATAGATTACAATGATTCATGATGATGGACTGTTCATAACCTTATGTTCATTAGCTCACAAATATATCATCATAGACTGTCTTTAAGTTTATGTACTACAGCTCAAAAACATATGATGGTCGTTGTTCTTGTGTCATCATTTTACATGAAATAAGATAAAGACATTAATCTTTTGCCAAGCTGTGGTTGGTGAATAGTCAAAATCATGAAAATGAAACACACATTAATTTTCTAAATCCTTAAAATATCCCCTGATGAAACACACATTAATTTTCTAAATCCTTAATACTATATAGGTATTAGAACTTGGATCAAAAACTTCAAATGTTACAAGCTCACTTGAAGTAATGTCACAATATTATGTACTTAAAGAGTATAATATCAATGCATGATATTCCACTCATGAACGTATCAAATATGAGGAATGGGTTACTCAATTACACACACACACACACACACACAATGACTGATCTAATAGTTTCTAGATACTGCCTGTATATACAACACACCAAGCTATAATTGCAATGTCAGCATATTTTAATTATACCATTCCTGGACATGTCTGTAATATTCTGAAAAGTGTTTAAAAATTATTACTACATACAGTTTATAGACCATACAAAATATTCCAATGTCTACTAAGGAGACCTGGCACAGCTTTTAAAGTTGTGTCATGCAACATGCTGTAACATGACCAACCTGTCTTGTGGACACTAGATCTTTCTTCTAATTGGTTTTGGTTTTAGACTTCAAATCTTACCAATTTTACAGGCTTAATAATTTGAGTCTTCTACTGTCCTCAACTTCACTAACACTCTTGCAAGAGCTTATCATTTTTCTTTGTCTGTCACTTCGTTCATTAACAACAAGAAACAGCTAACCTTCTCATTATCTACACAGTTAATTTTAGGGTGAATTGTTATGCCATCATAAATCCAACATAATGTTTCCATACTAGTTTGAATTTGTATGCTGACTGAATCGTGATTTGTTATGTCATCTTGATTCTAATGTAGAATGGAAGCATTTAGTTTAAGTTGTGCCAGTCCTGCTGTGTAACTCTAAAGAAAAGTATTTGATTTATAGATTCTATAATTTTTAGAACTTGATGAAACAATTTCATAAAATTGCACACATTTATTATGTAAACTGTTGATACTGTAATATATACGCATGCACTACAGTCAATAACTTTTTAAATGAGCAAAAATAAAAAGGTGGAAAAAATCTGAAAATATAATTTTAAACATCATTATAAACCTTTGGTCCATAATCCAAAACTATAATAATTATATAAATGATATACTCTGTAAATACTAATGCAAACTGGATTTAGAAATAAAAATGATAACGTGTCCCAGTCAAGGCATTAAGAAAATTTGCAACAAAACCAGCACAATCAACACAGATCAAACTCACAATTTATTCTATGGGAATTTTAACCGACATTCGAAGAACTACTCATAAAATGGAATTATTTAATTTCTTAAAGACAGGACTGTGATGTACAAAAAGGACTAACATGAGTCATGGCATTTTCTCTGACTGTGGTGGAAAACAGACCTCTGAATAAGCACCTATTTGGTCAATTAATTATGGTTTTAATAGCAACATATGGCCTCTCACCTGTTTGGTCAATTAATTATGGTTTTAATAGCAATGCATGGCCTCTCACCTGTTTGGTCAATTAATTATGGTTTTAATAGCAATGCATGGCCTCTCACCTGTTTAGTCAATTAATTATGGTTTTAATAGCAATGCATGGCCTCTCACCTGTTTGGTCAATTAATTATGGTTTTAATAGCAACACATGGCCTCTCACCCGTATATGTGTAACTACAAGGTTTATAAATCCAGTATTTAACTGAGTTACTATATTCTTGGTATCGAGAATGGTTTGAGGAAAATAAATTGCTCACATATTTTTAAAACCTTCCGTTTTAAATCTATGGGTATAGTCTCATCAAGAATGTATTACTGAAATGGAAAATTCATAATCAAGTAATTCTTCTATAGCCCGTACAAGACACAATCAATTCCTTGTTATTTGAAATTGATGTAAAATTTTATCGAGGAACAAGTTTCAAGCCAAGTTTATTTGGTAATTATAGTTTTTCCCCATTGATGATGTCATACTCTCTGCTTTGACTGGCCACAAAAAGAGAGATGGACTTCTATATAGTGGCTTCCCTTTTATGAGGTCATGCCGACTGATATAACTGGCCACAAAAGAGAGATGGACTTGTATATGTTGACTCCCTTTTGATGAGGTCATACCCACCGATACAACTGGACACAAAATGAGAGATGGACATGCATACAGTGGTTCCACTTTTATCATGACATGCCCTCTGCTGTTATTTGCCACAAAAAAAGAGATGAACTCATATGAGAGGAACAAAATGGCTAAAATCTAAAATATTTTAGCAAAAGATCATAACTAAGATACAAGAACAGGTTCAAACCAAATACATATGTCACCAGTGTTTCTAGATTTATAAAGTGTGTAGATTAATAAGGTGTGTTCTCCTTGCAACGTGTGTCTATAGTATTTTTAGCTTTATAAGTCATGTTCTCCTTCTAACATGTGTCAATAGCATTTCTAGATTTATAAGGTGTGTACTCCTTGTAACATGTGTTAACAGTATTTTGAGATTTATAAAGCATGTGCTCCTTGTACCTTGTTTAGTGTTTCAAGATACATGTACCTGACTTTCAGAATTATTCTGGATGCAAGTTTCATTCATTTTGGTAAATATATTTAAATATATATTATCCTGAATGAAAAATATTCTGATATATACAGGTATATATTAAGTTGTATTTGACCCAAGTGTCTATGGAAGAACAGTTCCTGTTACAGAGGTTGACTACATGTTAAGGGAGACAACTCTTTACAGTACTAAAAAGGGAGACAACTGCATTTGCTGTGAAGCACTATTTTCTAGTTATTACCATATGAAGTAAATTAGTACCTTTGAACATACTAATCAAACATGAATGTTGTCTCATAATGAATGTGATGCTTTAGATGCAATCATAATGTCAGTCTTTAATAACTGTTATTAACTCAAAACATACAGATGTGCTACGTTTGTACAGACATTTGATTTAATACATCAACTGGTTCAATTTCAAGAGATTCTACATACATGTATTGCACTGATAAAAATATATTGATAAGAAAAATAAAAAACTGATAAACAATATGTATGTTTACAACTTTAAACGCCGATATACTGTTTTAACAATCAATCACTAATTAAGAGTTAAAGACAGTCCTGCTAGTGATTTAATTTTAATTCAAGATACAAACTTCCAATGCACACTGATCAAGATACAAACTTCCAATGCACACTGCTTCACAAACAAACTTGAGGAGAGATTATGTATAGGTCACAGCAGCCAAAGGATGGTTACGTCACTTTAACCTACTTTATGATGAACCAAATCCTCCAATACTGGATTAAAGTGAATGCCATTCTAAGACAATACATACATTCAGAAAAGAAGACTTGAATTATGAGTTTTTTCCTTCAAAATAATACTTCAAATAATTAATTTTGACAATTTTTAGAAACATGTTTGGTTGTTAATTTGCCAACGTGAAATGTGTTCATACAAACACAAGTGTCCCAAAAGTCCATCTCTTACCAAAGTTAGTGAGGCATGAAATATTGGTCACATAGTTTTACTTTTGGTAGAATGGTCAAACAACCCTGTGCCACTGACCTAAATGCAAAATGGCAGAACAAGAATAAAACACAAAATCTAACGAAACTGACCGATGGCCAAATGGCAGGACAAGAATAAAACACAAAATCTAACCAAACTGACAGATGGTCAGATGGCAGGACAAGAATAAAACACAAAATCTAACCAAACTGACAGATGGCCAGATGGCAGGACAAGAATAAAACACAAAATGTCCATTCAAATTTTATGGCAGGGCATCAAATGCATGTGGTCCATGAGAAACTGAGTCTTGTTTAAATTAATCTTGTCTAGTGTTAATCTAACTATTAACGAATGCTCCACCGCCCATAAGGAAATATCCGTTCCCTGGTTGGTAGCAAAACACAGCACCCTACTTGGGCACTGACTCTTCAAATGTTTCCAATTTACATGTCTATTTATGAAAGCAAACATAATACTGTAGAGGTACAAGTCTTAAATAGACTCTGTAACATATTACACCCACCCACTTCCCATTTAATCCCACCTACCCACCCATTTAATCCCTGAGGCAAATATTGAGAGGTATCCTTTAACATAAATGTCAAGTTCAATGACTGTACAAACAGAAATGCACATGTCAAGTTCGATGACTGTACTAACAGAAATGCACATGTCAAGTTTGATGACTGTGCAAACAGAAATGCACATGTCAAGTTCGATGACTGTACTAACAGAAATGCACATGTCAAGTTTGATGACTGTGCAAACAGAAATGCACATGTCAAGTTCCATGACTACAAACAGAAATGCACATATCAAGTTCCATGACTACAAACAGAAATGCACATGTCAAGTTCCATGACTGTACAAACAAGTGTCAAAGAAACTGAGCTAAAGACAATGACAGAATAACTGGAGCAAGAAAACTAGGTCACTGTAACCTTCATTGCTTGTGATAAGCAGCAGGTGACATGATGACCAAACCCATGAAGTTTCATGCCTGTACATAAAACAGTGTCAGAGAAACGAAGCTAAGTGCAAAAACTTAACAGAATGGAACATGAAAATTAAGACATTGTAACCTTTTCTGCCTGTAATAAGCAGTGCCCTCAATAATGAATAAACACAACAAGGTTCTTGACTGTAACTACAACAGTGTCATAGTAATGCAAAATCTTTATGCTGATATCTACATGAACAAGAATGACACGACTAGAAAAGTGATTGATGCCTACATGTACAACGAAGACACTACTGGAAAAGTGAGTGATGCCTACATGTACAATGAAGACACTACTAGAAAAGTGATTGATGCCTACATGTACAACGAAGACACTACTGGAAAAGTGATTGATGCCTACATGTACAACGAAGACACTACTAGAAAAGTGATTGATGCCTACATGTACAATGAAGACACTACTAGAAAAGTGATTGATGCCTACATGTACAATGAAGACACTACTAGAAAAGTGATTGATGCCTACATGTACAATGAAGACACTACTGGAAAAGTGAGTGATGCCTACATGTACAACGAAGACACTACTGGAAAAGTGAGTGATGCCTACATGTACAACGAAGACACTACTGGAAAAGTGATTGATGCCTACATGTACAACGAAGACACTACTGGAAAAGTGAGTGATGCCTACATGTACAACGAAGACACTACTGGAAAAGTGAGTGATGCCTACATGTACAATGAAGACACTACTGGAAAAGTGATTGATGCCTACATGTATAATGAAGACACTACTAGAAAAGTGATTGATGCCTACATGTACAACGAAGACACTACTGGAAAAGTGATTGATGCCTACATGTACAATGAAGACACTACTAGAAAAGTGATTGATGCCTACATGTACAATGAAGACACTACTGGAAAAGTGAGTGATGCCTACATGTACAACGAAGACACTACTGGAAAAGTGAGTGATGCCTACATGTACAACGAAGACACTACTGGAAAAGTGATTGATGCCTACATGTACAACGAAGACACTACTGGAAAAGCGAGTGATGCCTACATGTACAACGAAGACACTACTATTAAAGTGAGTGATGCCTACATGTACAATGAAGACTACTGGAAAAGTGGCACATTTGTTTTCATTAGGATTCACAGAGGAGACAATTAGCATCAGCAGTTTTAGTGATCTTAAATTTTCTGACATATTTTCTTCTGGTGGCAATTTGGCAAGATTCATATTGATGAATTTAAACAATTTTCAATGAAACCTTCTTCCTATACATACAGAGGCATTTAGTATTTAAATAAAAATGCAAAAATCTGTTTAAAAAACTGACCATAAAATCAAAGCATTTTGCATTCTATTACAAGCAGAACAACAAACAAAAGAAAAAGGTTTTAAAAAAAAGTAAATTATTGTGAGGATTCATGTAGCTGATATCTTATGTTGATTATGGTATTTACCATATATACTGGGACACATTAAAATAATTAAACTTTTTCCTGTACCGCTTGTGTCAGAAAACACGTGACACATTGTTCATTGATGTGAACATGAAGAAACAAATTGTGTCTGGTTGTACTCAAAGTTTTGAATATATCATCTGACTGAAAACTGGATCCAACAAAATCACAAACAAGAGGGAAATAATCAAATGATGTAAATGCATCTGCCATTCACACATGACATGGTGTAAGGTGCAAAATAAACAAGACGTATATTCAGGTCAACTATATGACAGTATCTCGCCAATACAAATACTGGAAAACACATCCACTTGAGTGCTAATGACAATCTTTTTGCTAGCATGGGTTACAGAAAGTATTATTAAAGCATGCTATTGCTGTGTATACTATTTACCCTGCAGACATCAATGCCCGTTTGTACTAATTATGACTACAGATGCCAAGCCTGGGTGGTGAATACACACAACTGGCAGCAAGCAGTAAACTCATTCTTCGAATTTATAGACAGGATATCAAACAAAATGGTTAATTTTATTACAAAGCAAGCCAACCTTGGAAGCTGACTTTAGTCTCTTTTAAGTGTGATAAATTTTGTTTCTTTGTTTTAAATATATACAGAGTCAGCCAACATAGGGAACTTAACTTTGGTTACTTTTCACTGGTATTCACTGCAATTAGATACTTTTAAGTAGACTTTTTTTAAAAAGATATCAAACACAAAGGTTATTTTATTACAAAGCAAGCCGACTTTGGATTATTTTTTTGTGGATTTTTTAAAAAATATACACAAAGTTAGCCAACAGAGGCTATGATTCCTTTTCACCGGTATTCACATGAATTTTGAA
The DNA here is from genome assembly GCA_028554795.2 of Sinohyriopsis cumingii. Taxonomy (NCBI): domain Eukaryota; kingdom Metazoa; phylum Mollusca; class Bivalvia; order Unionida; family Unionidae; genus Sinohyriopsis; species Sinohyriopsis cumingii. The sequence continues at coordinate 98,791,520 of CM068832.1, forward strand.
CATAAATTAAAACAATGGAACAATATTTAAAGTGAAACAATATAGTGCTTTGTGCATGGACACTTATGGCATAATGTTGTCTAGAAGATCAGGAGAAAATAAAATCATTTGATAAATTTGTGAAGGTCAGAAGAGAAGAAGATGATTTCGCTAATAATATATGACCATTAACATGGATGAAGTTCTAGCATATTTTGATCTCATTCCTGGATGGTCTGTCAATAATTTGGGGGGTAAAAAGTGTGAGATTGGTGTAGATTTTTTTAAAAATCTGACTTTATTCCTTGCAGTTTCTGCTTCAGGAGACATGTTGCTTCCATAATAATTTTTCACGGCATGAGAAAGCTAAAAAAATATGCATGCACTGAAAGAATGGATTGTATGTGTGCATTAGAAGGGTTGGGTTGAGGAGTTGAAGTTGCAGTGGATTCAAGATGTAGTTTTATATTTTAAAAAAAAGAAAAAAGAAAGTTGGAGTACATTTCTGCCTGGTAATTTTCAAATGATTTAAAAGGAGTTCCACAACTTATGACTTGAAAAAAAACAAACTATGTGTCCCAGAACATAGAGTGAACAAAAAAATTACTTTAAAAATTACTTTATGGTGTCCAAACAAATATGGTATCCCAACATATACAGTAAATACGATATTTATATTGTCACCTATCTTCAATACATCCTAAATATAATTGATTTTATGAGCCTGTGATATATTCCATCTTTACGCAAAGATCTGGACATTTATTGTGAAGTGATTTTTATGCTTGGTATAATTTTCAGTGAATTTCAGTTATTACAAAGCATGAATTAAAAAACAAAATCAACAATGATCCATCTGTGAAGACAAAAGTTCCTGTCCTCCATCCCCCACCCCCCTTTCCAATGTCAGTTCTCTATCAAAGAATGCAAGACTGTCAAGTTAAGTACTGACAAAATCTATTTGTGCAACAATGTATAAATCCATTGCTGAAATCCTGTAATTCATAATGCTATAATCTACATACTATAACTCTCAAATTGAAAATGTACATACTATATCCCACATACTGTAACTCTGATAATGAAATTCACATACTCTATCCCACATACTGTAACTCTGATAATGAAATTCACATACTCTATCCCACATACTGTAACTCTGATAATGAAATTCACATACTCTATCCCACATACTGTAACTCTGATAATGAAATTCACATACTCTATCCCACATACTGTAACTCTGATAATGAAATTCACATACTCTATCCCACATACTGTAACTCTGATAATGAAATTCACATGCTCTATCCCACATACTGTAACTCTGATAATGAAATTCACATACTCTATCCCACATACTGTAACTCTGATAATGAAATTCACATACTCTATCCCACATACTGTAACTCTGATAATGAAATTCACATACTCTATCCCACATACTGTAACTCTGATAATGAAATTCACATACTCTATCCCACATACTGTAACTCTGATAATGAAATTCACATGCTCTATCCCACATACTGTAACTCTGATAATGAAATTCACATACTCTATCCCACATACTGTAACTCTGATAATGAAATTCACATACTCTATCCCACATAATGTAACTCTGATAATGAAATTCACATACTCTATCCCACATACTGTAACTCTGATAATGAAATTCACATACTCTATCCCACATACTGTAACTCAAACTGAAATAAACATATTGTATCCCACATACTATAACTCACGAAATGAAATAAACACACTGTATGTCACATACTGTAAATCTCATAATGAAATGCACATCACATACTGTTATTCACTTACAATAACTTGCATGCTAACTCACAAAGTTTTTATAAGCATCTAATATTCATGAGTCAAGTGAGGTTCATTTCACACAATGAGGAGGTTGAATGCATTGCACTGAAATGACTATAAGCACTAAATAATGAACATTGTTTGTTTGGTTGTTCCATTTTAACACACCTGGTAACCAGAGAAGGCATATTTTTAAAATATATGCATTGGTACTCTGGTTACTCAAAGAGTTCATATGAAAAAATACAAAATTCTAAATTGCACCTATGGGTGATTACTCTGCATTGAAAGTAACTTCTCTGCATCCCACATATATTTTAATGGTACAGCCCTTAACTTGCAAAATCTGAATTTTCTAAGATTTTGTAAATTACCTTTTGTTACAATAGTATAATTTACAGCAGCCATAATAATTAAACGTATTTACTTGACCACTTGATTTTTATATTTTCCTGAAACAACAAGTAGTATGGCATTGAGCATAAAAGAAAAAACAAACATATAATAATAATAATAATAATAATATTCAAAACATATAACAATCAAAACAACAAGGAAATTCTCATGGAATACAGTTAATCACTCAAAAGGTCACCATTAAGGGAAAAAGCTCTTGGTCTCTCATAACTGAACACTGATGAGAGTCGACTGAAAATCTCCCGTCGTACAGTGTCTGTAACCTTGTTGACTAAACATAACACCGTGGCCACAGTGAAGATCACATTGTAGGTGAAGATAATGTAAAAGTTTCCCAGCCAGTCCATGCTCCCAAAGTCTCCAATCAAATCAAAGTTGGTGATTCCTAAATTTAATAGATAAAAATAAAATGAATAAAACTTGGATCAAAATGAATTTCACCTGCTACTCAACGTCAAATTTTTAGTTTAAAAAATTTGAGGAAAACAAGGTATGAAATGAATTAATAAACCAGTTATTTTCTTAGTGATCACATACAAAAGTAACCTGGTGTCTAATACATTAGATCCTGAATTATAACATAAAGATTTTGGACTACAATGCATGAAAACAATTATAACCAGAGAGTGTGTAAATGTCTTAAAGTTCAGGAGTCAACAGTATCACATATATGCAAAGTTTGGACTACAAAATAGAAATTAGTACCAAATATGTATCATTTCTAATTAATGCCATACAAGTTTCACATATGTATCATTCCTTATTAATGCTATAAAAGTATCACATATGTATCATTCCTTATTAATGCTATAAAAGTTTCACATATGTATCATTCCTTATTAATGCTATAAAAGTATCAAATATGTATCATTCCTTATTAATGCTATAAAAGTATCACACATGTATCATTCCTTATTAATGCTATAAAAGTATCACACATGTATCATTCCTTATTAATGCTATAAAGGTTTTACACATGTATCATTCCTTATTAATGCTATAAAAGTATCACATATGTATCATTCCTTATTAATGCTATAAAAGTATCACATATGTATCATTCCTTATTAATGCTATAAAAGTATCAAATATGTATCATTCCTTATTAATGCTATAAAGGTTTTACACATGTATCATTCCTTATTAATGCTATAAAAGTATCACATATGTATCATTCCTTATTAATGCTATAAAAGTATCAAATATGTATCATTCCTTATTAATGCTATAAAAGTATCACACATGTATCATTCCTTCTTAATGCTATAAAAGTATCACACATGTATCATTCCTTATTAATGCTATAAAAGTATCACACATGTATCATTCCTTATTAATGCTATAAAAGTATCACATATGTATCATTCCTTATTAATGCTATAAAAGTTTCACATATGTATCATTCCTTATTAATGCTATAAAAGTATCAAATATGTATCATTCCTTATTAATGCTATAAAAGTATCACACATGTATCATTCCTTATTAATGCTATAAAAGTATCACACATGTATCATTCCTTATTAATGCTATAAAGGTTTTACACATGTATCATTCCTTATTAATGCTATAAAAGTATCACATATGTATCATTCCTTATTAATGCTATAAAAGTATCACATATGTATCATTCCTTATTAATGCTATAAAAGTATCAAATATGTATCATTCCTTATTAATGCTATAAAGGTTTTACACATGTATCATTCCTTATTAATGCTATAAAAGTATCACATATGTATCATTCCTTATTAATGCTATAAAAGTATCAAATATGTATCATTCCTTATTAATGCTATAAAAGTATCACACATGTATCATTCCTTCTTAATGCTATAAAAGTATCACACATGTATCATTCCTTCTTAATGCTATAAAAGTATCACACATGTATCATTCCTTATTAATGCTATAAAAGTATCACATATGTATCATTCCTTATTAATGCTATAAAAGTATCACATACGTATCATTCCTTATTAATGCTATAAAAGTATCAAATATGTATCATTCCTTATTAATGATATAAAAGTATCACACATGTATCATTCCTTATTAATGCTATAAAAGTATCACACATGTATCATTCCTTATTAATCCTATAACAGTATCACACATGTCTCGTTCCTTATTAATGCTATAAAAGTTTTACACATGTATCATTCCTTATTAATGCCATACAAGTTTCACATACATATCATTCCTTATTATTGCTATAAAAGTATCACACATGTATCATTCCTTATTAATGCTATAAAAGTATCAAATATGTATCATTCCTTATTAATGCTATAAAAGTATCACACATGTATCATTCCTTCTTAATGCTATAAAAGTATCACACATGTATCATTCCTTATTAATGCTATAAAAGTATCACACATGTATCATTCCTTATTAATGCTATAAAAGTATCACATATGTATCATTCCTTATTAATGCTATAAAAGTTTCACATATGTATCATTCCTTATTAATGCTATAAAAGTATCAAATATGTATCATTCCTTATTAATGCTATAAAAGTATCACACATGTATCATTCCTTATTAATGCTATAAAAGTATCACACATGTATCATTCCTTATTAATGCTATAAAGGTTTTACACATGTATCATTCCTTATTAATGCTATAAAAGTATCACATATGTATCATTCCTTATTAATGCTATAAAAGTATCACATATGTATCATTCCTTATTAATGCTATAAAAGTATCAAATATGTATCATTCCTTATTAATGCTATAAAGGTTTTACACATGTATCATTCCTTATTAATGCTATAAAAGTATCACATATGTATCATTCCTTATTAATGCTATAAAAGTATCAAATATGTATCATTCCTTATTAATGCTATAAAAGTATCACACATGTATCATTCCTTCTTAATGCTATAAAAGTATCACACATGTATCATTCCTTCTTAATGCTATAAAAGTATCACACATGTATCATTCCTTATTAATGCTATAAAAGTATCACATATGTATCATTCCTTATTAATGCTATAAAAGTATCACATACGTATCATTCCTTATTAATGCTATAAAAGTATCAAATATGTATCATTCCTTATTAATGATATAAAAGTATCACACATGTATCATTCCTTATTAATGCTATAAAAGTATCACACATGTATCATTCCTTATTAATGCTATAAAAGTTTCACATATGTATCATTCCTTATTAATGCTATAAAAGTTTCACATATATATCATTCCTTATTTTACGGAAAGTTAGAAATAATATCTTTGCTTACGTATACATACATAATGCTCAGTCAATTAAAACAAAACAGAGAATGAGAAAGAAAGAGTTGCTTTTTTTAAAAGGCATTTTCAGGACATTATCTGGCTGTATCATGCAAAGGAAAAGGTAACTGTGCGTTCCCCAAGGCCACATTCAGGCAGCCAACAGCAATGGGATTATGTTTCTCAACTGACACATGGTTTCTTAATGAGAGGGTGGGGACATTAACATATATGCCAACCCCTGGTGAGGAAATAGTGTAATCCAAGTGGGCAAAAAGAGTAATCTGAGCAGAAAAAGAGTAATCCACATATAACATGATTAAAATTCAATGAGCACATGTACAAAATGATTTATTTTTCCCTCTGGACTTTTACAATCAATTACTGCTTCAAGTTTTTGTATATAACATTTTGAGCTTTAAAAGGCAGTAGACTCTCCTATTGGATTTCAAAACACTTTGTACCAGCTGAAACTATGATTGCTATGCCCAGTAGCAGAGCACTAAGTGCTGGGTTACTGAGCCTGCATCTGAATTCAGTTTGTTTTTTTTGTTAACAATACTGAACAATCTCTCACAGTTATGTTTATTCAAAACATTATCAAGCAAATATTTTTTTTCTTCTCCAGCGGAATCTACTGTTAATTCTGGTAAAAAAAGAAGAGCACTCTAACTTTGCCCTTTTCGTTGTCAAAGTCTCTTACACAGACTCTAAAGAGTGTGTATATCTTTTTAGCTCTTCGATACACATGTAGCAAAGTTACCCAGTGCAGTGCGCTATAAATAGAATACCTGTTACCTATTCGACTCCATACACATAGGCTTGCCTGTTAACGGTTAAACAATGCAGTGTATATTATGTTTAACAGCAATTTTAACCATTTCACATTTTTGGTACACATCTATTATGTATGGAAAAATTTAAGAGTAAAGTCTGATCGTTATAGCTGTGTAATTATTTTTCAAGGAAGAATTTTTTTATGTGCTTTAAAATCTTCAGAGAATTCATTCACCGTCAAGTCAGTGAAGCCACGTGACCAACCGTAGCTGCCATTTGTCTGCATCTACATCAATAAGTCATCTGAATTTGATAATTTATAAAAACTAATTGCTGCCTACATCAATATCAGAGCCTTTACCTAAGTTATTGAAGCTTTCATAGTTGTGATTCTAACCGTGAAAACTCAAGTAAGTACTGAACGAAATCCGCGGCCTCCATTTTGGAGAGTGAAGAATATGACCCAATTACTTTAAATAGCAGATTTCGACCAGAGCATAAACAGCAACCAAGTGATCTGACATAATGGTCATTCACAGCAATAAATGTAGTATCTAATAGAAGGTTTTCCCCAAAGGTGGTGCTACGAAAACCCACTCAAAATGGCTGATGTTTACAGCAGGGATCGAAAGGCGCTTCCATGAGAATGGTGTAGAGGTGTCAAAAAGCGATTGTATGTGAATGGAGTAGAGGCGTACAAAGGCGCTTGCATGAGAAAACAAATTTAATAATATTTTTGGGAGGGGGATATACCGAAAATGCGTAATCCGAACACAGATACGCGTAAGGCATAATTTAGTCTAAGAAAGCGTAATGATTATGCCAAAAGCATAATGGTTGGCATGTATGCATTAAGCTAGCAAGTCTTTTGAGTGAGAGGGTGGTGGCACTAAGCTAGCATGGTGTCTTAGTGAGAGAGTGGGGACATTAAAAAGCTAGCATGGTTTCTGAGTAAGTGGGGGGGGGAACTAAGCTAAAATGATTTCTGAGGCAGAGGGTGGGTGCACTAAGCTGGCATGGCTTGTGATTAAGGTGGAAATATTAAGTTAGCATGGTTTCTGAGTGACAGCGTGGGACACTAAGCATGATTTCTGAGTGAGTGGGTAGGGGTACTAAGCTAGCAAGGCTTCTGAGTGAGTGGGTGTGGGCACTAAGCTAGTATGGCTCTCAAGTGAGTGGATGGGGGCATGAAGGTAGCATGGCTTCTAAGTGAGAGGGTGGGACACTAAGCATGGTTTCTGAGTGAGTGGGTGGGGGCATTAAGCTAGCATGGATTCTGGGTGAGAGGGTGGGGCATTAAGTTAGCATGGTTTCTGAGTGAGTGGGTGGGGGTACTAAGCTAGCATGGTTTCTGGGTGAGATTGTGGGACACTAAGTTAGCATGATTTCTGAGTGAGTGGGTGGAGGCACTAAGTTAGTATGGTTTCTGGATGAGAGCATGGGACACTAAGTTAGCATGATTTCTGAGTGACAGGGTGGGGCCACTAAGCTAGCATGGCTTTTGAGTGAGAGGGTAGGGGTGCTAAGCTGGCATGGCTTCTGAGTGAGAGGGTGGGGGCACTAAACTGGCATAGATTCTGAGGGTGGGAGCAATAAACTGGCATGGATTTTGAGTGAGAGGGTGGGGCACTAAGCTGGTATGGCTTCTGAGTGAGAGGGTGGGGGCACTAAACTGGCATAGATTCTGAGGGTGGGAGCAATAAGCTGGCATGGATTTTGAGTGAGAGGGTGGGGCACTAAGCTGGTATGGCTTCTGAGAGGGTGGGGGTGCTAAGCTGGCATGGCTTCTGAGTGAGAGGGTGGGGCACTAAGATGGCATGATTTCTGAGTGAGAGGGTGGGGCAGGAAGTATGATACTGTATGAGCATCATGTAATTATCTAAGCCAAATGGTCGACAAATTTATAAAATAAAACCTTGCTACTCTCTTCAAACAAAGTCTATTAATATTATAATTATTACCTAAAGTTCTAGACAGAACTGGCAATGCTGAACTGAGGATCAACAGAACCACACAGTTCCCAATTATCTTCAGCATGGAAGTGTCATGCTCCTTTGGGCGAATTTGGCAGAAAAATGGAAGGCTGTAAAACCCAACAACAGATGCTGACATTAAATATCTGAAAACTGTTAAGGTCATCCAATTATAGACCTTCTCTCCACCCAATTACAGACCTTCTCTCCACCTGATTACAGACCATCTCTCCAACCAATTACAGACCTTCTCTCCACCTAATTACAGACCTTCTCTCCACCTGATTACAGACCTTCTCTCCACCTGATTACAGACCTTCTCTCTACCCGATTACAGTTCTATCCACCCGACTACAGACCTTCTCTCCAACCGATTACAGACCTTCTCTCTACCTGATTACAGACCTTCTCTATACCTGATTACAGACCTTCTCTCCACCTGATTACAGACCATCTCTCCAACCAATTACAGACCTTCTCTCCACCTAATTACAGACCTTCTCTCCACCTGATTACAGACCGTCTCTCTACCCGATTACAGTTCTATCCACCCGACTACAGACCTTCTCTCCAACCGATTACAGACCTTCTCTCTACCTGATTACAGACCTTCTCTATACCTGATTACAGACCTTCTCTCCACCTGATTACAGACCATCTCTCCAACCAATTCCATCTCTCCAACCAATTACAGACCTTCTCTCCACCTAATTACAGACCTTCTCTCTACCCGACTACAGACCTTCTCTCCAACCGATTACAGACCTTCTCTCTACCCAATTACAGACCTTCTCTATACCTGATTACAGACCTTCTATCCACCTGATTACAGACCTTCTTTTTACCTGACAGCAGACCTTCTCTCTACCTGATTACAGACCTTTTTACCTGACAACAGACCTTCTCTCTACCTGATTACAGACCTTCTCTCCACCTGATTACAGACCTTCTTTTCACCTGACTACAAACCTTCTCTCTACCTGATTACACACCTTCTCTCCACCTGATCTGATTACAGACCTTCTCTCCACCTGATTATACACCTTCTCTCCACTTGATCTGATTACAGACCTTCTCTCTACCCGATTACACACCTTCTCTCCACCTGATCTGATTACAGACCTTCTCTCTACCTGATTACACACCTTCTCTCCACCTGATCTGATTACAGACATTCTCTCCACCTGATTACAGATTGCTTGTTTTGAATTTTCAGTTATGCTGAGTTGTCCATGGTCACAGACAACCGAATGTGTTAAGCAGGTGGGCAAATCATCAGTGATGCCAAGAATACATGAAATCAATGTTTATGTTTTCAAAGTGTTAATCTCTCTCTCTCTCTCTCTATATATATATATATACACATATATATATATATATTTATATATATACACACAAACAGAGTGTATGTGTGGTCTAGATTTTTAGCATAGTTTTAACAATTGTTCAGTCATATTGCTACAATGTCTGTAAGTGTAGAAGTTTTTTTGTCATGTCTAGCATTGGGGTATCATGCCACAGACATACAGCATGCTGTCTCACCCAGTCACATTATCCTAACACCAGGCTGAACAATCCTAACACTATCCTCTTAATGCTGAGTGCCTAGTGAGGCAGCTGTTAGTACCACTTTTATAAGTCTTTGGTATGATTCGGCCAGGGTTTGAACTGACATTATTTTATCCACTATACTTTAAAATTAACTTACAACATTACTTTATCCCACTCTGCTTAACAATAACTGACATTACTTTATCCCACTCTACTTTAAAATTAACTGAAATCATTAATTTATCCCACTCCACTTAACAATAACTGACACTGCTTTATCCCACTCTACTTTAAAATTAACTTACAACATTACTTTATCCCACTCTACTTTAAAATTAACTGAAATCATTAATTTATCCCACTCTACTTTAAAATTAACTTACATTACTTTATCCCACTCTACTTAACAATAACTGACATTACTTTATCCCACTCTATTTAAAAATTAACTGACATTGCTTTATCCCACTCTTTTTAAAAATTAACTGACATTACTTTATTCCACTCTACTTAAAAATTATTGCTTGATCCCATTCTACTTAAAAATAACTGATATTACTTGATCCCACTCCAGTTAAAAATTAACTGATATTTCTTTATCACCCTCTACTTTAAAATTAACTGACAACATTACTTCATTCCACTTACTTAAAAATTAACTGACAAGTTAGGTGTTGTGAATTTCTTTTCTCTTATGCTACACATATTTTGTTCTTAATGTTGGATATGTCTTGACAACCTGCCACACAATGTAGTTAAAAATCACCTTATAATGTCTACAGCACAGTACAGTACATATCCTGCTACACTTGTTCAATTATAGGGTTTTGAAAAGTCCAGGAAATTTGCATAATTGCAAGCCAATGATAACAATCCACTATGCTCTTTTATCACCATGGCTACCTGTGCTGAAATTTCCTCACTTTTCATGAGTATGCATAACCAAAATACTTCTGTCATCAACAACACAATAAAACTTACACACTTCACTGATTGTACCCATTTCATTGATCAAAAATATTGTATCAGGAAGAGAAAATTTGATTGGCTTATTCACGAAGAATAAAAGATCATGCAGGGTCACAATGGCAAGACAACTTTACTTGCGTCTGTGTGACTGGTTAAACAGGTTTAAATATATTTATTAGAATCAATGAAATCTCAGGGCAGGCAGGCAGCCATGGTGATAAATTAGTGCAGATATGGGAGACATGTTCCGGCACATCTTGTCTTGCATTTGTGGCCTGAGAGTGTCAAATCTTTTACCTTGTATCTTGTATTTGTGCCTTGTGAGTGTTAAATCTTTCGTCTTGTATCCTGTATTTGTGGTTTGAGAGTTTTAAATCTTTTGTCTTATATCCTGTATTTGTGGTTTGATTGTTAAATAGTTTGTCTTGTGGCTTGAGAGTTTTAAATCTTTTGTCTTGTATCCTGTATTTGTGGTTTGAGTGTTAAATAGTTTGTCTTGTGGCTTGAGAGCTTTAAATCTTTTGTCTTTTGATTTGTGACTAAAGAATGTTTTAATTTTTTGTGTTGTGTTGGGTAGCTAAAGTGTTTAAATCTTTTGTCTTGCTTGTGTTTGTGGCTAGAGAGTGTTTGACTTTTTTGTCTTGTGATTTGTGACCTGAGAGTGTTAAAAGTTTTTATCTTGTGCTTTGTGACTAGAAAGATTTAAACAACTGGAAAAACATACTGATCAGACAAATGTATTGGACAATTATGTCCAATGTCCAACACATTGGATCTGTAATGTGAGTGTCTAAGTCAACACACACACACACACACACACACACACACACACACACACACACACACACACACACACACACACACACACACATACGGACCTAGCTCATAACCAAGGATACAATATAAGAACTATTTCCAGCCCTGCCCCAATGGATCCCAGAGCAGAAAGTGAGGTAATTCCTAATACTGTCTCCTGAAATAAAAAACAATTAAAAAAATGAATTTCCACCGATGAACAATTTATATACAAAATGGTCGATTAATTTCAATACTTTTCTTTTTTCTTTCAAACAGAGTTAACATTATGCTGACCGTTTCTTCTTTGCATAAAAAATTACAAAAAATGATTCAATATGATGTTCTAATTAAAGATAAGACTAAAGTCATATTGTTCAAAATTAGCAAGAAATAACTTCTTCCTCCTCCATGAAATAAAGCCTGTCAACTGTCCTCCACTTCCACACTACTTAAATATTAACTCCCACTGTAGTTAAAAATTAACTGATAACTATACTTTATTATACTCTACTTAGAAATTAACCAAGAACAATGTTACATTATCCTTCTCTATTTAAAAGTTAACATTACAACATTACTTAATTCCAGACCATGCTGAAAGTTCATAGACTAGACAGACTTCCTGTAAAACCCAAATGTGTGTCTACTGTGTTGAAAATTTATAGTTTAGACAGGACCTCTTGTAAAAAATTGTGTTTGTGTTTACTGTGCTGAAAATTCGTAGATTGGACAAAACTTCCTGTAAAAACTAAATGTGTTTATGTCTACTGTCTTGAAAATGCATAGACTAGACAGGACTTCTTGTAAAACCTAAATGTGTTTGTGTCTACTGAGTTGAAAATGTATAGACTAGACAGGACTTCCTATAAAACCTAAATGTGTTTGTGTCTACTGTATTGAAAATTCATAGACTAGACAGGACTTCCTATAAAACCTAAATGTGTTTGTGTCTACTGTGTTGAAAATTCATTGACTAGACAGGACTTCCTATAAAACCTAAATGTGTTTGTGTCTACTGTGTTGAAAATTCATTGAATAGACAGGACTTCCTATAAAACCTAAATGTGTCTGTGTCTACTGTGTTGAAAATTCATTGACTAGACAGGACTTCCTGTAAAACCTAAATGTGTTTGTGTCAACTGTGTTGAAAATTCATTGACTAAACAGGAGATGCTGTAAGACCCAACTGCCCTATGCCTTAAGAATGCAAATCATTCTTCTTACTGAATGCAGCTAAATTACCCACTTACCTTGGCACCAACAGGCAGTGCCTTAATTCCCACTAACAACTGGAACATGTTCTGTGTCACCATCAACACTCCAAATATCTGCAGAGAGAATGAATGTAAATATAATATTCCATTCCCATATGATAATTAGTACAATATGGTCCCTATCATATACTGGGAACGGTCAGACAATAAGACTGGAAATACATTTTTACCTCTCTGTATCTCACTGCAGTACAACATGGTCCCTATCATATACTGGGAATGGTCAGACAAAAAGAATATAAATACATTTTTATCTCCCTATATCTCAGTACAGTATAGCATGGTCTCTATCATATACTGGGCATGGTCAGACAATACAAATGGAAATCCATTTTGCCTCCCTATATCTCACTGCAGTATAATATGGTCCCTATCACATACTGGGAATGGTCAGACAATAAGAATGGAAATCCAATTTTACCTCTCTATATCTCACTGCAGTATAACATGGTCCTATCATATACTGGGAATGTTCAGACAATAAGAATGGAAATACATTTTTACCACCCTATATGTCACTGCAGTATAGCATGGTCCCTATTAAATACTGGGAATGGTCAGACAATAAGAATGGAAATACAATTTTACCTCCCTATATCTCACTGCAGTATAACATGGTCCCTTTATTATTGGGCATGGTCAGACCACAGAAATGGAAACAGTGTTAAGTTCCTATGTGACACCTCAGTACAACATGGTCCTTTTCATACAGTGGGTATGGTCAGACAATTAGAATGGAAAAACAGTGTTATTGTGACTCATAACACAGTCCATTTCATATGGTGGATATAGCCCAATGGAATGGAAACAGTGGTCCCTTGCCAAAAGGTGATTCATAGCACAGTCCATTTCATGGTGGATATAGTGTGATGCAATGAAAATAAGATGACTAAGTGTCTATTTCATATCATGGATATAATCCAATGCAATAGAAATAAGGTGTCAATTTATACAAAACCACAAAAAACATAAAAATTGATACCCACAAAAATAAAAACTGCTATTTCCATGACTCACCATGACAAATCCTATGTTTTTCTTACATGATAACTCTTCCAGACCCTCTTTTTGGTCTCTGGTCCTGGGGCCATACCCTAAAAGTCCTCCTCAAGTCCCTGTTTTAAACTTTAGTCCAGTGGTCACAACCCAAACTTCTTTTATGTATTGTTTCCTACTCCTATGATTGCATTCACAAAGCTTGTTATAAAAAAATAATGAATAAAAAAAAATCACAAACAAATTTAATTTTAACTGAAACTTTGTATGTTTTACCTCTAGGGGCCCCAGGAGATAGACCCCAAAATCATACCACTGTCACTGATGGTCACTGCATGGGCAACCTATTTATGAAGTGTGGTAAATTTTTAACCAGCAGTTTAAGAGATGCAGTCATGGACAGATGGATGGACAGATGGACCCTAATAAGTACTTCCCAGTAAGGCAGTCAATATTGCAGAAATCACTCCGATGATGAAACATTCCATTTAACTCACTTTAGCCACCAGGCCCTTTGTTTTGCACTGCATGATTGCTCTGAAAACATTTTATTACCAATTTCATGTCTAACTTAAACATGGAAGACATTACCATGTTATCTTTGAAGCAGAATAAATAAAGTAGTTTGTTTGTGCTAAGAAAATCTCGTCTATAATAAATCCGGCATGGGAATGAGGACAAATACCAACAAAATCTATCACACTGTAGTTCCTGCATATGCAAAAGACTGCTGTGGCCACAGGTACTTGTATTTATTAGTGAAGAAGGAAAACTAATGACAACACCCAGTCCTATTCTATATCTTTTTAAAAATTTACACAAGGTGATAAACATAATCTGTTTGAAATCTGCCCCCATGCTGATTATGTGGTAATTTTTTTTATTCCAACATCACCCTCATTCACTGGTTCAATATCTCTGCATAAAAAGAGAAATTTCAAACGAGTTCCTCATATACAATTTAAGAAGAGATGTTGCTAGGATTTTATATTACAGGGACTTCACCCTTTGAAGGGGAGAGTGGAAAAGGAGGGGGAGGAGGAAACAGTCATGGTTCAATATTTACCTAACACTTCAATATCTGTCTCTCTTTCTTCATGCTCCACTTTTTTATAGTTCTACTGAAATCAAAATCTTTATAAAAAAATGCCATCTCTAGTTTATGAGTATTAATCTGTTAATTATTTCTGAGCATACTCTGTTCCTTATCTGTGTATGAATAATTTTCTGTGCTTCTTTCTTAAAGGTCAAATGCACTGCTAACTTTATGATTTTGGGAAACATTGTTGTGGCTGTTGTTTAGAATATTCCAGAGCTCACAGATATTATATCTTGGATACATCTGCTCCAAAAGATTTTTCACTAAATATAAACTTCCTTCTTGAATCAGTAGTTTATTGACTACCAAGCCAGAATTCTTATCTGTTCCATAATACTGTACTTAGATTTTCAGTCAATCAATGCCATAGTCTGCTTGTGCAGACAGAGGTATTCAACTAAATATCTTTACTTCTTAATTTCATTTTTTTCATCCATATTTATTCAGTTTATCTTAACCCTGATAGGCATATATGATTTTGTAACATATGATTCACAGGACTAAACTGATTGATAAAAAATAAAAATTGCATTCTACTTTTAAATTGTCTGTAATTTAATTAGGCTCAGTATTCTGCCCATTTCTACATTTAATTTAAAAATACCACTGTCACTGAAAGAGAGACCGACTGTCATGTCCTCTATTTTTCTCCATCCAACATGTACATCTGACTTGTATTTAACTTCAATTTCAGGCTCAAAATCACTCATTGGTTTCTCCATTAACAATTTCCAAGCTCCAATAATCCAATATCCTTTTACATCTGACTCGTATTTAACTTCAATTTCAGGCTCAAAATCACTCACTGGTATCTCCATTAACAATTTCCCAATAATCCAATATCCTTCATAACTTTAAAATTATTGTCAACATCACTATCACCAGCCAGCATTTGGCAAATGAAAACGTAATGAACCAAGCCAGGAATCAGACATTTGGGGTTTGCTAGGTTGCCCGTATTTTATATGCACATTTGTAAAACTTCCTTCACGGAGGGTTCAAACTATGCCATAAGGCTTAATCCAGGGCACAGTTTAGTTTAACGACCATTTTCATCGTGCTTGAAGACCCCAAATGAGTAAACAGTTGTCTACCGAAAAACATGTGACAAGAATGGCTGAATAAAAATAGTATACTTCGTTGAGCACATTTTCATATGCGGGACTTTCAACTAATTTGCAAGAGTTCTCGTGCATCACTGTTCTCCAATTTGTACATATTTTGCAGGATTCACAGAACTACAATCCCTGACAGATCTCTGTTTAAGTACTTTATATATCAATGACTTTAGAGCAAAGTTTCTCTGTTGCCTTGCCTGTACTTCCCATCTGTCACACAGAGAATAAGCTACACTGATTGCTAATTGGTAGTTATTATTTCACCTTGACCTGAACAAGTAGTAACCACCAATAAGATCTGAATGTAACATACCAGTAGTGTAGCTTTCAACTTGACCAAAGTAGACAAGATCAAATTCAATGTAAAAACTTCGTGTAAAATTGGCTACCAAATGATGAGTAAAGTACTTCATTATACATGTGGACCACGTTTTGAATGTATTGTATATGCCGAACATGCTACTGGGTTAAGATAATTAGCATCAAATTGGGGACTGGGGCAGATTATGAACCATGTGACTTTGAATTTACAGATGGCGAGCGAGTATTCTCACTAGTCTTTTTCGTTTTTACTAATAAAAATGAGTGCTTAGGACTGCAGATGCTGTTTCAGATGAATTCTATATTTAAATAATAAGAAGGCGAACTAATAATAATTATTTATAACTGCTGAAGACTAAAGTAACATATACACTAAGTATTGTTTTGTATCAATTCTCCATCTCTTGTATCGATATGTGTATCGGTCCAGCAAAAGTACTGATGCATTCATATCCTGATGAACTGTTTCACCCCTAATAATTTATACTGTATTGTTTATATATATACATACACATACAACTCCTGTAATTTATACTGTATTGTTTATATATGTACATGTACATGCAACTCCTGTAATTTATACTGTATTGTTTATATACATACATGTACAAACAACTCCTGTAATTTATACTGTATTGTTTATATATGTACATATACATACAACTCCTTTAATTTGTGACATAATTTTGAAACATTTGGCAAACTTATTCTATCTGAAGTGACAGAAGTATAGACTGATTGCCTCACTCTGTTGTTATTGCTCACCAAACATTTTTGGCCAAACTTGCTCTTTATTTAAGCCTTCCTGAAGTCTATTTATACTGGCACCTTTTACCATCTATGGGCAGAGTAATGTAGAACAAGAGTCCCTAGATGGGACTGATGTTTCAAGGGAGACAAGAACTTCAAGGAATTCAAGATAAGACCACGTCTTCCTTTTAACTGTTGAGTGTTCAAAGTATTTGTGATATTCTTCAGGGACAACAAGACTTTCAAATTAGCTACTGTTGTGCACATATTGGATCTCAGCTTGGTACCATTGTTATTTAGAACAAAGTAGACATCATTAGAAGTCTTTTGGTAAATATCCCATGTCATAATGATCAGCACTTCAAGGGGAGTAATAACAACAAAATTTGTAAGAGTCATCATGACAGCCATATTGAATGTATGACTGAACTATTTTCATTTATGACCAACTAGATATGACAAGAAGTCTAATGGTGAAAACCCCATGCTGATATAGCCATTCATTTGGAGAAGAGTAGAGATAACAATATATTCAAGATATGACTTTCCATTCAAAAGAATGCTGTTATTGTTTTGGGTTGAATTCCATTTTTCAGCACATGGTAGGCTATTCATGGCAGCCAGTTTAACTGGTAGAGGAAGAACCCAGGAAAACCCATGAGAACTATTAACCCATGGGAAACTACTGGAAAGCTTTCTCACATACCTACATTTGCTGAGTCCAATACTTGAACCCATATGAACATAGGTAAGATGGCAGTGACAGATAAAAGCATCCACATTGCATGTCAGAACAATTGGACATCAGAAGTCTTCTGGTGAAAACCCCATGCCAATACGACTGTTTAACTAGAGTTGTGATAAAAAAATTGTGATGGCTGCCATGGTCACCTTATTGGATGTTAGAACAACATCATTTATATTTAGGACCACCTAGACATCACAAGTGTTTGGATGAAAAACCATTATCATCTGTTAAGTAGTGATGACCAGATTTTCAAGATTGCCACTATAGTGATCATACTAATGTCATATTAGCACCATGGTGACCATATTGATGTCATATTAGCTCCATGGTGACCATATTGATGTCATATTAACACCATGGTAACCATATTCATGTCATAATAGCACCATGGTAACCATATTCATGTCATAGTAGCACCAAGGTGACCATATTGATGTCATATTAGCACCATTTTCAATTATAACTAATCAAACATCATAAGAAATCTTTTGTGAAAACCCCATGTTGATATGGCCATCCATTGAGGAGGAATAGCGATAACAAGAAGATGGCCACTGTGGTGACCATACTTGATGTCCAAGCAACACCCTTTTTCATTTGGGACCAACTTGACTATGGAATGAATGTGTGCAAAGGTTCAAGGCAATCCTCCAGTTAATAAGGAGGCATAGCGGTAACAAACTTGTGCTAATGGACAGATGGATGGATGATGAATGATGGACAACAGACCATTCCATCAACTCAATGACCAGCAGAGCTACCAATAATACTGAAAATCACAAATATAATTTTAGCTAGAATTAATATATCACATGTGCACATATACATCACAGTTATGTTAGGCCACATGCCAATATACAATTTACAATTATGTAATACCACAGGCTCTTAAACAGTTCACATACAAGTCATACCACAAGCCCTTACACAGTTAACATACAAGTCATGCCACAGGCCCTTACACAGTTCACATACAAGTCAGACCACAGGCCCTTACACAGTTCACATACAATTCAGACCACAGGCCCTTACACAGTTCATATACATGTCAGACCACAGGCCCTTACACAGTTCACATACAAGTCAGACCACAGGCCCTTACACAGTTCACATACAAGTCAGATCATTGGACACTATACAGTTCACAGTAATGTCTGATCATTGGACACTATACAGTTCACAGGAATGTCAGATCATTGGAACTATACAGTTCACAGTAATGTCTGATCACTGGAACTGTACAGTTCACAGTAATGTCTGATCATCAGACACTATACAGTTCACAGTAATGTCTGATCATTGGAACTATACAGTTCACGTACAAGTCAGATCATTGGAACTATACAGTTTGCAGTAAAGTGAGATCATTGGAACTATACAGTTCACAGTAATGTCTGATATTTGGACACTACAGTTCACAGTAATGTCTATCATTGGAACTATACAGTTCACAGTAATGTCTGATCACTGGACACTATACAGTTCACAGTAATGTCTGATCAATGGATGCTAAACAGTTCACAGTAATGTCTAATCATTGGAACTATACAGTTTACAGTAATGTCTGATCACTGGACACTATACAGTTCACAGTAATGTATGATCGTTGGACACTATACAGTTCACAGTAATGTCTAATCATTGGACACTATACAGTTCACAGTAATGTATAATCATTGGACTGTACAGTTCACAGTAATCTCTGATCACTGGACACTATACAGTTCACAGTAATGTCTAATCATTGGACTCTATAGAGTTCACAGTTATGTCTGATCACTGGACACTATACAGTTCACAGTAATGTATGATCATTGGACACTATACAGTTCACAGTAATGTCTAATCATTGGACTCTATACAGTTCACAGTAATGTCTGATCACTGGACACTATACAGTTCACAGTAATGTCTAATCATTGGACACAATAAAGTTCACAGTAATATCTAATGAATGAACACTATACATTTCCCAGTAATGTCTGATCATTGGAACTATACAGTTCACAGTAATGTATGATCATTGGACACTATACAGTTCAAAGTAATGTCTAATCATTGGAACTATACAGTTCACAGTAATGTCTAATCATTGGACACTATAAAGTTCACAGTAATATCTAATGAATGGACACTATACAGTTCACAGTAATGTCTGATCATTGTAACTATACAGTTCACAGGAATGTCAGATCATTGGAACTATACAGTTCACAGTAATGTCTAATCATTGGAACTATACAGTTCACAGTAATGTCTAATCATTGGACACTATAAAGTTCACAGTAGTATCTAATGAATGGACACTATACATTTCCCAGTAATGTCTAATCATTGGACACTATACAGTTCACAGTAATGTCTGATCATTGGATACTATACAGTTCACAGTAATGTCTAATCATTGGAACTATACAGTTCACAGTAATGTATGATCATTGGAACTATACAGTTCACAGTAATGTATGATCATTGGACACTATACAGTTCACAGTAATGTATGATCATTGGATGCTATACAGTTCACAGTAATGTCTAACCACTGGAACTATACAGTTCACAATAATGTATGATCATTGGAACTATACAGTTCACAGTAATGAATGATCATTGGAACTATACAGTTCACAGTAATGTATGATCATTGGACACTATACAGTTCACAGTAATGTCTAATCATTGGAACTATACAGTTCACAGTAATGTATGATCATTGGAACTATACAGTTCACAGTAATGTATAATCATTGGACACTATACAGTTCACAGTAATGTCTGATCATTGGATGCTATACAGTTCACAGTAATGTATGATCATTGGACACTATACAGTTCACAGTAATGTTAGAACAAAGGACAATATACAGTTCACAACAATGTTAGATCATAGGCCCTTACAGTTCAAACTAATGCCAGATCACAGACTGACATACAGTTGCCTGAAATGTTAAGCCACAGGATTATACAAAATTCACAGCAATGCCAAACCACAGGTCCATATATTACAAGAATTAGTTGTAAAGTTAAAGTGAATTTTAACCAAAAATACACTGATGAGCAAACCAGTACATATAAAAATTGTTCAAGCCCCATCTACATTAAAGTTAGAACAATTATTGTAGCTAATTATGAATCAAGCAATTATTATATTTATCTTTTTTAAATCAAAGTAAATTTAAGTCCAAATTACTTACTGTGAGGCCTAATAAAATCAGCATTACAAGTGGATATCCCAAGTTTCTCCTGAATCTTGATACTCGCATTCTTTTCTCTGCAAATACAAATATTATTCAATATGAAATCATCTAATGACAGGTTCCTTGTAAACTGTGACATTCGTTTTTCTGCAAACACAGATGTTTATCATCATTAAATTCACGTACTGACAAATTTCTCCTAAACCTTGACACCTGCATCATTTTCTCTGCAAATAAAGATGTGTATCAACACTGAATTCATGTACTGAAAGATTATATCCTTTGACACCATCACACTTTCATTCTTTTTCCTCCTAACAAAAATGTTTATTAATACTGAAAATTCATGTACCGAAAACTTTCTTGACACCTGCATCATTTTGTCTACAAAAAACGATGAATTCATGAAATGACATTTGCAAATCAGAGTAGATTAACCTTATTTGATGTCAGTGTGATGACCTGGTTTGAAGTCAGTATGATGACCTGGTTTGATGCCAGTATAAAGACCTGGTTTGATGTCAATAAAACCTGGTTTGATTTCAGTATGGCAAACTGGTTTGATGTCAGTATGATGGCTTGGTTTGATGTCAGTGTGGCAAATTGGTTCGATGTCAGTATGATGATCTGGTTTGATGTCAGTGTGATAAATTGGTTTGACATCAGTGTGACAAATTGGTTTGATGTCAGTGTGACAAATCGGTTTGATGTCAGTATGATGGCTTGGCTTGATGTCAGTATGATGGCTTGGTTTGATGTCAGTATGATGGCTTGGTTTGATGTCAATGTGAAGACCTGGTTCGATGAGACTGCCCCAGTGGCCTAGTGGTTAGAGTGTCCACCTCTGATGCGGGAGGTTGCAGGTTTAAACCCCAACCGAATCATAAGAAAGACTTATAAAAATGGTACAAACAGCTGCCTCACTAGGTGCACAGCATTAAGAGGTTAGTGTTAGGACTGGTCAGCCCAGTATCAGGATAATGTGACTGGGTGGAGACGTCTTGCTACAAGTCTGCAGCATGATGCCCCAATGCTAGGCATCACTATAAACTGCCACACTGCAGACAGTGCATCGATATGACTACACAACTGTTAAAGCTACTTTAAAAATCCAAATCACAGACATCATTTTTAATGACAGTGTGATGAACTGGTTTCATGTCATTCTGATGACCTGGTTTGATGACAGTGCGATCACATGGTTTGGGTGTGGGTGTGTTTTGGAATTTTAACATAGCATTAACAATTTTGCAGTCATATCGCTATGATGTCTGCAGTGTGGCAGTTAATAGTGATGTCTAGCACTGGGGCATCATGCCACAGACATGTAGCATGATGTCCCATCCAGTCACATTATCCTGACACCAGGTCGACCAGTCCTAACACTAACCTCTTAATGCTGAGCGCCTGGCGAGGCAGCTGTTAGTACCATTTTTATAAGTCTTTGGAATGACTCAGTTGGGGTTTGAACCCTTGACCTACCGCATCCAAGACGGACTCTCGAACCACTAGGCCAATGGAGTGGTTGACCTGGTTTGATGTCAGTTGTTATGAATATGTAATTGACTTATTTGTTAGCTTTTATTTTTTATAAATTTTATTACATGCTATTCTAATGCAACTTTGTTAACTGGATTTGATAGTGTCTAGAACAGTGTTCAGTTCTGACTTATTTTTGTTATTTTTGATGTAAACAACTAATAATAGAGACACTGTATCTAATGCTGACCTAGTTCCTGACCTTGATTCAGAAACAGTGGCAGTTCTGGTAAAAAACTTTTTTATATAAATTTTTTCCCAAAATAAGAGTCATTGATTTCAGTTAAGGCCATACGAGGAGGACATGATGTTAGGCATGTAAAAAGTTTCTATTTTGTTCTAGAAAGATGACCATGTGACCCTCATCTGGGAATCTGTTTTGCATCTTAAGTTAACCTTATATCTAATGTTTTGTACAGAAGTAGTCAGTGGGCTTTAAACTTTTGACAAGTTAAGTTGTGTTGTTGTGAACAGTTTGGACTGAGATTTTATTTTCTTCAAATTATTGAATTTCAAGTGATTATTTTCCCTAGAAATTCTAGTGCTCTAAATTATTTCTTGGTTAAGGACATTTATCGAAATTTATACAGAATAAAAAAACTGGAATAAAATTTTCTGTGATTCAACAAGAGATTGCACTTTGCAGATTACAAATGTCATCATCGTCTTCCATTTTGGATTTCATCGGGATTCTAATTCAGTTTCATTGAGGAATTTTTGTTACTAGAACTTCAATTTTTTTAATTCTTGGATTATTTTTGGATTTGATTGTAAAACCATATGTTCTTTTATCTCATTTTTCACTTGATATTCTAGGGAAAAAAATTATTTGTTAAATTTTACAAAGCATGATGTCTTCCCTTTTTTCTGTTACTTTTTGTAAGAGCCTAGACTCTTAACAGTGTAATGACCTGGTTTATGTCAGTATGAAAACCTGGTTTGATGTCAGTATATGACCTGGTTTGATGTAAGTCTGAAGAACTGGTTTGATATCATTATATGACCTGTTTTGATTTCAGCATGATGACCTTGTTTATGTCAAGGAGATGACCTGATTTGATGTCAGCATATAGGCTAGTTTGATGTCAGTGTGATGACCTGGTTTGATGTCAGTGTGATGACCTGTTTGATGTCAGTTTGATGACATGGTTTGATGTCAGTGTGATGACCTGGTTTGATGTCACTTTGATGACATGGTTTGATGTCAGTATGATGACCTGATTTGACATCAATATGAGGACATGGTTTGATGTCAGTGTGATGACATGGTTTGATGTGAGTATGTCAATATGATGACATGGTTTGATGTCACTATGATGACATGGTTTGATGTGAGTATGTCAATATGATGACATGGTTTGATATCTGTATGATGGCATGGTTTGATGTGAGTATGTCAATATGATGACATGGTTTGATGTCAATATGATGACATGGTTTGATGTCAATATGATGACATTGCTTGATGTCTGTATGATGACATGGTTTAATGCCAGTACAATGACCTGGTTTTATGTCTGTATGTTAATATGATGACATGGTTTGATGTCTATATGATGACATAGTTTGATGTCAGTATGATGACCTGGTTTGATGTCAGCTTGACGACCTGGTTTGACGTCAGTATGGTTTGATGTCAGTACGATGACATGGTTAGATGTCTGTATGATGACTGGGTTTGATGTCTGTATGGTTTGATGTCTGTATGATGACTGGGTTTGATGTCTGTATGATGACCTGGTTTGATGTCAGTATGATAACCTGCTTTGATGTCAGTATGATGACATGGTTTGATGTCTGTATGATGGCATGGTTTAATGTATGTCAATATGATGACATGGTTTGATATCAATATGATGACATGGTTTGATGTCAATATGACGACATTGTTTGATGTCTATATGATGACATGGTTTGATGCCAGTACAATGACCTGGTTTTATGTTTGTATGTCAATACAATGACATGGTTTGATGTCAATATGATGACATGGTTTGATGTCTATATGATGACCTGGTTTGTTGTCAGTATGATGACATGGTTAGATGTCTGTATGATGACATGGTTTGATGTCTGTATGATGACCTGGTTTGATATCAGTGTGATGACACAGATATCTGTATGATGACCTGGTTTGATGTCTGTATGTCAATACGATGACATGGTTTGATGTCTATATGATGACCTGGTTTGATGTCTGTATGTCAATACAATGACATGGTTTGATGTCTGTATGATGACCTGGTTTGATGTCAGTATGATGACATGGTTAGATGTCAGTATGATGACATGGTTTGATGTCAGTATGTCAAATTGTTGGCATGGTTTGATGTCTATATGATGACATGGTTTGATGTCAGTATGATGACCTGGTTTAATGTCTGTATGTCAATAAGATGACATGGTTTGATGTCTGTATGATGATTGGTTTTGGTGTCAGTATGATGACATGGTTTGATGTCAGTATGTCAAATTGATGGCATGGTTTGATGTAAGTGTATCATGACCTGATTTGATAACAAGATTTATTAGATTAAAATGTTTGAAAAGATAACTCTGATCTCATGATATGGAAGGTGTACAAGGTAATTAAATGATGAAGGCCTTCAAACTTTTTTTTAAAGTTGACTAGCTTTTCTCAAGTGAATTCCATATATTTATGAGCTGGTTCAAATTAATTACATCCCCTGGAAAAATATTAGATTTCTTCTTTCCTAGTGTCCCCCCCCAATAATTATGTTTCCTGTTGACCAACTGTCCCTGTTTTTTGTTAACGATCCTAGCACTTCACTTCCCCATTAAAAAAAAATAATCCTGAAATTGATTTTATGCATTTAATCAAGCCAGCTTTGTCCAGCATTTGAGAGTTTAGTACCTTATATATACTGTTAAAAAAAGATTTAAAAAAAAAAAACCTACCTTCCCTATTTTTTAAACCACTGCAACAGGAATCTGGCATATTTATTTTGGCCTCAACCGCATTTGGATTTCTGATTGCCTGCATTATAATTATTTTGCCCCATAAAAAAATCCATGGGAATTTTGAAGGTCTGCATTATGATTATCTTGCCCTATGAAGCAAACCATGGGAACTTTGAATGTCTGCATTATAATTATTTTGCCCCCGGAAACATGCAATGGGAATTTTGAAGGTCTGCATTTTTTGCCCCATGAAACATGCAATGGGAATTTTGAAGGTCTGCATTATAATTATGTTGCCTCATTAAGCAAGCCATGGGAATTTTGAAGGTCTGCATTATAATTATCTTTTCCCATGAAAAACAATAAAAACAATGCACCCTTCATAGAAAGCCAGCTAGAATCTTCAATAAACACAATGCACCCTTCATCAAAGAAAGCTAGCTAGAATCTTCAATAAAAACAACGCACCCTTCATCAAAGGAAGTTGTCACCAAACTTGAATTAATGCAATGGAATCTGATTGGAACATCTTTATTGTGCCATGAAAGTTTCTCTTTGGCAGGAGAAAAGTAATGTATGCTAACACTGCCTACCAAATGGCAAGATAAATTAAACATTAAATCAACAATCTTTTGAAACTAGATACCTGGTCATCAAGTTAATTCAAGGTGGGACATCTTGCATAGATGTCATTGCAAAGTTTTATTTTGTTCACATGTAATCATTTCCCTACGAATAGTCTCATCCCCTTGGCAGACCAAAATCTAGGCCAATTTAAGTGCACATACTTCTAGTATATAAACATCCACTGACAACCAGTGACAATGAATTATCTTAGTGAACTGTTTAGTGGCACGCGTTTGTTGACAATGGGATACAGATCAACAAGGGCTACCATATTTTATATATGTGTTATTTGTATTTCTAAAAGAGATGTGATTGATACATGACTTTTCTAACATGTGACCTATACCTGAATTCATTACTTTTTCAAATACATTTACAGTACTTAATGCATCATGGTGTGTACTACATAAATGCAAGTTGCCAAGATACAAGTATATTTCAGACTATTGTTGCCTTCATTTAATCACAATTTCCAATGTTTTTTTTCTTTCAGTGTAAATCCTACTTACTATCAACATGTCAGGTCTTACAAATTTAAATTCTATTTTAAAAAAATTCAGCCCCCCCCCATATTGACATTCACTCATGTCAACAGTATTAACTGGGTCCAGAGAATGTAGCGATAAATGGCTAGTACTGTTAATATATACAACTTGGGTCATAATCAAATATGTCATTCAGCGAAGAATAATCCACAAGGGGAGTTAACTCTTCTTACCTAATTCCTTCTTATCTTGTTGCAACTCCTCCAATTTTTCCTGGACATAATCTGGTTCAGAGGGGACGCCTGAAATACCACAGGTGCCTGAAATGTATGAAATAAGTTGCATCTGGCATAGTACTTTCACCAAAAGCCATTTTCAGGGAGAATAAAGTAAGGAATGGCCATTGAGAGACAATCAAGTTAATGTAAAAAGAAGAGCACCATGAATGACACAATATACACCCACCCCATGTTTAGTTTTCTACATAGGTAACTGGATTTTTTTCTCTCCAGAAACCATTATTTTTCTTTCTGATAAAATGATCTTGACCTTTCAACTTCATAATCAACAGGCTTCATCCTGACTCTAACTGTGAGCCATACACAAAGTTTGGTCCAGAAACCATTTTTCTTCTTTCAGTCTTCCTGACCTTGATTTCTGGACCCCCACATTACCACGCTTCTTCCTTACCCCATAATGCAAACTATCCACAAAGTCATGTGGATCTAATATCCTCATGTAGAAACTTTTATTTTGTCAGCCAGTGACTTTAACCATTGATCTTTTTACTCCAAAATCAAAAGGGTTCTTCGTTACCCAAATTTCAAGCCACCCAGTGATTTTGGTTACCGCAGTTATTGTTCAGAAACCATTCTTCCTCTCTGAGTCACAGTGACCTTGATTTTTGGGAGTTTTTGAAAGTGAAATCATTAGGATTATTCTTTACCCAGCATGCAACATGGTAGTTATAGGTTGTGGAGAACTAGAGAAACCATGGTTCTTCTTTCAGCTACTGTTACCTTGACCATTTTACTCCAAATCAATAGGCTTCATCTTTCTCCCCAATGCAAGCCATCCCCAGGTGTAGTAAGTAAAGGTGGTAAAGAACTTGATTTATTGTTTGGAAAACCTATCTTGTTCCTCTTGTCAGAGGGACTTCAACCATTAAGCTTCTAGCCCAAAATTAATAGGGTTCTTCCTTACCTAGCGTGAACAATCCACACAGTTTGGAAATTGTAACTGCTGGACAACTCGTGTTATTGTATTTTAAGATAAGATTAGTAACAGATGGATGGATGGATATAAGTTTTTTGTCGGTTTTAGCTGCACTTTTATCACATTATCACATCATGCCAAGGAAATGGAAGCTAAATGCCTTTCCCAAGGGCAGATCAAAGCAGCTGATGTAGCCTGTGGGTACTGAACCCACAACCACTGGACCACAAGTCTGATGTAGCCTGTGGGTACTGAAACCACAACCCCTGGACCACAAGTCTGATGAAGCCTGTGGGTACTGAACCCACAACCACTTGGCCACAAGTCTGATGTAGCCTGTGGGTACTGAACCCAAGACCACTGGACCACAAGTCTGATGTAGCCTGTGGGTACTGAAACCACAACCCCTGGACCACAAGTCTGATGTAGCCTGTGGGTACTGAACCCAAGACCACTGGACCACAAGTCTGATGTAGCCTGTGGGTACTGAACCCACAACCACTTGGCCACAAGTCTGATGTAGCCTGTGGGTACTGAACCCACAACCACTTGGCCACAAGTCTGATGTAGCCTGTGGGTACTGAACCCACAACCACTGGACCACAAGTCTGATGTAGCCTGTGGGTACTGAAACCACAACCACTGGACCGCAAGTCTGATGTAGCCTGTGGGTACTGAACCCACAACCACTGGACCACAAGTCTGATGCTCCACCAATTCAACAACAGAAGTTTGATGGACAAAATCCTCACATAATTTTTTTTAATAATCACACCCGAAATAACTAGATATTACATTTGTTAATGTGAATTGCATTTTTGCAAATTATCATATTTACTGTATATGTTGGGACACCATAAATTAATTTTTTAAGTAATTTTTGTGTGCACTGTATGTTTTTTTTGAGTCGTAAGTTGCAGGACACCTTTTAAATCGAACTCAAAATGAAATTTTATTTTAAATAATAAAAAACTTTGTACATGAGATAAAACTCTTTAATACACTGCAGCATCATCTCATCAACCCAACCCTTCTGCATATGTATGACCCATTCTTTCTGTGCATGAATAATTTTTTTTTGCCTCTTGCATGCAGTGACAATTATCATTATTTATTAATATACACTGATATTCCTTATTTATTAATATACACTGATATTACTTATTATTAATATACACTGATATTACTTATTATTAATATACACTGATATTGCCTATTTATTAATATACACTGACATTACTTATTATACAACCTGTCTATGACTTTGATAATACATAATTAAGGTGGATCAAACTACAACCATAATGTAGGTCTACCAATCCAATATCAGACTGCCTCATTAAAATATGTAGGTCTACCAATCCGATATCAGATTACCTCATTAAAGTATGTAGGTCTACCAATCCGATATCAGATTACCCCATTAAAGTATGTAGGTCTACCAATCCGATATCAGATTACCTCATTAAAATATGTAGGTCTACCAATCCGATATCAGATTACCTCATTAAAATATGTAGGTCTACCAATCCGATATCAGATTACCTCATTAAAGTATGTAGGTCTGCCAATCAGATATCAGATTACCTCATTAAAGTATGTAGGTCCACCAATCAGATATCAGATTACCTCATTAAAGTATGTAGGTCTGCCAATCAGATATCAGATTACCTCATTAAAGTATGTAGGTCTGCCAATCAGATATCAGATTACCTCATTAAAGTATGTAGGTCCACCAATCAGATATCAGGTTACCTCATTAAAATATGTAGGTCTACCAATCCGATATCAGATTACCTCATTAAAGTATGTAGGTCTGCCAATCAGATATCAGATTACCCCATTAAAGTATGTAGGTCTGCCAATCAGATATCAGATTACCTCATTAAAGTATGTAGGTCCACCAATCAGATATCAGATTACCTCATTAAAATATGTAGGTCTACCAATCCAATATCAGACTGCCTCATTAAAGTATGTAGGTCTGCCAATCCCATATCAGATTACCTCATTAAAATATGTAGGTCTACCAATCCGATATCAGATTACCTCATTAACGTATGTAGGTATACCAATACGATATCAGATTACCCCATTAAAGTATGTAGGTCTGCCAATCAGATATCAGATTACCTCATTAAAGTATGTAGGTCCACCAATCAGATATCAGATTACCTCATTAAAGTATGTAGGTCTACCAATCCGATATCAGATTACCTCATTAAAGTATGTAGGTCTGCCAATCAGATATCAGATTACCTCATTAAAGTATGTATGTCTGCCAATCCCATATCAGATTACCTCATTAAAATATGTAGGTCTACCAATCCGATATCAGATTACCTCGTTAAAGTATGTAGGTCTACCAATACGATATCAGATTACCCCATTAAAGTATGTAGGTCTGCCAATCAGATATCAGATTACCTCATTAAAGTATGTAGGTCCACCAATCAGATATCAGATTACCTCATTAAAGTATGTAGGTCTACCAATCCGATATCAGATTACCTCATTAAAGTATGTAGGTCTGCCAATCAGATATCAGATTACCTCATTAAAGTATGTATG
The DNA here is from genome assembly GCA_028554795.2 of Sinohyriopsis cumingii. Taxonomy (NCBI): domain Eukaryota; kingdom Metazoa; phylum Mollusca; class Bivalvia; order Unionida; family Unionidae; genus Sinohyriopsis; species Sinohyriopsis cumingii. Next base: position 98,821,927 of record CM068832.1, read on the forward strand.
TCTGCCAATCCCATATCAGATTACCTCATTAAAGTATGTAGGTCTACCAATCTGATATCAGATTACCTCATTAAAGTATGTAGGTCTGCCAATCTGATATCAGATTACCTCATTAAAGTATGTAGGTCTACCAATCTGATATCAGATTACCTCATTAAAGTATGTAGGTCTACCAATCAGATATCAGATTACCTCATTAAAGTATGTAGGTCTACCAATCAGATATCAGATTACCTCATTAAAGTATGTAGGTCTGCCAATCCGATTTCAGATTACCTCATTAAAATATGTAGGTCTGCCAATCAGATTTCAGATTAATGTATGTATATCAGCTTGTAGTCAAATTCAGCCAACATCTTGATAACATAAAACTACTGAACAAGTTTAGTCAAAATCTTGTCAGAAATACTGCTTGTGACAGGCTCAACCTATCATCTGCAAGGTCACATAAAACAATTTGCATGAATTTCACTTATAATCATGCTCAATCAAGATCTTCATGATTGACACCTCTTTATATGGTTTAATCAAAATACAATCTAGACAATGGCAAAATAAAATCTCCATTATAAAATAAAAGAACTCCTATTCATATCCAATAGACTTGGTCAAAATATAAATTATACTATCTTGATGATATCAGCCTTTTAACTAAGTCTGATTAAACTCAGTACAGACTTTCATGTGGTAATAAGCTCAGCCAATCATGTGCAAGATCACCTCATTAATATGCACAGACCTTGTGACAATCTTGTTTAACAGGAAATGATGGTAAATGTTAAGGTCATTCCAAACTTTTGGTGAACCAGGAAATGACGACTCATTCCATACACTTGGTGAACCTGGAAAACTAAAACTTTTTGCAAACAAATATCTACTTACCTCCATTACTATAAGATACATGTTTTAATTTGCGTAGCATGTCTTGTTCTGACAGGTCTATAACCTGATATTCCATCTCCATATCTCGTAAAAACTGAAATACAAAAATAACTTAAATGTAAAATTTAGAAAATCCTTCTCATTTAAATAAATCTGTAGTAACATAAATAATATTACATTACTTTGCATGAATACTGTAGGGGCCCCAGAGTGGCTGAGTGGTCAAAAGCGCTCGCCATAACGGATCACTCCATCTCACCTCTGTCTGCGTAGGCTAGAGTCTCGGATTCGGTCAATGTGGATATGTGAGAAAGCTTGCCAGTAGCTTCTCCAGGGTCGGTGGTTCTTTCCGGGGTTTTCCCGGGTTCTTCCTCCACCATTAATACTGGCCACCATGTATAACCTATCGTGTGCTGAAAAATGGCATTAAACCCTAAAACAACAACAACAACATGAATATTGTTACACATTTATAATACATTATTTGATATAAATATTATTACAAAATTAATAGTATATTACTTTGTATGAATAATTTAACATAATTACTAAAAATACCTTATTTGATATAAATATTATTACAAAATTAATAATAAATTACTTTGTATGAATACTACTTTGTATCAATATTATTACAAAATTAATAACAATACATTATTTGGTATGAATATTCTTGCAAAATTAATATTGCTACTTTGTACAAACATTGTTACAAGTTAATAATAATACAATTTTGCATGAATATTGCTACAAAATTAATAATACATTACTTTGCATCAATATTGTTACAAAATTATTAATAATACACTATTCAATGAATATTGTAACAAAATTAACAATACATTATTTTGTATGAATACTGTGACAAAATTAATAATAATACATTATTTTGTATGAATACTGTTACAAAATTAATAATAATACATTATTTTCTATGAATATTGTTACAAAATTTGTTTATCTGGGTTCTGTATGCCTTGTCTCTTTATTCTGAGATAAATATCATTAATGAGTGTCTGGATAAGCATATGGTATGAATGACTATAGTATTATAGCTTGGTGTGAATGTACAGTATTATAGCTTGGTGTGACTGACTGCACAGTATTATAGCTAGGTGTGAATGACTGTACAGTATTATGGCTTGATATGAATGACTACAGTATTATAGCTTGGTATGAATGACTGTACAGTATTATAGCTAGGTGTGAATGACTACATTATAACAGCTTGGTATGAATGACTGTACATTATTATAGCTTGGTATGAATGACTGTACAGTATTATAGCTTGGTGTGACTGACTGCACAGTATTATAGCTAGGTGTGACTGACTGCACAGTATTATAGTTAGGTGTGAATGACTGTACAGTATTATAGCTTGGTATGAATGACTACATTATTACAGCTTGGTATGAATGACTGTACAGTATTATAGCTAGGTGTGAATGACTGTACAGTATTATAGCTTGGTATGAATGACAGTAAAGTATTATAGCTATGTGTTAATGACTATATTATTATAGCTTGGCATGAATGACTATACATTATTATAGCTTGGCATGAATGACTATACATTATTATAGCTTGACATGAATGACTATACATTATTATAGCTTGGCATGAATGACTATACATTATTATAGCTTGGCATGAATGACTATACATTATTATAGCTTGGTATGAATGACTATACATTATTATAGCTTGGTATGAATGACTGTACAGTATTATAGCTTGGTGTGAATGACTGCACAGTGTTATGGGGTACAAGTTAAATGGTGAAGATCCCATAAAACAGCATCACAAGAAAATGACTACACATTATTATAAGATACAAGTTACACCGTGAAGATCCCATAAATCAGGATCACAGCAAAGTGAATACACAGTAACAGTAAGCTTGACAATCAAAATAGATTATCTCACATAGTGATGTTAGCTTATTTTTGTTTATAAATTAATTTAAATTTTAAAAAAATGCAATTATGAAATATCTTCTAATGCAAATGAGTGTGCATGCAACTTACAGTAAATAAAATATTCATTACAAAGTATCAGCCTGAAGGATCTGAAAGAATAATTTCCTGCTAGGGAACATTTATGTGAAATTTGAAGTTCTGGTCTGAAGGTTCTCTATAGAAGGGAAGAATTCCAGCAGTTGCTGAGTTGAGGTAGCTCTCCAAGTTGAGGTAACTCTCCAACCTGAGCTGTGCATGCTATGCACAATCCAAGCTTAGGTAACTCTCCAGGCATAATCCAAGTTGAGGTAACTCTCCAAGCATAATTCAAGTTGAGACAACTCTCTAACCTGATCTGTGTATGCTATACATAATCCAAGTTGAGTTAAGTCTCCAACCTGACTTGTGTACGCTATATATAATCCAAGTTGAGGTAACACTCCAACCTGATCTGTGTACGTTATACATAAACCAAGTTGAGGTAACTCTCCAACCTGATCTGTGTATGCTATACATAATCCAAGTTTAGGTAACTCTCCAACCTGATATGTGTATGCTACACATAATCTGAGTTGAAATTTGCAGCATCTGAGTTGGATGGAAATAGTTTTAATAAATAACATGAATGATTTTTGTACCTCTGATTGCATTATTTACTATCAGCTGTAAAATTCCCTGTAGCGGTGTTTGTATCATTTGGTGTCTGCTGTAAAATTCCCTGTAGCAGTGTTTGTATTATTTGGTGTCTGCTGTAAAATTTCCTGTAGCAGTGTTTGTATTATTTGGTGTCATCTGTAAAATTCCCTGTGGCAGTGTTTGTATTATTTGGTGTCTGCTGTAAAATTCCCTGTAGCAGTGTTTGTATTATTTGGTGTCAGCTGTAAAATTCCCTGTAACAGTGTTTGTATTATTTGGTGTCTGCTGTAAAATTCCCTGTAGCAGTGTTTGTATTATATGGTGTCTGCTGTAAAATTCCCTGTAGCAGTGTTTGTATTATTTGGTGTCTGCTGTAAAATTCTCTGTAGCAGTGTTTGTATTATTTGGTGCCTGCTGTAAAATTCCCTGTAGCAGTGTTTGTATTATTTGTTGTCATCTGTAAAATTCCCTGTAGCAGTGTTTGTATTATTTGGTGTCTGCTGTAAAATTCTCTGTAGCAGTGTTTGTATTATTTGGTGTCTGCTGTAAAATTCCCTGTAGCAGTGTTTGTATTATTTGTTGTCATCTGTAAAATTCCCTGTAGCAGTGTTTGTATTATTTGGTGTCTGCTGTAAAATTCCCTGTAGCAGTGTTTGTATTATTTGTTGTCATCTGTAAAATTCCCTGTGGCAGTGTTTGTATTATTTGTTGTCATCTGTAAAATTCCCTGTGGCAGTGTTTGTATTATTTGGTGTCTGCTGTAAAATTCCCTGTAGCAGTGTTTGTATTATTTGGTGTCAGCTGTAAAATTCCCTGTAGCAGTGTTTGTATTATTTGGTGTCTGCTGTAAAATTCCCTGTAGCAGTGTTTGTATTATTTGGTGTCAGCTGTAAAATTCCCTGTAACAGTGTTTGTATTATTTGGTGTCTGCTGTAAAATTCCCTGTAGCAGTGTTTGTATTATATGGTGTCTGCTGTAAAATTCCCTGTAGCAGTGTTTGTATTATTTGGTGTCTGCTGTAAAATTCTCTGTAGCAGTGTTTGTATTATTTGGTGCCTGCTGTAAAATTCCCTGTAGCAGTGTTTGTATTATTTGTTGTCATCTGTAAAATTCCCTGTAGCAGTGTTTGTATTATTTGGTGTCTGCTGTAAAATTCGCTGTAGCAGTGTTTGTATTATTTGTTGTCATCTGTAAAATTCCCTGTAGCAGTGTTTGTATTATTTGGTGTCTGCTGTAAAATTCCCTGTAGCAGTGTTTGTATTATTTGTTGTCATCTGTAAAATTCCCTGTAGCAGTGTTTGTATTATTTGGTGTCTGCTGTAAAATTCCCTGTAGCAGTGTTTGTATTATTTGTTGTCATCTGTAAAATTCCCTGTAGCAGTGTTTGTATTATTTGGTGTCTGCTGTAAAATTCCCTGTAGCAGTGTTTGTATTATTTGGTGCCTGCTGTAAAATTCCCTGTAGCAGTGTTTGTATTATTTGTTGTCATCTGTAAAATTCCCTGTAGCAGTGTTTGTATTATTTGGTGTCTGCTGTAAAATTCCCTGTAGCAGTGTTTGTATTATTTGTTGTCATCTGTAAAATTCCCTGTAGCAGTGTTTGTATTATTTGGTGTCTGCTGTAAAATTCCCTGTAGCAGTGTTTGTATTATTTGTTGTCACCTGTGAAGAATTATGTAGCAGTGTTTGTATTATTTGGTGTCAGCTGAAATACTTAAGTGTAGCGGTATTTGTATTATTTGGTGTCAGCTATAAAACTTCCATATAAATGTGTTTGTATTATCTGCTGTCAGCTGTAAAACTTGCATATTGCTGTGCTTGTATTATTTAATATTAGTTTTAATACTTCCCTGTTGCCGTGTCTGTATTTATTAGCTATACAACTTCAAGGAATGTATTTTCATATAGTGTATATTGCCAAGGCATGTATTTTCATATAATGTAAATTGCCAAGGAATTTATTTTCATTCAGTGTAAACTGCCAAGGAATGCAAGGAATATATTTTGATACAGTGTATGTTGCCAAGGTATCAAGGTATATATTTTCAAACAAAGCAATTTGCCAAGGAATGTATTTTCATACAGTGTCTATTGCTAAGGACTGTATTTTTCATGTAATGTAAATTGCCAAGAAATGTAATTTCATACAATGTGTTTTGCCAAGAAATGTATTTTCATATAATGTATATTACCAAGGTATATACTTTCATTTAAAGTAAATTGCCAAAGTATGCATTTTTATAGTGTAAAAGATGACTAAAGATTTCCGGCTTGTGATGATTGTTAACTTAAAGCCTCTTTTGCATGCATGGCCAGGTTTGTTCTTTGTATGCATGGCCAGGTCTTATCTTTTGCATGCATGGCCAGGTTTGTTCTTTGCATGCATGGCCAGCTTTGTTCTTTGCATGCATGGCCAGGTCTTATCTTTGCATGCATGGCTAGGTTGTTGTTGCTGTTATAGGGTTTTATTCCATTTTTCAGCACAAGAGAGGCTATACATGGCAGCCAGTATTAATGGTGGAGGAAGAACCAGGGAAAACCCCAGAAAGAGCCACCCACCCACAAGAAGCTACTGGCAAGCTTTCTCATGTACCCACATTGGCTAAGCTTGAGTCTTGAACCCATGCAGACAGAGCTGAGATGGCAGTGATCTGTAGCAGTGAGTGCTTTAGACCACTCGGGGCCCTACATGGCCAGGTCTGATGTGTGATGTTCTATTACTTATTATGTAGATTGTAATGCCAGGTCTGATCTCTGCATGCATAGCCAGGTCTGATGTGAGATGTTTTGTTACTTATTATGCAGAATGCATTGCCAGGTCTGATCTCTGCATGCATGGCCAGGTCTGATGCGAGATGTTCTATTACTTATTATGTAGACTGCATTGCCAGGTCTGATGTCTGCATGCATAGCCAGGTCTGATCTATGCATGAATGGCCAGGACTGATGTCAGATGTTCTGTTACTTATTACGTAGACTGCATAGCCAGGTCTGATGTTAGATGTTCTGTTACTTACTATCTAGACCACACGACCAGGTCTGGTGTCAGATGTTCTGTTACTTACTATCTAGACCACATGGCCAGGTCCAGTGTCAGATGTTCTGTTACTTACTATCTAGACCACACCCCAGGTCTGGTATCAGATGTTCTGTTACATACTATCTAGACCACACAGTCAGGTCTGGTGTCAGATGTTCTGTTACTTACTATCTATACCACATGGCCAGGTCTGGTGTCAGATGTTCTGTTACATACTATCTAGACCACATGGCCAGGTCTGGTATCAGATGTTCTGTTACATACTATCTAGACCACATGGCCAGGTCTGGTGTCAGATGTTTTGTTACTTACTATCTAGACCACATGGCCAGGTCTGGTGTCAGATGTTCTGTTACTATCTAGACCACATGGCCAGGCCTGATATCAGATGTTCTGTTACATATTTTGTAGACTGATCTTGTTGAGTGGATGCAATATGCAAAGAATACAAAATTCAGCAAGCTTTTATTTGAATTTGCATAATGATCATAAAAATTTGTGTGGGATAGCACAGGCCTAGCATGATTATGTAAATCTGTCTGGGATATCATAGGCTAGTGTGTGTGATTTGGATTTTTAATGTAGCTTTAACAATTTTTCAGTCATATCGCCATGATGTCTGCAGTGTGGCAGTTTATAGTGATGTCTAGCACTGGGGCATCACAACGCAGACATGTGGCATAATGTCCCACCCTGTCACATTATCCTGACACCAGGCCAAACAGTCCTAACACTAACCTCTTAATGGTAAGTCTTTGGTATGACTCGGCTGTGCATCGAACTCATGACCTCCCACATAAGAGGCGGATGCTCTAACCACTAGGCCACCGGAGTGGTTTATCATAGGCTAGTATGATACTTTAAATTTGTGTGGGCTGTAGTGGGCAGGGCATGATTATATAAATTTGTGTGGGATATCATGAGTCTAGCATGATTATACAAATTAGTGTAGGATATCATAGGCCTAGCATGATTATATAAATTTGTGTGGGATATCATAGGCCTAGCATGATTATACAAATTTGTGTGGGATATCATAGGCCTAGCATGATTATACAAATCTGTGTGGGATATCAAAGCCTAGCATGATTATACAAATTAGTGTGGGATATCATACGCCTAGCATGATTATACAAATTTGTGTGGGATATCATAGAGCCCAGCATGAATCAAGTAAGTCTGAGTTTCACTTGGTAAAATCCTGTCGAGTTCCAAATTGATATTTTTGGCTGAGTTAGGGATACTAATTGAAGATCAATACAAATAAAATTACATGCATATCTTTAAATGGTGGCTGAACTGTAAACAAAGTGGAATGACATATTCATGAAGTCTTAGATCAATGACACGTACTGTAATTTAAAAAAATACCTGGACTGTACACATAGTAGAATGACATATCAATGAAGTCTGCATCAATGACACTCACAATAATCATAACACAAATATCTTATGTACACAAGGTGGAACTGTACGAAAAACGAATGACATATTCTTTAAATCTGGATTAATGACATATACAATACTTTTACACAAATACCTGGAATTACATATTCCTGAAGTCTGGATTAATAACATATACAATACTTTTATACAAATTCCTGGAATTACATATTCCTTAAGTCTGGAATAATGACATATACAATACTTTTACACAAATAACTGGAATTACATATTTCTTAAGTCTGGATTAATGACATATACAATACTTTTATACAAATTCCTGGAATTACATATTCCTTAAGTCTGGAATAATGACATATACAATACTTTTACACAAATACCTGGAATTACATATTCCTTAAGTCTGGAATAATGACATATACAATACTTTTACACAAATACCTGGAATGACATATTCCTTAAGTCTGGAATAATGACATATACAATACTTTTACACAAATACCTGGAATTACATATTCCTTAAGTCTGGAATAATGACATATACAATACTTTTACACAAATAACTGGAATTACATATTCCTTAAGTCTGGATTAATGACATATATAATACGTTTACACAAATACCTGGAATTACATATTCCTTAAGTCTGGATTAATGACATATATAAGAATTTTACACAAATAGCTGGAATGACATATTCTTTAAGTCTGGATAAATTACATATACAATACCTTTACACAAATAACTGGAATTACATATTCCTTAAGTCTGGAATAATGACATATACAACACTTTTACACAAATAACTGGAATTACATATTCCTTAAGTCTGGAATAATGACATATACAATACTTTTACACAAATACCTGGAATGACATATTCTTTAAGTCTGGATAAATTACATATACAATACTTTTACACAAATGACTGGAATTACATATTCCTTAAGTCTGGAATAATGACATATACAACACTTTTACACAAATAACTGGAATGACATATTCCTTAAGTCTGGAATAATGACATATACAATACTTTTACACAAATACCTGGAATTACATATTCCTTAAGTCTGGAATAATGACATATACAATACTTTTACACAAATACCTGGAATGACATATTCCTTAAGTCTGGAATAATGACATATACAATACTTTTACACAAATACCTGGAATTACATATTCCTTAAGTCTGGAATAATGACATATACAATACTTTTACACAAATAACTGGAATTACATATTCCTTAAGTCTGGATTAATGACATATATAATACGTTTACACAAATACCTGGAATTACATATTCCTTAAGTCTGGATTAATGACATATATAAGAATTTTACACAAATAGCTGGAATGACATATTCTTTAAGTCTGGATAAATTACATATACAATACCTTTACACAAATAACTGGAATTACATATTCCTTAAGTCTGGAATAATGACATATACAACACTTTTACACAAATAACTGGAATTACATATTCCTTAAGTCTGGAATAATGACATATACAATACTTTTACACAAATACCTGGAATGACATATTCTTTAAGTCTGGATAAATTACATATACAATACTTTTACACAAATGACTGGAATTACATATTCCTTGAGTCTGGAATAATGACATAAACAACACTTTTACACAAATAACTGGAATGACATATTCCTTAAGTCTGGAATAATGACATATACAATACTTTTACACAAATACCTGGAATGACATATTCCTTAAGTCTGGAATAATGACATATACAATACTTTTACACAAATAACTGGAATGACATATTCCTTAAGTCTGGAATAATGACATATACAATACTTTTACACAAATAACTGGAATTACATATTCCTTAAGTCTGGAATAATGATGTATACAATACTTTTACACAAATACCTGGAATGACATATTTCTTAAGTCTGGATTAATGACATATATAATACTTTTACACAAATACCTGGAATTACATATTCCTTAAGTCTGGATTAATGACATATATAATACTTTTACACAAATACCTGGAATGACATATTTCTTAAGTCTGGATTAATGACATATATAATACTTTTAAACAAATACCTGGAATGACATATTCCTTAAGTCTGGATTAATGACATATACAATACTTTTACACAATACCTGGAATAACATATTCCTCAAGTCTGGATCAATGAGACATACAATACTTTTAACCCATTAACCCCTGGCAACAAATTTACGTGGCAGGAGGTAGTAGCCTATTGCCAAGCTTTGTAGCATCAAGGTCATGCTGTTGTTGGGTTTATTGCCATTTTTCAGCATACGATAGGCTTTGCATGGCGGCCAGTATTAATGGTGGAGGAAGAACCCGGGAAAACCCCGGGAAGAACCACCAACCCACGAGAAGCTACTGGCAAGCTTTCTCACATACCCACACTGGCCGAATCCTAGACTCAAACCCACGCAGACAGAGGTGAGATGGCAGTGATCCGTAACAGAGAGCGCTTTAGACCACTCAGCCACTCGGGGCCCCTCAAGGTCATGTATGATACACTGATATGGGTGGTATTATAAAACGGTATACAGATGTCGCTCTACAATAAAACCAAATAATCTGGAAGTTCTAGTTACACTACAAAATACAGAAGGAAAAGCCTCATTTTTAGACCATATTTTTTGTCACCCAAAATTCACCTGAGGTCGGAATCCGATTTTGTGTCCAGAGTTTAGACTTTTTGGTCTCAGATCTAAGGCAGACCTTTATGAACTGCAAACAGATGAATCTTTGCAAACTGTAGCATAAGATACACATTTTAAATAAAGAGTTGTCTCGATAAGAAAATGAGGGGTCCATTAGGCAAAAAAAAAGATGTTTTTAACACAACTAGGCATTAGTTTATTGCAAAATCACCTGGAAGTTGATATGTTATGTATTCAGAAATAGCTTTCAAAATGTGTATCCTACTTGAATTTCAGGCAAAAATTACAAACACTTCCAGGGGTTAATGTGTTAACACAAACACCTGAACTATACACAAGAGGGACATATGGTGGAATGACATATTCATGAAGTTTGGATGATGTAAACACACAATAAAAATAACTTAATTGTTATAAGAGTAATTTCCAAGAATTACTAATTAACTGACCTTAGGTTTCACCACCAGCTGTCCCATGACAGTGAACATTCTGCCAAATCCAAGTGGAGTACACACTGAAATCAGTGAGAAAATAGATTAAAGAATTTCTCCTCAAACAATCCCAGGGATGTACCTTTAATTATAATAATAATTATATTAATAATATTACATTATGCTGAAATAATAAGACCAGATCTTACTTACATGAGATGGTTGAATTACGTTGAAATTTTGGGTGATACACGTCATTTTTATTTTGGAATAAGGCCCATAGTTGGATCCATTACTGGTCTACAGTTGGACCCAATACTGGCCTAGGAAATTCCAGGTATGATGCAAGTTATTTTGATTTTCAAAAACATGAATACCAAATTCTAACACTCTAGTAAATGTACAAGGTTTCTGATACTGTGTGTGTGTGTGATTTAGATTTTTAACGTAACTTTAACAATTTTAGATATATTGCTACAATGTATGCAGTGTGTCAGTTTATAGTGATGTCTAACACTGGGGAATTATGCTGCAGACATGTACCATCATGTCCCCCCCCCAGTCACATTATCCTGACACCTGGACTAAAAACTGGTAAATGTAATGAGGCTCCTGATACTAAATTCTAAGACATCTTTAAATGTAATAAAGTTTCTGATACCAAATTCTAAGACATCTTTAAACGTAATAAGGTTTCTGATTAGCTGAATATAAAAATTTGTAGTGGTAAAAACCAAGGTATTCAGTAGGAAATTTTGAGGTTTCTATGATGTTTCTCCATATGGCATCTTGCCAGGGAGAAATCAACTTCTTACGTAAAATAAACTATTTTGAAAATTCTTACCTTATCATAAAGTTATATAAATGTGAACTACTTCACAAATCCAGATTTCCCAAGCTAAAAAGATGGTAACCATGATTGTTTACTTGTTTTAGTAACACAAGCAAGAGTGGTTTCAAATTGGATACTGGGACTGGCACCTAATCCTATCTACAGTAAGTGTGTGTCTGTGTGTGAGTAATTTGGATTTTTAACATAACTTTAAAGATTTTCCAGGCAATTAGCAATATCAGAAGACTATATTCTAAATCTGTAGTTTATGCAGAAAATATTACAGTATTTAAGATGAGATATTATGAATATGCATGTGTTACTAATAGACTGTAATAGAATTTTGCATCCATAATACTGAAAACATGTTAAAATAAATAGAAATTATAGGTTACTGCATTTGTATGGGAAAATATGAACAAGTTTTTTGGATGGAAATACTGCACGACCATGGGAGTGCAGTATATCCATCCCATAAAACGAGTTCATATTTCATATTTTCCCATACAAATGCAGTAACCTTTTTATTATATGCTCATTTTCTTATTCTACCTAATGCTTAATTATATTAACAAAATACACTACAAGAAACAAAGTAACTGAATGTATGCCGTATTCCAAACTAAATACATAAGCGCAGATTGATCATTACACAAAAACAACATTATTACTGCACATGTAACTTCGCCCAGATAAATTTGACCTTAGTCGCGCAGTGGACATATGGTAACTTTCAAAAGAAAATGTGTCTAGTTAAAATTGAATTTTTGAGTCATATTGTGAATGAATGTGCACTGCAGAAACTTTTCCATTTGATCTGGAATTAATAGATTTTGGTATTTTTGTTGATTCTACGAAATTTCATGATTATGGACTGGATTTAAGTGACAATTCCACATGAAATACATCGGTATGAAGAAGCAAGGAAGAAGCATGTTGACATCTGCAAATGTGTTTCTGTTTCGGTCATTGAATGTTTGAAATCATAAAGTGGGAAAAATATGAAGTCTTGCAACTGCAATTATCTAAAAGATGCTATGGAATTTAATGCTTATTTCATTTTGAGTACAGTAAGGAGGATGTAATTGCACTTATATTCAAAATTACAGTACAATATCAAAATGTGTAATCAATATTGAGAACCTATGAAGTGGCTGATGTAATTCGGATTTGCAGAACTAAGAAAGTACATTTTGAGGAAATTCAGGATGTAAAACTGTAAGTATATTTTTTGCCATTCTTATTACTAGCTAAAGAAGACAATTTATGCCTTGTCACTTGTATGTTATTTGTAAGGACCCTGTCGGGCATCTACTGTATAGCTAGCCTAAATCCGAAAGATTGTATCCAAAAAGATAACGCAGAATGTGCCAAAGCAGCTGGTATGTGGCAGTCCATGAAACATCTGCTTTAGTTCATTCAGAATAAATTTCATCAACCAAAATATAAAGCGCCTACTATGCCAGTGTACATGATTTGTTTACAAATCAAAAGTGCTGGCGTCTGCATCCATTGTTTGTTTACAATAGAAAGTAGTTCCTTTATGCACATGAATGAAATATGAAGGTGTGCAATATCATAAAATACTAAACAATTCTGAGAATGTAAAGTTAATGGAGAAAAAAATGATCATATAATAATTACTGTTATCTTTTTCCTAATGCAGATTGCTATAATTTCTTAAGAGGGCCTCAAGAGAGAATAGTCTTTGACTAAATGAGTCACCCTCTACAAATAAATTATCATTATTATTATTGTCAGTATGATTGGTTATGTTAGGATTCCAAAAGAAACATCTCTTAGTTGTTCTTTTTTTCTATCTTTATTTCTCTTTTTGTTTAAATTTTATTTTAAAAATGCACAATGAACACAAAATAAAAAATGAGATTAACATTATACTCTGATTAAAATTTCTGCATTCAATTTAGTTTTTAAAAAAACAGTCTCTAAATGCAAAGATATAAGACTTCATCTGATTGGCTGATAAAATTAGCAGTTATGATAATAACATAGGTCACCAGAACATGACCCCAAAGCAGTCACTGTCAGGTCTTCACATAGGATAGTAGAGATCTGATTTTATTTAGATTGAACCCTAGTTAGGCATGTACAGCTGATGGCCCATCCCCATAAGGATCAACAGGTTGTAAAACAAGGAATAGTATCATATTTACATTTTCATTGTTAAGCACTCAAAATAACCATGCTGATAAATACCATCGTTCTTCGCAATGATACCAAAACAATTATTAAATTAACTCAATGTGACCTTTATATTAATTCAATGTGACCTTTATATTATTTAAGTTGAGAAAATCATTTAAGTGCCTATGAATAGATGAGTTCAAGTTTCTTCATTCATATTATAAAAAATATACAACAAAGAATTTACTATTTACCATCTTCATTCATATAATAATATTTATACCACAAAGAATTTACTATTTACATTCTTCATTCATATAATAATATTTATACCACAAAGAATTTACTATTTACCTTCTTCATTCATATAATAATATTTATACCACAAAGAATTTACTATTTACCTTCTTCATTCATATTATAAAATTTATACCACAAAGATGTTACTATTTACCTTCATATTATAAAATTTATACCACAGAGAAGTTACTATTTAACATTTTAAGAGAAATGTACATGATTTTAGTATTCTTGTCATGTACCTATGGTGAATTTCTCTCCGTCTTTTACAGGAGAATTTATTTTGCATTGTGAAGTTGTACCCTTATGCCAGGGCCTGTGACATCACTACAGTTCAAATTACACCCGAGCAGGTGGTATTACAGAAAAGAGTAAGGTTGTAGCTTTACCAAAATGCCAAGTAATGTAGATGTTTTTGCATAAAAAATAATATATCTGAAGAAAAGAAAAAATATATTTTTGAAACCGGATTTTCTTGTGTCAAAAATTCAGTCATTCTAGAGCTTTTGTCCAGATTTGAGACTTTTTGCAGCCATGAAAAAATTTCACTCGGACAGAGCATCCTGGCACATCTGAGGGATTTGGGGTAAAAGAGGACAAAATGGTAAAATCCAATGGACCAACAAACAACACAGCATAGCATAAATTTCACCCATCTGCTTGTGTGTTTACCTAAGAAAACTGTTGATGTGAAAGTTTCTCAAAATCAGAAGTACATGTACTTGATTTAATTGGCAATAACAAGAAACCTTTCTCTTCTACCCCCCATCTTAACAGAAAATGAAAATAACCTCCCAGTCTTAATGAGTTAAACAAATTTATACACTATTTTGAGAATATATTTAGAAATAATTAAGCAGTTATTGCTGCAGAACAGGTTTATTTAGAAATGATTCTGCATCACTTGAAGTGTTACTGAGAAGCAAACTAACCGACTGATAATCATTTCCTCTCTGAAGTAGAATTTTTCATCTCCCTTAACATAAATGCCAGAAAAGCTAAACATAGAATGTGGTTTATTATTAGAAGCATTAACTACTTTTAGCAACAGAAAACAAATATTATGTCATAGGCTTTGAGAGATATAATCCATCCATGTTATAAATCTCTCAGATCAAAACACTTACATAGTAGAACAAGGACTCCTAGGAAAGACACACATGAGTAAAGAAATGGCAAGTATGTGTACCACAAATCTGAAAGTAAAGAGGTAAAAATATTTAAGACTGACATTGGCATACAGACACAAATTTGAAATGTTCCTACTCCTATGCAAAAAATCAAATGGACACTTACATTCAATTTCACTTGTTAAAATCATTTTATGTGTGTGTGTGTGTGTGTGTGTGCAACATCTCAACAAATCATGATTTTTCCCCAGATATCAATGTAGTGCAATCTCCTCTCTCAACTTTATTTTTTTCATTAACTACCAACTACAATTATCTTCTGTGACTTCGATTACAGCATCATGTGGTTTTATGACATTGGAATCTGAAAACAAGGACCTGCATGTGATGCATATCAATGATCCTGGAAAGGTGATTGGTTATCCTTGCATGTGATGCATATCAATGACCCTGGAAGGTGATTGTTTATCCTTGCATGTGTTGGATATCAATGACCCTGGAAGGTGATTGGTTATCCTTGCATGTGATGCGTATGAATGACCTTGGAAAGGTGACTGGTTATCCTTGCATGTGCTGGATATCAATGACCCTGGAAGGTGATTGGTTATCCTTGCATGTGATGCATATCAATAACCTTGGAAAGGTGATTGGTTATCCTTGCATGTGCTGGATATCAATGACACTGGAAGGGTGACTGGTTATCCTTGCATGTGATTGATATCAACAACCTTGGATAGGTGAGCCTGGACCATGGGGTGGAGCCTAGGACTGTAGTGATGTGTGGTGATTATGTTAATGCAGCTGCATTCAAACGTCATCAATCTAACCATAACTAAACAAAAAGCATCCAATGATTCCACCATCTAACACCCTGCATATACAATTCAAACCAAAACCATCCAATGATCCCACCATCTAACACCCTGCATATACATTTCAAACCAAAACCATCTAACACCCTGCATATACAATTCAAACCAAAACCATCCAATGATCCCATCATCTAACACCCTGCATATACATTTCAAACCAAAACCATCCAATGATCCCACCATCTAACACCCTGCATATACATTTCAAACCAAAACCATCCAATGATCCCATCATCTAACACCCTGCATATACATTTCAAACCAAAACCATCCAATGATCCCACCATCTAACACCCTGCATATACATTTCAAACCAAAACCATCCAATGATCCCACCATCTAACACCCTGCATATACATTTCAAACCAAAACCATCTAACACCCTGCATATACAATTTTTAAAAAAAAAACATCCAATGATCCCACCATCTAACGCCCTGCATATACAATTCAAACCAAAACCATCCAATGATCCCACCATCTAACACCCTGCATATACATTTCAAGCCAAACCATCCAATGATCCCACCATCTAACACCCTGCACATACATTTCAAACCAAAACCATCTAACACCCTGCGTATACAATTCAAACCAAAACCATCCAATGATCACATCATCTAACACACTGCATATACATTTCAAACCAAAACCATCTAACACCCTCTATATACATTTCAAACCAAAACCATCTAACACCATGCATATACATTTCAAAACCAAAACCATCTAACACCCTGCATATACATTTCACAGCCCACGTCACACATTAATGATAAACAGCCCATGTCACACAGCAATGGTACACAGCACATGTCACACAGTAATGATACACAGCATGTCACACAGTAATGATAAACAGCCCATGTCACACAGCAAAGATACACAGCACATGTCACACAGTAGTGATAAACAGCACATGTAGCACAGTAATGATAAAAATCACATGTCACACAGCAAATTAAAGATCTGGAAAGTAAAGCAGAATAAACCAATTTATGTGTGCCACATACTATCAATCCCAAACTTAAATCATTACATCAGCTTGTGGACTAACATATGGCAGATGCAAAGTGAATTATATACACAGCAAGCTACAAATTGTAATGTGGACAAACATATGGCAGATACAAAGTAAATTTTATACACAGCAAGCTACAAATTGTAAAGGTCGAATACAGCAAAAATCTTCCAAAAATGTGAATTGCTTTT